>CM060979.1:193172759-193672759 GCA_030765065.1 Deroplatys truncata
TCGCATCTCTGGAAGATACTGAACCTAAATACCAGGTTTGGTGTTTATCCGACTGTTCGTTTCTGAGTTATGCTGTTCACAGACACACAGACACACAGACACACACGGACATGTTTCCAAAAATGCTTTTTTTGGATTCAGGTAGTCTCAAAACATGTATTTCCTGTGAAATCTCGGTATCGAATTTTTGGGTGGAATGCAATACTTCCCCTACTTACTATACGTAGTAGAGAAAGTAAAAAAACTTAGAAAAACGTCCGCGTGTGTCTGCGTGACCTCCGATAAAATAACTGAAAACAAAAAGTAGAAGTACCAAACTTGGTATTTTAGTCCAACAGGTTTCATAGATGTAATACAAAGATTTTCTTCTAATTTCCCTCAACTCCAAAGTACCCTCTACACGTAAAACGTTTTTTATTCCTTAAATAACGTCGCATACAAATGTATACTTAAATATGATAACCTAGGCATACTGGTATGAAAATTATAATATATATCCTGAATTTTCTGTAATTAATCTATAATATTCTCTAGATTTGGTTTGATTTTTATATAATTATAAGGGGGAAACTACCAAAAATTAACCAAAATCGAGAGCTGTTAAAACATATTTAAACGTTTTCGAATTACTTAATAGTGTATATCTACTCTTTTTCCAAACGTACATAGTTGCGTTATTTAACGTTAGATTTAAAATGTTGCTATTATTTTTGGTTTTCCTTCAAAAGAATTCCTTACTAAAATACTTCAATTCATCCATGTATCTGATACTGGCCTTTAAATAACTGTTTCGCGTTGTATGTAACAAAGCATTTATGCAAAATTTGAAATTATTTCGGGGCAAATATATATCGTGAACAATGCAACATGTACATAATAAAATCTTTTACACGATCAAGTATACATATGGTTAGAGAATGTCATAAATGTAGTTTAGAGTTTTCTTAGTAACAATGACCACATTGTGTTTCTGGCTGTTTCGTATGTTACGGTATTCTTTCCCTTTCATCATAGCTAATTCCAGAACTTAATTCTCCTCTGCAATGTTAATGACAGGTATAATCTCTTGCTTTATAATACTTGCTGTGGACTTGTAGGTATTTATATTGTTTCTAACCGTTCTGCTTTATTACTTTCCCTACTACGTATAGTAAGTAGGGGAAGTATTGTATTCCACCCAAAAATTTGATATCGAGATTTCACCGGAAATACATGTTTTGAGACACCCTGAATCCAAAAAAAGCATTTTTGGAAACATGTCCGTGTGTGTGTCTGTGTGTCTGTGAATAGCATAACTCAAAAACGAACAGTCGGATAAACACCAAACTTGGTATTTAGGTTCAGTATCTTCCGGAGATGCGACACGAAGGTTTTCAAGAAAATTCCCCCACCCCAGACTACCCTATACATGGAACATTTTTCGAAAACTTTTAATTTTCTCAAAAATGCCTATAACGATTTTGATTAAAATATCATATGTTTAAGATATTGTCATGAGAAATTAAATGTATATCTTGAATTTTCTGGGAACGTCTCCAAAAATGTTCTTCATTGTGAACGACTGTTGCATAACTGGTAAACCATAAGAGATAGACAAAATTTTACTACACGAAAAATGTAGATCGCGTTAAAATACACAATTTATGTCATATACATTTCTTTTGTTGAGTGAACCGTTTTCGAGATATTGCTTGTTATTCCCTTAAATTTTCCAATACTTATACTTTTTCTCAAATTCGTTATTCATTTTTTTATGTCCTGAACATGCAAAGAGAACGGAATGCACCACATAGCAACCAGCGTTAAAATATTTGACTAACGCTTAAAACCTACCATATTCCCCTTGCATCTACAAGAAAATTACCAATAAGATTGACATCTCGATATCTCGATTAACATGAAGCATATGGAGAATAAGCGTTTGTAAAAATAGTTTGTACAAGAGTAGAGAAAGTCATGTGAGTGTAACACATCAGATTTTTTTTATTCTTTTCCTGGTGGATTATTTTACCATTATTAATTTTATTTTAATTACCAGAATAGGCAAGTTAACAATCACCTTCCAGTATATTCACAAAATCAACGTAACGCTTCTCGATTGCAGAAAACACCTCTGAACGTATTCTTTATACGAGGCGTTTTTCAAAACTAAGGCCCGTTTGGTCATATTAGCAACATAGCTCATGAGACAAGATTTTTATTGACAGTAATATGTGCCTACATATATACTTTACTTTTCCACATAATCGCTGTTCACATCTATACATTTGCTGTAACGCTGCACCAGCTTCTTTAACGTGTCGGTATAGAAGTCTGCCACGTGTGACTTGAACCGGTTGGTAACACTCGCCTTTGTTCATCATCGATTTGAAATCGCTGTCCACCCAGCCACCGCTTCAAATGCAAGAAGAGGAAGTGGTAGCTTGGTGCCAGGTCGGGACTGTACACAGGAATGTCAGAGAGTTACCAACGAAACTCTTGAATCTTCTTTGGTTTTGGTAGCGGTGTGCGGGTGTACGTTGTCGTGCAGGAGGATGATGCCAGACGACAGTTTCCCGCGGCGTCGATTTTGGATCGCACGTCTTAGTTTGGTAAGCGTTGTACAGTACACGTCAGCTGTAATTGTTGTCCCACGGTCCATGAAATCTGTCAAAAGGACGCCCTTTACAATCCGAAATACTGTAGCCATCATTTTGGATTCGTGTACGGCGATTGCTTATTTTTTTGGTTTGGGTGAATCGTAACGGCGCCATTGCATTGATTGTTTTCTTCGATTCTGCGTTGGTGTACGCTAGCCATGTCTCGTCGCCCGTAACAATGTGAGAAAACAAATCATCTCCATCATTGGCGCTTCAAACACTGCCGTGCGCTACGCATTCGTTGCTCTTTGTGCTGACCGGTGAGCAGCTTTGGCACCCACCTCGCACAAAGTTTCTGATATCCAAGCTGTTCGTTACAATCCTGTAAAGTGAAGTTCGAGCAACATTTGAGAATTCATCAGCCAGACCACTAATTGTCAAACGCCGATCAATTCGAAGTTTTTGGTTCACTTGCTCAACGATATCGTAGGTCCGAATACTGGATCTACCACTCCGCTGTTCATCGTGCACATTTGTGTGGCCATTTCGAAATTATGAACACCAGTGTGGAACCTGTTTGTCACTCATTATGTCTGGTCCATACACGAGGCATAACTCACGATAACTCACGATTCTTTTGCCAGTAAAAATCTAACCACACCGCGCACTTCACAACTGGCGGAATTTACGGTTGTTTCGGCCATTGCAATCTGCTCTCACCGACTTGCAAACGCCTTCTGCGTCACACACTGCAGTAGGTTCCCCAGGAGTCGGTAGACAGCACTGTAGGCGTAAAACGTCATTCAGACGTACCATCCATTAAATATTGTTCACCGGGCCTTAGTTTTGGAATACGCCTCGTGTATAGTTACATTACCATATATTCTTTATTTTCTCCTGTATCATATTTACAATACTAACATTTTTTAAGATCTCTGTTCCTAAGACTAAGAACATGGCATTTCAGAGTAAACACCCAATAACAGTTAAAATCTTCTTGGAAGGCACATTTTAGAGCACATTCAAAATTTTAGTCATCTGGAATTTATTTCTTTAGATTTTATTTGCTTCAATTCCGTTATTATTAGGAATTATAAAGCTTTATAATAATTTAAATTGTTTAGTTTTTTCTTTGATTTACATAAATAATTTGCATAAATGTTTTATTAGTACAAGTTATGATTAATTCAAGATTTATTACTTATTATGTCATTAATATTTCAACTAATATTATTTTTTTGATAAGAGTATACATAAATTTATTTTATATATAACAAAATTAGTAAATATTATTAAATGTGTGGCATGTAAGAAGAACATTAAGAGCAATAAAGGTCGATGCTAAACTGCAGTTTTATAAAGTTACTGCGGTACCGGTTCTTTTATTTCGTAGTGAATCTTGGGCAGTGCTTCAGTGGCGTCCACTTCTTAAACATTTGACTATCGCTATTCTCTTTGCATCCTAACGAAATGTGTAATGTAGCTATTTTTGAAAGTGTTTATTGCGATGAAAATGTAGTAGATAGAAAATAATTTTTATAAGAATAGTTTTAATACCCACTAATGAATGATAGCAGATAGAGAAAGTCATGTGTATGTATCACATCAGAATTTTTAAATGGTGTTTAAGGCCTGATCTTGCTACGTCATTACAGGCGGTGGCACTGATGGTACATGAAATGAAATACTAATTTTGAAAGGAAATTTGGGATATTTAGGGTACCTACTCATTTTCAAGTTGTGAGGATTGAGGTAAACCTGGAAGAAAAACCTGTCATGAAGGACGGTGCTGGCGAAATTAGAGCCGCTGACCTCCCGTTCACGAATTCATACCTTAACGAACTCAGCTACCCACGTTGGCATAGGATTGATGTCTAGCAATTACATTCAGTCTGTCTATTATAAGCATATGCCCATCGAGCAGGGTGGAGTATGGTAGCGCATTGGGGTGTTTACCCGAGCGGTCGTGTACAATCCGTTTCGTGAACCAGAGGTACAATACACTTTGACTCTCATTGCGATTATGTGTGTCCTACTCCATTTTTTACTATCACTAGACTGTACTGTTTACATCAGCAGTACTGTGTTTACGACCTGCACATACATTGTCTGCTAACTTGTCCCGGACCCTTAGCCTGATCATATTCATGATTGTTCCACAGACACCTGTGGAATCAATGCATGTTTTTACTTCTACTTACCTATTCTACGTAGACAAGTACTACATTACATTTAAAAATTATATATGAAGATTTTATGGAAATACATATTTTTGGACTCCCCGAATCCAAAAATCCAGCTTTAGAAAACATCCGAGTGTGTGTATGTTTGTGTGTACGATTTTGCAAGAAACTTTCTCCAACCAGAACTCCCCTTTACGGTAAAAATGTTTCATTGTCTTTTATATTCTCAAAATTCCCCTAACGATTTTGATCGAAATACCTCGTGTTTAAAATGTTTGCGTGACAAATGAAAGGTATATAACTTCTGGGAATAGCTTGTGAATTCTTTTAATTCTGAATGTCGTTTGTATAACGATAAACGTAAGAGATATACAGAATCTTACTACACAAAATTGTACATCTCGTTAGATAATACGGTTATATCAAATAAAGTTTTTTTGTAGACTTAAGCTTTCATATAGATTCCTTGTTATTGTACTTTTTAAACGAGGGGTCACTGATCTTTTTATTCGTCGTCATATAAAAAGCATGGAAATTAAAAATCACATAGTGAAATGCTCTTTAAACATCGACTCTCCTTTTAAGTAATGTAACCTGCAACCAAATGTATAAACGTGAATTGGGGGATTATTTGGATTCACAAAAGTATCTGGGATAATATGGTTTTTATAGGAGCAGTTTGTAGAAGTGAGTAGAGAAAGTCAAGTCAAAGCAACACATTAGATGTTTATTCTATGCTGGTGGATCAATGTACAGCTTAGTTCAAAATAATGGAAGACACTGGACGATGTGTCTTATGCACTGTAATAACGATTTAGTGTATCCCGCTGGTGTAAGCGTATAACATGTTATAAAACTATTATGATACCCATACCATTGGAGCATGAACTAAAATGATGCACCTATGGTGAAAAAAGCTGCAATGAAATTTTTAGGAACGTTGCTGGTTATACCCTCAGAGGATAGATTAGATATTATATTATATGGGAGTATACGTATATACTTAAACATAAGCCTGGATTACCAAGGAGTTCACCGAATGGAGTAGCACAAGCAGAACTAGGGAGGGTGGGAGCTAAATACTGATTCAGAATAAAGCTACTTGAAGAAAATGAGATACTAAATCAACGCTTTGTTGTACAGGAGAAAATTGAGAAAAAAGAAACTTGGATGCAGAAGATAGAGACAACATTGGAAGAAATAAGAATGGGGGAAACATAGGTAGAAAGAAACAAAAAAAAGGTAAGGGTTTCTGGAAATAAACTAGTACAAGAGTGGAGGATATTGAAAAACAAGAAATTATAAGTAGTTTCAAGGAAAAAAAGGTTACTAATAGTTTGTAAATATTTTAAAATGGAATGGGGAAAAGAAAGATACATTGAAGTATGCAACAAAGAGCCCAGAATGGCCGAGGACAGATGTAATAACTTTAAGTGGTGTAACGGGGAGAAGAACGGGGAGATATGTACTAAATGTAATGGATTAAATAACAATTGGCATTATATTCTGGAATGCGAGGACACGGATAAAGGACGAGAGAATTTAATACTACAGAAATGGAGAAATTCACTGATAGAGCTAAAAGTAAGGAAGAGCTTTAATACAAGATCAAATGAATATATGTAGAAAGCAGGGAAATATTTAGGAAAAATCAGGTTAAAGTGGTTAAAAGCGACGTGAAGCAAATTAGAGAAGATATGGAAAAAGCGTAAGAAGGCAAAAAAGTAAAAAATGAAAAATTACACTTCTCCATTATATATACAACAGAATGTTAAATATAAGGGAAGAGAAATAACGAGCATCTTCATTGTGTTGTAACCATTGTATAAACTGCATGTAAGTTAAAATATACAATAAATCATGCATTTATTCACATTTAATATACTAAATCAAAGAATAACTGAAAACAGATTTAGGCCAACACTTTACTTCAGATGTCCTCATATAGACCAGCAACAATTCTATATGATTAGTAGCCGAAAAAACGTGATTTAGCAGACCAGGACTACATGATACATGTTCTCTAGGATGCATGGGGTGAATACTGCCTCGAAGCGGAATTAGTAATAGAATACCCCACAAATATAATTTTTTGTCATTTAAATACATCTTAGTTTTATTTTGTTGTCTCCAGCAAAACCTTCATCTAAACGTACACTATGTGATCAAAGGCATCCGAACACCCCCACAAAACATACGTTTTTCATCTTACGTGCATTTTGCTGCCACCTACTGCCCAGTACTCATTATCCGCGAACTCAGTGGCCATTAGACATCGTGAAACAGCAGAATGGGATGCTCCGTGGAACTCACTGACTTCGAACGTGGTCAGGTGATTGGGTGTCACTTGTGTCAGAAGTCTGTACGCGAGATCACTCCTAAACATCCCTAGATCCACTGTTTCTGATGTGATAGTGAAGTGGAAACGTGAAAGGACCTGTACAGTACAAAAGCGTACAGGTCGACCTCGTACAGGAGACCGCCGACATTTGAAGATCGTAAAGAGTAATAGGCAGACATCTATCCAGACCATCACACAGGAATTCCAAACTGCATCAGGGCCCACTCCGAGCACTATGACAGTTAGGCGTGAGGTGAGAAACCTTGGATTCCATGGTAGAGCGGCTGCTCATAAGCCACACATCACGCAGGAAAATGCCAAACGACACCACGCAGTTGTAAGAAGCGTCAACATTACACGACTGAACAGTGGCAAAACGTTGTGTGGAGAGACGAATCACGGTACACAATGTGGCGATCCGATAGCAGGGTGTGGGTATGGCGAATGCCCATTGAACGTCATCTGCCAGCGTGTGTAGTGCCAAAAGTGAAATTCGGAGGTGGTGGTGTTATGGTGTGGTCGTGTTTTTCCTGGAAGGAGCTTGCACCCCTTGTTTGTTTTACGTGGCACGATCACGCGCAGACCTAATTGATATTTTAAGCACCTTCTAGCTTCCCACTGTTGAAGAGCAATTCGGGGATGGCGATTGCATCTTTCAACGCGATCGAGCACCTGTTCATACTGCACGGGCTGTGGCGGAGTGGTTATACGACAATAACATCCCTGTAATGGATTGGCCTGCACAGAGTCCTGACTTGAATCCTATAGAACACCTTTGGGATGTTTTGGAACGCCGACTTCGTGGCAGGCCTCACCGACCTACATCGATACCTCTCCTCAGTACCGCACTGCGTGAAAAATGGACTGCTATTCCCCAAGAAACCTTCCAGCACCTGATTGAAAGTATGCCTGCGAGAGTGAATGCTGTCATCAAGGCTAAGGGTGGACCAAACCATATTGACTGCCAGTATTACCGATGGAGGGCGCCACGAACTTGTACGTCATTTTCAGCCAGGTGTCCGGATACTTTTGGATTACGTAGTGTATCTCCTTTGCCAAGTACTTGGCGCTAGTAGATATTCAACTGTTATTACTTTGTCACAAACCGAGTGCAGGTTATCACATTTTTGCTTTTTTAAAACAAATCTAATGAAGTGTAGTAAATGGTATCTCAATAACTTAAAACCTAGCCCTATATATGCAGTTAGCCATGGTCACATATACGTGGGCAGAATCGCATTGAAATTTACGATAATATAACACATGCCGCGCCTTATCACTTGTATAGAATAATAGCTCGTCCAACAACCTTTATATGCTCACTTTGAGCACACACTATACATATCTCAGAAATTAGCTAATTTCAAGCTGGTTTCCTTCATTTTAAAAACTCTCACTTAACAGATGCGCTGTAACATTGATATTTGTCTCGCTTCATTATTGTTTTTCTATCGAAACGTGTTGTTATTGATGCTCATTCTTGGCATCAGCAACAGGACGAGCTGCTGGCAGTGGTTGAGCAACAAGCACAAAAGATGATTTGTTTCTACAAACGTAGTTGAACAAAGTGACAAGCTTAGGATTGTATTTAAAACGTACTGGTTTTGAAGCCTGAGCCAGCACAGGAATAAACGCATTAAACATGGTCTGCATATATTCCGAAGCTTGAAGTTTCGGGATGGCTCCAGGTTCCATAAAATCAAACTTAAGAATAAACATAAAATGTCGCATGCCCTCCATCGCGCTGTTTTGGGACCAGAGACGCACAGTACCCTAAGATCAGCGCATATAATTAATGCATTTTGTGAATGATAACGAGGAAGATGCTATTATATTTCGAAAAGACCTTCAGCAAGGTTAGCATCTCCAGATCTTCCATAAACAAATTAAACTAATGGAAGAGTTGACGGAAACTGTCTTTCACGCCAGACTTGGTTGTTGCAATGAAATGATGCCATTCCTGACACAACAGTCCACCTTCCTTAGATAGGATTTCTAAATTTCAGGCAGGATTTAGGGAAGGTTTCTCGACTATTGACAATGTCTTTGTTCTGAAAACAATAATTGATGACAATTTGAGAAATAAAGGTGGTAAGGTATATACTGTATTTGTAGATTTTAAAATGGCATTTGATACTGTAGTACGCAGTGCTCTCTGGGAGAAATTAACACGTAAAGGACTTTCTGGAAAAATGATTAGAGCACTTAGAGCAATGTATAAAGAAGTTAAGTTTGTTATCAAGACCGATCAGCACAATACATCAGAATGTAACATAGCGCAGAGGGGGGTTAAACAGGGTTGTATACTATCTCTGTTACTTTTTAGCTTGTTTATTGATGATGTTGTGAGCGTGATGACGGAGGAAGACATAGATGCATCGACAATCGCAGACCAAAAAATACAAATTCTTTTTACGCGGACGAAATTTGTAATTCTTTCTAAAACGATAAAAGGTTTGCAGTCTGGTTTAAACGCCCTTCGACAATATTGTAGGCAATGGGGTATGAAGGTGAATATTCTTAAAACTAAAACAGTCACCTTTAAAAATGGATAAGTGTACGGCCAACATGAAAAGTGGACCTACGGGGAGGAAGAAATTCAAAACGTTAAAAACTTCGATTACCCAGGAGAAAGGTTTGATATGGGCGGAAAATGGAAAACGAACATGGAGTTTATAAAACAAAGGGATTGGACAAATTTCTTATTAAGGATATTGACCCGGGTACCAGATATGCCAGTAAAACCATTACAGATCATGTATGAAGCAATGGTCAGGTCCTCAATACTATACGGCAGTGAAGTGAGGGGATGGGAGAGGGTGGATAATGTAAATAAAATACAATGCAATTTCTGGAAGCGCATTCTAGGGTTTGGGAGGGGTACTTCAAACTACGGAGTTCTTCGTGAGGTAGGTAGCTTGGAAGATGCTGCATTTGCTAAAATAAACGTAGTTAGGTACTGGCTGCGAATAATTAAAGGTGGTCAAACAACTCTGAGAGCAATATGTTTTCGTCATCAAATGAACAACATAGAGCATCCAAAATGGTGGGCGGCGGGTTTACAACGGCAATTATCAAAAATAGGCTTAAACGATATCTGGCAAAAGGGTAATGAAAATACACACAGTGCCGTTAAAAAAAGTCAAAAGACGACTGTGTGATACAACAGTCAGAGAATAGAGTCTGAATGTAGACAAAGATCAACATTGGAGCTACGAAAGGAAATAAGAACTACGTAGGGTAAGGAAACATATATTTTGGAATTGAGTATAAAACAGAGGACTGGAATAGCATGGCTTAGGTTGGGAGGGTGGAGAGCTCGCAAGATTGTTGATGATGATGGCAGAAGGATTTGTCCATTATGCGGGGAACAAGAAGACTGGACGCATATTTTGGCAGCATGCGTGCAGACGGAGGGTATTAGGAAGAAACTATTACCGGAAGTATTTTTGGCTTCCAACAGACGGAGGACAGCATGCTGGGACTTGATTCTGAACAGTCAAAACTGGCGAAGCTTGGGCACATACTTAATGGAAGTACGTGTACTAAGAGATAAGGTGTTTATGTAATTTTTCTTTAAACATATGTGGTGCTTGAGTACTTGTGCGCGACTGTGTGTATGTGTGTGTGTGTGTTTGAGTGTGTGATTCAGAGTGTTTTTTCAATTTTATATGTATGTATATAATGCGGTGATTATAAAAAAAATAATTGTTTTCTGGTCGATACTGCAAGTCACGTATACAGTCCAGGTATTTTTCTAGAGAGCATGTACGGTCTTATGACCCATGTGACTGTGTTATGCAATTAATGTAATACTAAATACTTAATAAGTACTAGTACTACTACCTTTCTTAGGCACATGCTTTATTCTAATGAGAGAAACTTCATGAATAGTGACGTCGTAGAAGGACACAATAAGGATTACTGGTCGAAAGAGAACTTCCATTGTGTTCCGTGGGGTATCATAAGGAATTAATTTTTCGAACACACAAGTCAAGTGTTGGACAAGTTTGGAAAGGTAGTATCAGACGATTGAAAAATCCCATGCCATCGCCAGGATTGAACCACGAATCTCCCGTTTCCGTCGGTCGCTCTAACCACTGAGCTACCACGGCAACATGCCGGTATGACGTTAAATTTCTCAACTAATTCGAATTTTTCCAGGTAAACTACAAGGAGATCTCAAATTGTATTGAGATGGCATACCTCAAGGCGACTTATAATGCTGTAAGTAATTTAAGTCCCGCGCTTCAAAGTTTCGACCACTATTAGAACAATTAATTGAATTAACTGTTCTTCCACACAAGCCGTGTGTTGGACAAGGTACTTACAGCATTGTAAGTCGACATTGGCGTATGTCACCTCTATACAATTCGAGATGAAGCAGCATTTTTTATCCTTTAACTATTCTCAGTTTGGTTATATAATATAAAAATAAGAGCCCGCCTATAAGCGATCAGTAAATGCTATAAAGTGTTATAGTCATTGTGTTATGTATATTTATTGTACATATGTGTAAAATATTATGTGAATGTATTTCTTAGTTCATAAACGCAGGACTGTGAGATTAGAAGCAAGCTGTTTTTGTAGCAAACAGTGCCGTAAAGTGGAGAGCAGAGGCTGGCTAACAGTAAGTTGTAACCTTGGCAGAACAAAAAGTTAGAAAGCTAAGGAAGGCTACCAACGGTCGATGGAAAAATACTGATGTGACGTCGAAAAGTTTGTAAATAGTCACGTGGGTACAAAAAGCCAATGAAAGTCAAACCAACAGTATTCTGCTAGATTATGCTTAGCCAATCATAAAATGGCAACATTAAATTTAAAATATTAAGCTGTGGACGCTTATAGGTAGCGTACCCAAGCTAAGTCAGTTCAGTAGATGAAGGTCAGAGTGTGCAGATGTGAAATATTACTGCAGTGCGGAGAAGATAAATTTTGACCTCTAAAAATGTAGTCAGCAATAGATAATTACTGCAACCGTAAATCATTATATATTCGCATAGATATAAATTTGTGCGATTTATAATTTATTTAAACCTAATAAGGAAATAAAGAAATTCCCTGTAAACTGCATTTCGTTAACATACATATCTTACAGCGCCATACGTAAATATTTCAATAATTTATTATTATTTGATATATTATTCAACTGCCTTCAGGAATTGATAAAGAAATGAGAATTAAAATCTATACTTGTGTGTGTGTAAAACTATCTACAGCCGTACCACCCCTGTTAAGAGATAGTTGCTCTACCAAATATATAACTTACGCAGCCGAGGCATAATTTAATTTAAACCATAATTAATTAAAAATCACAACATGTAAACTTTATTTCGAACACACACATACGAGACACCACCGCAGAAATCTGCTTGTAGTTACCGGTAGAAATGCGTATAAGTTGCGAAATTTAATGTCGTACCGGCATGTTGCCATGGCAGCTCAGTGATTAGAGCAACCGGATGGAAGCCGAGAGATCCGTGGTTCAAATCCTGGCGATGGCATTGAATTTTTCAGTAGTCTGATTCTACCTTTCCATATATGATAAAGTATTTTAGGGTATCATTTATTAGGCCCAGTTTTCTTTGAAGGCCCACCCACTGGGCATCTTTTCTTGGAGAACTCCTATAGATCCATTGAAAGCATGTCCTACTGGCTACAAGTAGATAGTACACGTTATGACAGTAGAGTGAGAGGCGATCTTGCTTATCCAAGCGAGGAATTAGCCGCCGCGGCACTGCATCCTAATCTCCTTATACACTAGTTTTATTTCTTTCTCAATGTAATTTTTGGAAGCGCATTCTAGGGTGGGGGAGGAGGACTTCAAACTACGGAGTTCTTCGTGAGATAGGATACTTGGAAGATGCTGTATTTGCTAAACTAAATGTAGTTAGGTACTGGCTGCAAATAATTAAAGGTGGTCAAACAACTCTGAGGGCAATATGTTATCGTCATCAAATGAACAACATAGAGCATCCAAAATGGTGGGCGGCGGGTTTACAACGGCAATTATCAAAAATGGGCTTAAACGATATCTGGCAAAAGGGTAATGAAAATACACACAGTGCCGTTAAAAAAGTTCAAAAGACGACTGTGTGATACAAACAGGCAGAGAATAGAGTCTGAATGTAGACAAAGATCAACATTGGAGCTACGAAAGGAAATAAGAACTACATAGGGTAAGGAAACATATATTTTGGAATTGAGTATAAAACAGAGGACTGGAATAGCATGGCTTATGTTGAGAGGGTGGAAAGCTCGCAAGATTGCTGATGATGATGGCAGAAGGATTTGCCCATTATGCGGGGAACAAGAAGACTGGACGCGTATTTTGGCAGCATGCGTGCAGACGGAGAGTATTAGGAAAAAATTATTACCGGAAGTGTTTTTGGCTTCCAACAGACGGAAGGCAGCATGCTGGAACTTGATTCTGAACAATCAAAACTGGCCAAACTTGGGCACATACTTAATGGAAGTACGTGTACTAAGAGATAAGGTGTTTATGTAAATTTTCTTTAAACATATGTGGTGCTTGAGCACTTGTGTGTGTGTGTGTGTGTGTGTGTGTAGATAAGACGTTTCTGTAAATTTTCTTTAAATATATGTGGTGCTTTAGCACTTGTGTGTGTTTGCGTGTGTGATTCAGAGTGTTTTTCAATTTTATATGTATGTACATAATGTGGTGATTATAAACATAGTTGTTTCTGGTCGATTCTGCAAGTCATGTATACAGACCGGGTATTTTTCTAGAGAGCATGTACGGTCTTATGACCCACACATTTCACTTTAGGCGACATAACATTGTGTATCGCTTCCTGTAAGGTAATCCTACAAATACTGTATGAGTACACCAGGATACAAATGGCGTCTGGGAGGAAGGATAACATAAAAGAGCAAATAAAAGTATCTCGTAATTTTTGCCCCACATGAGATGCTTATCCATGTGAACTGACACTGAGATCACTTAAGAATGAATAACTAACATCAAAATGAATTACTCTTAATATACAGGTACATATAGTGCAGGGAATTAACATATGGTAACAACTGTTTCTACATTTTAAATTTATACATTGTGAACACAGTACAAAGAAATTTGCGTCATATCAATTCGGTTCAACTTTAAAAGCACTATGAAAATGCTATCAACAAAGTTTCATACTAGTACATGATAGTATAACTTCAGAAAATTAATGGCAATTCTACGACACAATTTTTTATTTAGGAATTATTTACCATACAGTAGTTTACCTACAAGCAATTCATAATCTTTATTTCTCCATAAATACCTATGCTCTGCATCTTCATCTCTTACTCCTCTAGAAGCCATGCATCCATTGTTCTATTGGTCATCCCCCACTTCAGCTTCCATCGTTTTCCATTATTTTCACGTGGCCGAAAATTTTAATCTTTTCTCTTCTGTTATTTCCAACACATTATTTTGATGATGATAATAAATATTATGTTTTTTAAGGTTAACATTAAGTTTACACATGTTATATTCTTTAATTAATTTTCTAATCATGTATGAAGTATCCTCAATATCTTGTGTTATTAATACTTGGTCGTCTACAAAAAGTAATTGATGTAGGCTGAAACTTTGATTCATTGGAATTCCCATTGTATTGCATTTTTGGATGCCTACAGGTAAATGTGCTTTCCAATGCTGTCTTCAGAAAAAAATGTATTCGGAGTAGCAGAATACTGTGTGATAAACACACAGAAGATCCTGTATATTTTACTCAGAAAAGATTACTATTGTGTGAAGTGTTGATCCAATATGAAATTGATGTCAGTTTAATTGTGCTCATGATAACTAATTGCGTATGATCTTATAATTTTAAGAAAATAACAGAGCAAAGTTGTGGTGCTTTATTTATGCAACAAAACTTATTTAATTGCACTACTATACTTTTTATAGAATATCAATTGACAAGCCGAGTACAAGACCTGTGAATCTTAATCTAACACTGTTCTACAGTTTTGGAATTCGTCATCAGTTTCCACTGGAACACATGATCCTGCTAAAGCGGAAATAGAAGAAGTTTTATTAAATGTTTCTCTTAAAGTATCCCACAACTATGAGTGCTGATATGCATGCATTATATCAGATTAGTGCTGGTTCCCGGGAAACTATATTTCCTTTGAAACAATTGTTCAATATTCTATTATAAATTGCTAATAATTATGTTCAGTCTAAAGAATATGATTAGCGTCATATTTTGTACTTATATAAGTATAAATATAATCACAGTCCTAATACTTGATACGTTAATATATGCTTTAATTTTACATGAATCACTCTGCAAATCTAGAGCTCACGGAAAACATTATGTTAGCTTAGTTAAATTATATAGCTGATATTCCTTGTTATTCCGTAATAAGTTTCAAGAGAGGGTATATGTGGATTTTGGTATTATACGAGAAGGTCGTTGTAATGCAATGGAATAATGTCTCTTTATCGACAACGACATCCACAGATGGTTTCTATCGACTTCACATTTTTCGTAGAGTCGAGCCGCTTGTTAGTGACAGGCGCACTATACAGGACGTGCAACGAAAACAAAAGCTCTTCTATTTGAGGATTGCCTGTCCAACTATGTCAACATATATAATGTTGTTACGATGAACATTCCTATTGTAGTTCATTTGGTAGACACCGACTTCAATAAATTATGAGTTATGAAGAAGGCTGAATATATACATTTCATTGATAAATTAAGA
This sequence comes from Deroplatys truncata, assembly GCA_030765065.1. Lineage (NCBI taxonomy): Eukaryota > Metazoa > Arthropoda > Insecta > Mantodea > Mantidae > Deroplatys > Deroplatys truncata. Next base: position 193,188,587 of record CM060979.1, read on the forward strand.
AATCCTTTTCTTTAGGCCGTTCCTAGAACTGCTTACTTCTCTCTATGGAATGCTTACATCATCTTCATGCGCACGGACAACAGTAGATCTCGTAACTAAATCACTAGTCATCTGTTAGTTCATTTTTGGCATCTGTTGCTCCATCTTTATTGAAAAAAATGTTGGGACTATAGCCCAGGAGCCACGAGCAAGAACAGGTCGCCCGAGTTTACTCGCGGAAGGTTGATTGCCACGGTACTTATCCGTTTAATACGGATTTACCCGTGCGATAATATAGATTTAGTCTATTAGCAAGCGTTTTGTCAATGCTTACATGATGATGGCGGTTGCTGGCCCCTCGTGTTGCTATTGGCTCGGGTCGGTGATACCGCCTGAGCGGACAAGCGACCAGGCGGTGACCGAGCTCGATGCTGCTTAACTTGGCCGGCCGCTTGCTGGACCGTCAAGTAAGCAGTGCCATCTAGCGGGGGCCGGTAGGAATGGGTATTTTGGTGTGAGGGTACCAAGGTAGGCAGTTGAGTGGTACGGCTTAGTGGTCACCCATCAGCCGTGACCCGTCTCAATGCTGCTTAACTTGGGGTGTGGGTGGTAGACAGGATCAAGTGGCAGTTATCAACCAAGGGAATCCTTGGGAAGACGATAGCCTCTCCGTCTTCTCGGTTCGCGGTGGTCGTATTGGCCAAGTACATTAACCAGTCGTTTGGGATGAGGTGCAAGCTTGGTGTAAATTGTACGAGCTCTTTCTCGTACAACATCCACTATGTAAGGGAGTCCTGATTGGGAGCGAAGTATGTGTGTAGGGAATCTGCGGTCTGTGCCGTAGATCATCCTTAGTGCCCTGTTCTGCACAGCCTGGAGCCTGCGGATAGTAGACGGAGCCACCGAGCCTCAGACCTCGCAGCCTTACAGAATTAGTGGTGGGATAATCGCCCGATACAGGCGCAGTTTAAGGTAGGTAGGCATTGTAGAGTGGAAGACGGGGTACAACTGCCGAAGGGCAGCGTGACCGAGGCTGGCCTTAGCCTTGACATGGGGAGTGAATGTGAGGCCGCGGTCGAGCAGAACCCCCAGGTACTTGGCGGATCGGACCCAAGGGATCCTTCTCCACCTCAACCTCAGGGAACTTTCCGGCCGCCAGCCACGAACCTATGCGAGCAGCAGAGCTGAGCTCTTCTGCGGTCTAATGGCCATTCTCCACTTTTCACTCCATCTGCCAATGGCCTGGAGTTGTCGCTGTAGTGGAGGGAAGCAGTAACGGATATTCTTGTTCTGTGCCATTATGAGGACGTTGTCGGCATATTGGCACGTAACAGTACTGGGTTCCATGGGGAAGTCAGACATGTAGGCAGCGAAAAGTAACGGCGACAGTACACTGCCTTCCGGTACCCCGGCCGCTATGGGTCTCCGTATTCAGATTTTGGGTATAAATATTACTATTTTAATTTTAAGTCCGGTATATTTTAGTCTTTGATAATTATAATCATTCACATATTGAAGCAAGTGCACAAAAGTACTGTAGAATGAGTAGCTTTTGAGCAGCAATTTTCTAAAACTAAAAAAGAAGTGAAAAGTAAGTAAAAGAAGATTAGTTTGAAGATGACTGAGAATATAGTCGCAAACTGTTTACATTACAATTTACAAATAATTTCTTATTCTAACCTGGAATCGCTGTGTTCAGACTTATTTGACGTGTATTATTACCTTAACCATCTTTTATTATTGCTAGTTTCCACGAAATAGGTTAACCAGTAACATTCTTTGCTATTGAAATGCTGTAAAGAGAATTTCACATTTTGAAAAAGATAACCATATGGTAACAATCATCACGTGCTTAAATACACAATCGTTGGCATGCGCTGAAACCACGATATTCGTAATAAATGTCCTAAAAGTCTAATAAAGAGGCAGAGCAATTGGCTTCAAGTTTTATTTTTATATGTTTATATAATTAATTGAAATTGATTATACTTTTTGGGGACCTTAGCCTGGTCTTGGCAACAATTTAATACAGAGTCAACTGAAAAATTCAATACCACAACCGGGATTTAACACGATTCTCCTGCTCTCCGTGCTCTACCCATTGAGCTACTGTGACAACATGCCGGTGGGACATTGAATTCCCCGATTGACTCAAGTTGTTTCCCAGATAGACCACGAAGGCTGGGGATGACAATCTTAATGGCAACCTACCATCGCAAGAACTTTAATACTGGGTGTTTATGAATTCCTTAAGCTTTTCTTTTTAATTATTGTATATATAATTAATTGAAATTAATTATACCTTTTAGAGACCTAGGTCTGGTCTTGACAAGTTTTTAATATAGAGTCAACTGGAATTATAAATAAATTGGCCTCAAGTTATCTACACTCAAACATTATCACTATAAAGAATGCAAAAATAATAGCGGCCCAAGGGTTACTCATAAGCAGGTAAAAATCCATTGAGCGGTGTCTGTAACCGCCAAAAGAGTGCACGAAGGATAAGGGTTAGTTCGTTACTTGCAACATCGCGCACAGTCCTGTTAACAGTTCAAATTTATTTTCTTCCGCCCCGGCTTTAATGCTTAGAAATTCCTATGTCTATTAATGAAGAATAAAAATTGACACCAGCATAAGGGAGGGTTTATACACCCGCTTTCTTTGCATATAATGAGGGTGGATTCAACTACCTCATTTCAGCTTAGCAAGATAATGCGGGACTACAATTTAACAATAAGAGCCGAAAAATGAAAAATAATAGTTTTACTTGAAAATATTAAATAGGATCTAAAACACCTACAGTAGTAAACAATAAAGTGATACGAAAAATTAGATGATTTAATAATTTTTCATGTAACAATTATTACGAGCATGCTGCACATATTAAAATGAAGTATATCTATAAATTTCACGATATCTCTGGCTCCATATAAAGTACTCTTAAAAACCAAACAAGGAAAAGTGCAATCTTAATATTTTATGAAGTAATGGCAGTACGTATTTTAACTTACGGATCGGAGACTTTGACCATGAATGGAATGATGAACGAATAATAGAAATGACTGAAATGATATTCGTAAGATGTGTGACTTGCTATAGACTCATAGGTCATATTGGTAGTGACACAAGAAGGAAATGTTCAGTATTTTAATATAAATAACAAAATACAATAAAAAATAGGGTTGCTAAGAATAACAGTGACATATCCCACAAATTTATAGTTTGGAGAAAAAATCATACAAAGTTTGGACCTTTTTTATTTAAAGCTATAAATTAATTGCTTTTGAGGGTTCCATGGTTATATTTATGTGCTAAACGTATGTCACAGGGTAACCAGAACTAAACTAAACGTAACTAAAGGTGTGTCAGGGAGTAATTAGGACCTCCCCTATGAACCTCATACTGTTAAGTTAAGCAGAGTCTTCATCAATTATGCCCATTTCTCCATCCTCAATGTCTCCTGAGCTACAATTCTAATTTTTATATATGTCATGATACATTGGTAGAATAAACTTGAGTACTTTTTGTACATCACTAATCTTTGCCTTCTTAGTAGGTCGACCATTAGGATATTTTGGCAACAACTGATTAAAAGATACAGGTTTCTGGTTTTTTCTCTTCAGTTCACATTTTCAGCAACGCCACTTATGGATGAGTAGTTTTATCTCACATTCCAAAGTGTAGGATCTCAGGAGATGTGGTGAAACTCTTCTCGAAGTCTCACTGGATGCTGATCCATTCCCTGCTTTCTGTTCACTAACCTTGCGCAGAGTGGTGCAAGATTCTTGATGTCATCTATCTTCAGCGATAAAATAACAAAAGGTTTCTTTTTCCGTGCATTGGTGATAAGTTGTACCCACTCATCTGGAGAGAATACATATTGTGTTTTTTGTTTCATCCGCTCAATTACTCCAAAAGCTCCATTAGTTGGCACATAAGATCAGGCAAGAAAAGCTTGTGTATAGTGCTATAAACAATGCTTAATTCCATACTGTATCCACATTATAATTATAATGAACTTTTTTGTTTTTACCTGGACATGAATCGGTCCAGATGATGAGATTGCACTGTCCATTCATTATTTTAGGCAGTGCCAACTGACGTGCTGATCCTATATTTTCATCTGGCCACACACATTTTGCTACTTAATTTGTGGTACAGTTATGTATACCGAAATTATAACTCCACACCTATTTCTGTGAGGATCATCACAGTTGATAGAGCTTGTTCCAGATATACGGTCACCATTGTGATACTCTTATCTTCTTGACAGGAGATACTTTTATCTGACTGAAATGCTAAGGTCACTTCTTCCACCTGTTTTATATGCCTTTCATATATAACATTATTTTTGTTATAGCGGAATAAATCGCATACCCTGCATGTGTCCGTCAATGGTAATTTGGCCCCGATATTAAATTCACTGTTAAAAATGTCTCGGTACTTAAATTCAAGAGCAGGATTCACTTCAATTGTGTTACATTCCTGCACATACAAGCGATACGTTTCTGCCACAGAATCCGCAGCACATATATACGTGTTATTTGGATTCTTAATGCGTCTGCAATGTGACTGTTCGTTTGGAAACTGCCGAATGTGATCTCTAACCGTATCCATTTGGTCGTCTCCAATTCTCCTAGGGCGGAAATTATGCAGCCCTCGTAGATCTTTTGGCGGAGTCATCTGTGACTGTTGTAATTCTGGTGTCTTAAGCGCTGCTTTGTCTGTAAAAATAGGAACAATAATAGAGCATAAAAATAATAAATTTGTGATTTGTAATTCCATGGAAAAACCAATAACGTGAATAAGAAGCTGAACATAATGGAATAGCAATAATGTTTACTTTTCGTATGTAAAACATTCTAACTTTCTCATGTGGCATTATACTTTACAAACGAGAAATAAAGAACTTACCTCTTACTGTGCGAAGCCTGCGGACTGTGATGCCAAACAAAAATGTAATAGCTTTCTGACAAATTGGAACTCGTTTTCCACTGACAGACACCTTTAATTTGTACGTCCACGGGCGCTGCGACACTCCAGGATTCCGTCGATCTTTCAAATACGCACGTGTCTTTGGTAAACGTTCAATCAGCCCACATAAAAAAGCATTTTGAACATCGTAATTTCCTATCTGATAGCACTCCATAAACATGTCCTTGAAATCCGTTTCAAGACTCCTATATGCACAATATGATTCCAGGATGTTACAATATTCTTCTTTTTAGAGGTTACAAACGTTCCTTTAATCGTGACATGTTCCTTCCCGAGTTCTTTGCAGTCTTCCGCTTAACTATTTTCCATTCAATAACGCGTTTCGAACTTTTCTTAGGTTTTAAATCACTTTTATTGGTGCCTTAAACTAAAGAAACGTATCAAGCCGCTCACAATCAAACCAGCATGTACACAGGGTGAATCAGCTAAAACTTGCACAGCAAATATTTCGGAAATGCAAAGTGTTATTAATGTGCAGTTTTCACAGCATTGATTAGTAGTCAGGGGCTCGTACATTTAGTCTTAAAACAGATTTTAATAATACTGAGAAAGGGTATTTTTGAGCAAACATACAATTTTTAAATGGAACAACGCCTAGTTACATCAACAGAATAAAGGTAGGGTAAATTAGAATGTCAACGGTCTTTGTTGCAGGATTCTAGTGCAAGTGGTTTACGAGAAATCGTATTTTGAAAAGCTTCCACCCCGACAATTGTTTGTCCCATTCAACCTGCTTAGTTGCTAGGGTAATATGTTGTTATGTTTGTTTGCATTGTGTTTTCTGTTTATTGATTGCATTGCCACTTTCTGGTCAGTTAATTTGTGACAGTTGATGCAGTAAGTCGTGAGTGGAAGATGAGGTTTACTAATGCAGAAAAAGCCGACATGCTCATGGTGTATGGAGAGTGTAGGAAGAATGCAGATCGTTCCTGTACGGTGTTTGCGGAAACGTATCCCAATAGACGTTAACCATCTCGGCAATTATTTATCAACCTCTTCAACCAATTACGTGAAAGTGGTACTGTAACACCTAGAAAATATAACAGAAACAAACAACCGACAGGAGAAGAGGCAGAAATTAATGTTTTGGCTGTCGTTGCAGTAGATCCGCAAATTAGCTCCCACACAATCGCACATAGAAGTGGCATAAGTCAGACAAGTGTACTCCATCGACATAGGTTCCATGCCTATCACATCTCTGTCTATCAAGAGCTGCATGGAAACGATTTTGAGAATCGTGTTAACTTTTGCACATGGTCATTAAGACATGATACTCCAGATTAATTATGTATCTTGTTTAGAAATGAGGCAACATTTACTAATTATGGCCAGGTAAATGGCAGAAACATGCACTATTGGTCTATTGGCAATCCCCGTTGGCTTCGTCAGGTGGAACGTCAGCGTCCATGGAGTTTAAACGTGTGTTGCGGGATAGTGAACCATCAGCTCATAGACCCTTAGTTCATAGAAGGAACGATCAACTCGCACAAGTATCGCAGCCTCCTGACAGGCCATTCTTTGTAGACTAGGAGGAACCTGTGGTACCAGCATGATGGCTGTCCAGCCCATAGTGCACGAAGTACTATAACTTGTCTTAACGGATTGTTTCCAAATCGTTGGATTGGACGAAGAGGACCTGTACCTTGGCCAGCCCGTTCATCGGATCTGACCGGGGAAAGCTGAAAGACATTGTCTACAAGGATGTACCGACTACACCAGATGATATGAAACGACGTATTACTGCTGCCTGCTCTGAAATTTCCGCTGAAATACTAGAACGTGTGCAGCAGTGTTTCCATAGCAGACTGGAAGCGTGTATTGAAACTGCCGGTGGTCACTTTGAACACAAACTTTGAAGGACTATGTTCTCTTTACTGGTACGAATCCACAGAAGTATTGTAATTACCTTTTGTTTCTCTTTAGTTTCTGCTACCACAGGTTGTACAAGTGTCGGTGCGAAAAGCTTCAAAATAAGATTTCTCATAAACCAATTGCACTAGAATCTTGCAACAAATGCCACTGACATTCTAATTTATCCTACCTTTATTCTGTTGATGTAACTAGTCATTGTTCCATTTAAAAATTGCATGTTTGCACAAAAATACACTTTCTCAATATTCTTAAAATCTATTTATAGGCTAAATGTACGAGCCCCTGACTACCAATCAATGGTGTGAAAACTGCACATCAATAGAACTTTCCATTTCCGAGATATTTGCAGTGCAAGTTTCAGATGATTCACCCTATATATTGCGCTGCAGTGGCATAGCCCACAGCCACAATACTCACTCAACTTGACGGAAGATGGCATATGAGTATAAGTGTCTTGATATCTTGATTTCGACCTTGGAATGGGATATACCGTTGTTAACCTGAGGTACTCAATAAATGCTGAATGGAGCACATTTTATAAATGCCAGAAGAGAGATTAAAAGGAAGCAGGCTTTTCGATATCAGAAGAAGCAGAAGGATACAGGAAGTCGCAGGTGTCCCTGAGAACATTTCTGAAACCAAACATCATTTTACCTTATCTTGATCATTGTAATGATTAGACAACGACGACGATGTGATGAAGATGACAATGGTGATGATATGATAATGATAGCCTTTTCAGTTATCTTATCGACCTCTTCTCGCCTTAATCATAATTTATTATGCATATTTAGCCATCTATTCCATTTCTGAATCACCCCGGTGGTGTATTTCTCTATTCTCCTATGTATAAATAGTAACTTAACATTAATATTCTGAATTATGTGAAACCATTTTAAATATGTAATAAGTACTCCATTTTTTTATTATTTCGGTTTGTTTTTATTTATTTTTTGTTTGCTCGTTGGCTTGTATTTGAATGTTCCAGTTTATCCTAAGGTGGTCCTTTCTGTATATTATACAGTTTTATTTGTTTTCTACTTTTTATCCCCATACTTCTTAATGTTTTTGTTTCTCCCTACTATTCAATCCTACTGATTAGTTATCGATTAAATAATCGTAGTTATATACAACATCCTTCACTAAATGTTACTATACTGCGTCTCACACTTAAAAGACAGTACTGGCTAAATGGGGCACAATGTTGCTACATACTGTAAGTAGACTATCAACTTTGGCGCCCAGCTGCGATCGATTTACCAATTTAATGTCATCTTGTGAATGATAAATCACCAAATAATGAAATATGTCTACTGTTATTTAAGATAAGTAAGATATTTTTTTCACCTGCACCTAACGTCTCTTCTTTGTATTTTTAGTACTTCGAAACACGATTTTACAGACATAGAATATACACTATCAAAAATATGGAGATATAAAATGATAAAGACTATAATTTTGTAGGTTATCCTCAGTGTTTATCCTGGACAAAATCACATTTAACGTGCGTGGAATGTTTCAAACAGCAAATAATGAACGATGCGCCACACTCCGTTTTGCGCTATTCCATTATATTGCGTGAATCTAACGTTTTTTCGTTTCCCCCATTCATTTTTTATGGGTCCTTAGAAGTCCATTCATTCGTTTCCTTTTTATCCTATACACTTCTGTTCACCCGGGTAGCCTTAGCTGTTTTTTACTACCTTATTAACACTATTTTACTTCAAAATAATCTAACACATTCATTATTAACCTTGTCTTTCTTCTTAGTTTACCAACATTTCATCTCTTCCTAGTTTCTCCCTTTATAACTATAAATATTTACGTGAAATGTTAAACACATAACCTACATAACTCTTCAGTGTCCCACTCGCTATAAATATACACTTCCTTACGACTGATGTTAGCTTACACTACTTCTTCCCGCCTGGCCTGTTAGCTGAATTGATGAATGGCTTTTGCTTGTCATCGTATACAATGAATGCAGGACACCACCACCACCACGACCACCACATTACCATTGTTATTTCGATTAAAGTTGACTGTTAACCTGCATAAATAATGGATATTCCAATCATAAGTGGTTCATATACATGGTCTAGGAGCTGATATGAGCTAAACAAGGCACAATAAGTGAGAATGTAAACTTTTAATACTAATTCTTAGCTGGCGACGTGCGAAAATTGCAAAAATACCGGTTACTTGGTGTTTTACAGTTACCCATTTCTTAAACTCATAACACATAACTGTTGTGTTAGAACACTTTAAGGTTAGTTTTATCTTAAATAGCATATTTAAAGGAATGTTTTAATGTTTTTAAATTAACACACACTAACACTAAGCTTTCATTAGAAATAAAATATTCAATATTGGGGCAGTATTTTTATCACCTAAATGATATCAGTCTAATACATAATATAAAATATAATAACTGCCTGCCTTAAAGCAATATGTGTATAATGCAATATATAAAGTGTATATTACGTCATTGTATTATGTTTGTTTTATTATGTATATGTACAAATCTGTTATGTGAATGTATTACGTAATTTAGCAATGAAGGAGCTGTGAGAATAGAAGCAAGCTGGTTTTCGTTGCAAACAGAATTATAAAGTAAAAGCCGAAACTTGCTAACAATAAGGTAACCTTGAGATAACAATAGATTGGGAAGTTTAAAAAGTGTACTAATAGATTTTGGAAGAATAATAATGTAATATATAAAACAGTTTATAAATAGCCAATCAAAAAACTAAAAAAGCTAAAAGTTAAATAAAGGTATTCTATTGGAGTAAGGCTTAGCCAATCAGAAACTATAAATAGAGGAAATGTACAAATTCAAACAGTAGACGCTAGAAGATAGCGTACCCAAGCAGTTCGGTTCAATACGGGGCAGTGATTGCATGTGAGAGATGATAATTCATTGCGGTGAGGATAATATATTCGTTTACCTGTTAAAAAGTGTAATTAACAATAATCTCACAGCTCTAAATTAGGATGCATCAGTGGAGTGTTATTTAATCGTGTGAAGGATTAATAAAAAATACAATTATAATTTGTGTAAGCCTTGTTCTTTAGCTATACCAGCCGTGTTAAGAGATACGTGATCTACAAAATGCTACTAACAAAGCCGAGGCATAAGTAAATAAATAAATAAATAAATTAACATTAAAAATAAAAAGTTGATTCTTAAACGTGGGGCGAGGGCCAACGGAAATTTTGTACCGTACGTGGGCCGAACACTCACGCAAATTGGCGCCCAAACGTGACCCAACACCTTGCTTCAAATTAGTGCCTAAACGTGGTTGCACCGCAACAGATGAACTCCCGCAATATATGCAAATTTAAAAAGGAAAAAAGAAATTTCTAGAAAAAATTATATATTATCCATTGTATGCACAATTTGAAATTAAGATTATTTTTATTATATTCCCTAGATATTAGTCTTTCGTATAAAGAATGATTTAGTCAATGTTGACCCAAGACACAAGAAACTGCAATGGGAAATTTGAAATTGGAAATTTGTAAATATCGGCAAAATTGCACTGTTCAGGCATTTTATAATTAATATGAGTTCAAATAACACTGTGAAATTAAATCTGAGTGACAATAAACAATACGACATTGTTTCTAAACATAGCATAAATGTTCAAGCTAATTTATCCCCTCATAAATCCCCTAACCCTCTTCAACACCAGGAAGCTGTGTAGACATTAATACTTTTCACTCATATTAGCCAGTTTAATATTAGTTCGACTACAATAAACTATATAACTACATCTCCACTAAAATTACAAAATCCCACCATGTTTTTCTGTCAATTTTGTTTCCTAGTCTTGTTTGAAGTTACAATGAAAGGAAGCGAATAATATTGTGGTTAGGTGTATGCACATTTCGTGTAGGTTCTGTACAGGCCCATTTATAAATATATTTTCCATAAGATTACTGTTGTTATGCAAATTATTAACTTTCATCTTCACCACCAGTTCCTTCCTCTTCTGTATCAGTGCTATGAGAAGTTTCAGTTTCAAAGTCACTATCTACCAAGCTTGAATCATCATTATTGACTTCGTCTAACCACTGTTATATTTTATATTCGAAGTTAGGATCATCTAGTATGACGGATCGAGATGTATAAGCACAGCCAGTCATTATTCTAGTTCAAAGAAAATTTAAATTATAATTTTTTCTGTTTGTATATTACTTTCTCTATTACGTATAGTAAGTAGGGGAAGTATTGCATTCCACCCAAAAATTCGATACCGAGATTTCACCGGAAATACATGTTTTGAGACCCTCTGAATCCAAAAAAGCATTTTTGGAAACATGCCCGTGTGTGTGTCTGTGTCTCTGTGTGTCTGTGAATAGCATAACTCAGAAACGAACATTCGTATAAACACCAAACTTGGTATTTAGGTTCAGTATCTTCCAGAGATGCAACACGAAGGTTTTCAAGAAAATTCCCCCACCCCAGACTACCCTTTACATGGAACATTTTTCAAAAGTTTTAATTTTCTCAAAAATGGCTGTAACGATTTTGATTAAAATATCATATATTTAAGATACTTTCATGACAAATAAAACGTATATCTTGAATTTTCTGGGAATGTCTCCAAAAGTATTCTTCATTGTGAAGGACTTTTGCATAACTGGTAAACCATAAGAGATAGACAAAATTTTACTACACAAAAAATGTAGATCGCGTTAAAATACACAAGCTATGTCATATAATTTTTGTTGAGTGAACCATTTTCGAGATATTGCTTGTTATTCCCTTAAAATTTCCAATACTTATACTTTTTCTCAAATTCGTTATTCATTTTTTTATGTCCTGGACATGCAAAGAGAATGGAATGCGCCACATAGCAACCAATGCTTAAAATATTTGACTGTAGCTTAAAACCTACCATATTCCCCTTGCATCTACAAGAAAATTAGCAATAACATTGACATCTCGATATCTCGATTAACATAAAGCATATGGAGAATAGGCGTTTGTAAAAATAGTTTGTACAAGAGTAGAGAAAGTCATGTGAGTGTAACACATCAGATTTTTTTATAATAACCATAAAAATTACATTACTGGTGACGTAGTGTCTATGTAGCTACTAAGAAAATAAAGTTCACCCTCAGAAGACTGAGGGGCTATAAGACTGAGGGAGAAGATCTGAGTGTAAGATATCGTTAATGGAGATAAGAACATAAGAATATAATCTCATAATAGAAAGTCTACTGAGAGTCGTAGATTTTTGTGTTTAGAAAAGTCTCTCAGACAGCACGTCACAGGTTAATGGTACGTATTAGAATGAACCGGATAGAATGGGGAATAAAATTCAGATATAGTTGATCAGTTATTTTTTCCTGTGGTTGCAAACATTATGCACATAGCTTTATTTGCGTAAAATTGAAGAGCCAGGTTTTAATTACAACTGCGGTAAAACAGCAACATTAACCTTTATTAGCAATCCAAAGTCTGTATCTCAATGGGTGATAATACAGGCTGTGTGGATAATTATGCAGGGCTCCGCACAAACCAATAAGCTTTGTTGATTTACTCGTATTTTATTTATTAGCAGGGAGGCTGTACTCAACACACTGAACAAGAAAGATATGTTTCTATAGATTTTAAGTTGACGTGCACATAATTCAGTCGACATCAGCTATATATTGTGTTTGCGTATACAAAAAGTTAATATTCTGAATGAGTACCTAAGAGTGCACCACTTAGAAGCGAAACCGAGGTTCCTCTGGGAGTTGGAAGTAACGTTCTGTTTTTATTCATCAGAAAACCACCACTCTTGTCTCTTGTAGCGGTAGAATATTGTGCAGCAGAAGTGACTGCAAAAAACGCTCATGAATATTGTATTGGATTTCAGCTACAAAAACCGCATGGAAATATTTTCCACAAAGGAGAAATCCCGAGAGTTAGCTCAAGAAAACAAAGCAAAATATTGCATGTGTGTTCTATTTGGTAAAGTCTATAACATAGAATAAATCCCTTATGCCATGGCATAAACTGAGTTTAACCTCCATGTGAATTAGCTACCCTACAGTTTCACACAACTCTTATATCTAAGGAGGGTAATAATCCCGATCTCACGACCACTCTTGAGTTATTCGGTCTACTCTATAAGGTGCACCGAGATATGGGAGTAGAGTAAGTCTACTGTAGCGTAGCAGCAAGACATGCGATGTACCAACATTTGCATATCGAGATGAGATTTGCATCCTCTCTCAAAAAAGGCGTTTGATCCGACACAAAAAAGCCGTCTCCACGTTCACTAAGACGCCCCATAAGGACATCCGGGAGGCTTATGTACAAAGCATGCATTTCAATGTAATCTTATTGCTGAAGCTCCGTCGTATAAATAAATCCCAGAAAAGTCAACAAAGTACCAAAGCCTTCTGAAATTCTAAGACTTAAACGAGAAAAACGGATATCGCAGGGTTGAGAAAAGTCAATCTAGTATTTATCTAAAACACTAAAGAAAGCCGCATTAGCCGGTGAATAGAAACGACAGCTACAAATGCTACTATATAAGATCGATGTCATAGAATGTTGGTTTTGTACCAGGATCAAAAGTGTCAGGTATAAATAAATTTTGAAACATGTGCTTCGTATACAACAAACCTTGGATGAAAGGAACACAATGAAGGTCAACAGAGCCACTACTGAAGAGCGAGTGGATAGATAACAGCTCTCGCGCGTAGAGGTTCTGCTTTCGTTTTTTGGTACACGAACACAAGCTAAGCGGAAAGCAGGTAAAGGGTATTGGCGTTTAACAGAACAGAGACTTTCTTAAAGATCTTTGCCTTTCCAGCAATAACGAAGCTAACAAAAAACGGTGTATGATATGACAGAGCATATTGCTAATAAACATTTCACTCTGTTATTAAATAAAAATCTGATGTGTTACACTCATATGATTCACTACTCGTGTACAAACTATATTTACAAAGACTTATTCTCCTTATACTTCATATGTTAATCGAGATATCGAGATATTAATCTTATTGTTAATTTTTCTGTATATGCAAGAGGAATAAGATAGGCTTTAAGCGAAGTCAAAATTTTTAAGAGCTGGTTGCTATGTGGAGCATTCCATTCTTTTTCCACCTTCAGGACATAAAAAAACGAATAACGAATTCCCATTGGAGAAAAAGTATAAGTATTGGAAAATTCAAACAAATAATAAGGAATAACTTGGTGATGGCTCAGTCCACAAAAAAAATTATGACATAAATTGTGTGTTTTAACGAGATCTTTGTGTACGAAGCTTTTATCTATCTCTTATGGTTTACCAGTTATGCAAAAGCCATTCACAATGAAGAGGACTTTTGGGGATATTCCTAGAAAATGCAAGATATACATTTCATTTGTCATGAAAATATAATACTTTAATTAAAATCTTTAAAATCACTTTAGATAAAATCAAAAATTTCAAAAATGTTCCGTATATAGGGTAGACTGGGGTGGAGGGATTTGCTTTTAAATCTTCGTCTCACATCCTTGAAACATACTGAATTGTATGGTACTTATCCAACTTTTCGTTTTTGAGTTATGTAGTGCACATACACGGACCTTTTTCTAAAAATGCTTTTTTTTTATTCAATGGCCTCAAAGCATTTCCGGTGAAATCTCTATTTATTACTATACTTAGTAAATAAAGTAAAAATAAAGGGGAGGGTATGAGGCAGATTATATAGGATTCCTGGTTTATTCTACTATTAAGTTAATGTCAGTCACTATTTTTCATTGATTTGGTTTCTAAAACAGAGTAATTGTTTCTATTTAGAAAATGTATTTTTTTATTTATTCATTCTTTTCTGTTTATGTGCTCTTATTTTTGAAGACCTGAGCGCAAAGCTGTTCTCAGGTTTTTCTGTCTCTCTTTTGTTAGAATTTCAAGTTCTTTAATCTGGAAGGATGTATGAAGCGAGGAATGAATGAAATGGGCAAAATGTTGTTAAAGTGAGCCCAGTATGCGTACAACTTAGAGTTTTCTCACATTCCTATTATAAGCTTAGGGAAATTCCCGGAAGCTGTTACATGTGAGCCACGCGTGCTACCCCACAACACGGCGGTGTGCAGTGTTTACGTATTTGGTTCAGTACGTTCTGTACGTTCTGTCCAGTTTTCTCTCCATCTCATTATTTCCGTAGGTTATTTCTATCTCTCTCAGTTTCTCACTCCCCCCTTCCATCGCCTACACCCCTTTTCCTCTTTCTATCTGTGCAACTAAGATGCAATATATTTTGAAAGCCGGTAACAACACAGCTTCTTCTGTGGGTGCTAATACATCCAAACATTAATGAAGGGTTGAACAGAACACAAACTCATGTCTGCTTCTTATGCATGTTATTCAAACCTAACGATAGTGTTTCTCGAAATTACGTATGGTAATGAAAGATCTGTACCCTTCTTAAATATTCATCCTATTGATATGTTGTTAATAAAAAACCTGTCAAACAAAACTTTGGTTATGTAGTGTTGTTCAAAATTTAATAATAGACTATAAATTTCGATTTTTTGCTTTTATGTTCCATTAGAGCCACCTTTTTCTAAGTGAGTCTAAGGTAAACCATCATAGATGTTAGTAGCAATTATCATCCTGAAAAAATAACAGAAAAGTTTTGATTATTCGTCGACACCTGGAAGAGCTTCCTACTTCTCATGATGAACATCAGAGATATCCCAATAATCACAGAGCGGATTCAACATCCTGTGTTGCTGAATCTCCTTATTCTGAATTCATTGCAATTTTGGAACTACTTTAAATGCCATTCTGCATTCAATACCTGAGGTAAACATTGAAATTCTTCCCTAAGTGGTTGAGGTCGGATTTCAAAAGATATAATCTGGAATTTGGGAGAGGATAAGGCATTTCACTATGTCGACTTTAGTAGTCTGTGTATCTCACTTTGGGAATTTACTGCAGAATTATGCCTTTAGTGCTGAAATCAAAAGGACAACTTGATATATATATATATATATATATATGTATATATATATATGAACTAAGAATAGAAGTGCAACAGAGAACATTTTATATGAAATTTCGGCTGGTTTTGAGTCCCATGTTTATTATCTATGGGCTTTCCACATATTAGCCTATGCCTTGAATAATAGACATTACATAGAGTATCCTTGCTTTTTAAGGGGAACTGAACGAGTGTGTGTATGTGTGTGTATGCGTGTGTATATATACACACAGATGGTCCACACAAGCCGTCCTTAATTGAAGTTAGTTTATATCGGATAGTGCGGATGCCAAAAGGTTTGCCTAAGCCGAACTACACAAAGGGGATTCCATGCCGACAGAAGGAAACCGCTAAATTAAAGATCAATGCTGAAAACGAACACTTTAACTACTATTACTGGTCTCAGAGCTCATTCGGTAAAGAAACTGCCTGTTACATGAGACGTTCCGGGTTCGATTCCCAGCTGGGCTGCAGAAAGTTGTCTTTAAGTAAAACATTTCATGGGATGCCCCGGAGTCTGGTGTTTGAATGTGAGAGAACCTATGCGTGTGGGGGGTATTCCGCGGTTATTTAATAAACAATTTGTCTATTAACAAGAATTCAGTATTGCCGCTTGACACAAACCTGAGAACATGTGTTCAGTTAAGTCCTATGACAGTTAATCTACAATCAGCACAATCATATGCAACAATTATTGCCGCTAAGTTAACAAGATTAAACCAAACTGTATTTTTGTTATATTTGTGTACCCCTAATGGTGCGTTAGAATTAATTTACTTTCTATTATTGCGTTATTCATAATAAGCATGTGCAAAAACATGACCGCCTTGGTGGGCGAATTGATGCAAAGGCCTCTCGGGCCCACGATCTACCTGAAATATCCATCATTTCTTAATATCATATCTTTACGTCAAAAAGAAAAAACTGCGCGGACGACAGATGCCGCGTATGAAAATGTTGAGAACACAGTACTCGAGCCTCAGCTGCATTTTGGTGCGTCTCCGCACAGATCGTAACCATATCCGTATGTTCGTTATCGGTGAACATTACCTTTTCATCTGAATGACCTGGCCCGAACTGCATGAAGGCGACCACAGGACGATTATCAGTACGTAACTACCACATAAGCACCTGCAGACAGCAGAACTAACTCAGTGACCTTTTGATTTGTACCTGTACTGCCCCTTTGAACATCAGTGATCGGCAACTTCTTTGGCACTTACGTGTGCGGGAAACATAAAGCTGCAAAGGATGGCTTATTTTATGTATACAGGATGCATCTTTATTGGTGTCATATTTGGGGACGTGTTCTTGACATCAAAACAGTAAAAAATGTTCATATGAACATGGTTCTGAAAATCGTTCATTTCAGAGTTACAACACAAAATCAAAAGTTACAAAAATTGCTCGAAGTGGTTTCCCCTTACTTCGATATGTGCAGTAGGCCTGCGTTCCATGCTCTGGAGTACTCTGTTGAAACTTTCTGGTATATTTCGTATCTGTTCAAATCCAGTTTGGATACGTCCTCTCGAAATGTCAACATCAGGTACAGGATTCGCATAAATCAAGGACTTCAAATGCCCCCAAACGAAGAAATCCATTGGATTCAAATCAGGTCATGCAATGGGTCCCCCTCAACCAATCCATCTTTTCAGAACTCGATCATTCAAATACTTACAAACTATCATACTGAAATGAACTGGAGCACCATCGTGTAAAAACTGCATTTGTTGGATGATGTCCAGAGGCACATTATCAGTTATGTGGTGCAACTCATTTCTGAGAAACTGGAGATAGTCCATTCAGACTCGGAGGAAAGAAGCAGGGACCAATAAGGTGCTCATGAATGTTTCCACCCCAAACGTTGAGAGAGAACCTCTGTTGATGGTTATCTTGTCGTACTTCATTAGGATTTTCAAATGCCCAGTTCTGAGTGTTATGAAAATTGAAGATGCCGTCGCGAGTAAAACCAGCATCATCCGTGAACGAGATATGGGCTAGGAAATTGATGAACAGAGCGCACTGCTGTAACATGCGTTGACAGAACCGTCTTCTTGGCTCAAAGTCCGCCTCATTTAATCCTTGCACACGTTGAAGATGATACGGGTACAGATGATTTTCATGCAGAATTCTCCAGATAGACGTATGGCTAACTCTTTCCCATATACCCATACGTCTTGTTCTTCGTGATGTGTCTGCATTCACAGCACGAAACTCGTTCTTCAAGCTCAATGCCTCGTACCGCTCTTGGTCTCCCAACATTCCTAGCACTCCTCTCAAATGCGCCATTCTCTCTCAAGCGTTGGTGAATTCGTGCTAATGTTCCTGCACACGGTAACGGCCTGTCAGGGTACCTTTCTGTACAAAGTTCACGTGCTCGTGCTGCGTTTCCGTCTGCACGGTCATACGTGTAGTGCATATCCGTCTGTTCACTCATGGAATACTTCTGTGACCTATAACAACAAAACGGTTGATTTTCACACCCATGTTCATATGAACGTTTTTTACTGTTTTGATGTCAGGAACACGTCCTCCAAATCTATGACACCAATAAAGTTACATTCTGTATATATAAAATAATCGTTTGCCGTTTTTTAAGGTGTTTTGAGTTAATATATTTTCGCTTCAATAAGCCTAACTGATAAAAACGCTTATTCCTTAAGGAATTCATTATAAGATGCTCTTTGATTTGAAGATTTATACGTATAGGAAATTTTATTCAAGAGTTAGATTGATTACACAATAGAGTAAATATTAAACTAAACAATACTTAACGAGTACTGTATTTTGTAAATTGCTGATAAGAAGAAGAAAATGGATATTTGATGCAAGAATGCGCATTTTAGTGATTTGTATAATTGTACCCCAGAAAATTTATTTAGGTCTTGGGCAATTTCCAAATTACACAAAAATCAGTAATAATGATGAGACAGTAACTATGGATATATATGCCATATATATATATATAATAATGTGAATTCTAATGTGAAATTGTATTAATAAGAAAAATACTTGTTGTATAAATAGGAGTTAAGTCATAAGTTTTATGTATGTGCAAGTGTAGCTGGAGCTGTGGAATTCTTGTTAAAAGCCGACAAACATATCTTTGTGTTAAAATTAGGGCCCAGGCAAAAAGGACTTTACGGGAAGGTCATAAAAGCCAGACCTTGAACCTTTGTGAAACAGAAAAAGGCGACAAGCGAAAATAACATATGTTTGTAGAGAGGCCACATGCTTGCAAAAGTAGAACAATAGCCGGGTAAGTCTTCTGGAAGGTTCCAAGCTGAACGAAGACAGACAATGAAATTTTAAGGAAGAGTATGTTTAAAATCTTCAAGGGAAGAAAGGTTAGTTCTAGCGTCTCCATCAGCCAGGGCGGTTGGGTATAAAGTGCTGCGATGTGAATAAGATACATGTAAACTCTCAGAAGCAGGCGATATTATTTACTTCTTATAATGTAGTAGGAACGTAGCAAGTTTGGCGCCGGAACGTGGGGCTAAAGTAGCAAGTTTGACGCCGAATGTTGAAGGCTAAAGTAGCAAGTTTGACGCCGAATGTTGAAGGCTAAAGTAGCAAGTTTGGAGCCCGAATGTTGGGGCCAATGTAGCAAGTTTGGAGGCCAACATCGTATGACTTGTAAAAAAAATAAAAGCTACGCGAACGCAGGGAAGGAACAACGACGATACATCGAGGAACCCAGCAGAGAAACACATCGAAGAGCCCAGCAGAGAAATCCAGCGAAGAGCCCAGCAGAGAAACTCATCGCAGAGCCCAGCAGAGAAACACATCGCAGAGCCCAGAAGAGAAACCCAAAGAAGAGCCCAGCAGAGAAACCATCAAGGTGCAAAGTAAAAAAAAGAAGAACCTACGGGTACAAGAAAATCTTCAGGCTGCCAACAGGACATGAAACAACGCAGAACGTCAAGAAACAACCAACACATCCACAGCATCTAAGGTCTACAAGAACTTTATTCATGAGAGAGGGGCACGAACTGCGAACAGCAAGACTACACCTCAGCTCTACGTTTGGTCACCGTAAGATCACAGTAAAAAGGTCAGACAAAAACTTTGTACACTAATGCTGATAAAATTTCTTTGTAAATGTGTATTGTGCATGTTATAATTTAATGCGAGTGTAAATGATACTTAGAAGTGGTAAGATTATTAGGAGAAACTCAAGTAGTAATATCCAATTAAATAGACACACTACAGAAATGGAAGGGGAAAATTCAAATGAAAGCATTTTAATTTCGTTGGATAGAGATATATCCGATGTAACTAATTTTAATGTTAACATTCCAAATAGAGTAACAGAAACAGATAATATGCAAGTTCAACAGTGTGTAAGGGCAGAAATACCGTTAAGTACAGAACAGGGTCACGCAAAAGAAACGAGAATGAACAACAAACATACAGGCTTACATGATAATGCAGTCCCTCAGAAAGACAATACAACTCAAAGGGAAATACCCGAGTTAGGTAGTAACGATCAGCTTAATCTGATGACAATTCTTAGGGCTATATCAGACCTTAAAAATGACATGGACAATAAATTAGATCAAAATATCAAGGAAATTGAGAGAAAATTTGAGATACTGGGGCAAAGTAATATAGCACTAGATAAAAAGCTAGATCAGCAAAGCCAAGAAATAGGTAGACAGATTGCAAATACCTGAAAGGAAAACAGGTCTGAAATTAAGAGAATAGAAAGGAAATTAAACGATACTAGTAGAGCAATGCTTGCTGAAATGGAAGAACAGATTAATAACCAGTGTAAAAGGCTTGAAGGTAAAATTGCTAGTCAGATTAGCATAAACAGTCAAGAAATGAGTACTAAGTTGGATAGTCAGACAACTGAACTAAGAGAAATTATAGACCATACAAATGCAGACTTAGTGCAAAATCAAATAGACATAAAGGGGGAAATTACAGAAATTCAAAAGGAAGGTAAAATAATGCAGGAAAAATTAGAATCTGTAGTGCAGGATATCAATAAGAAATATGAGAAACTAGAATATAGATTGAATTCAATCATTAATGGTAGAAGTAGGGTAGACAATAGTACAAATACTGATGCTGTGAACCATGTAAATATGCATGAAAATAATGTAACTGAAAGGGGTACAATATCCTCTGGTTTCAGTAGTTCACGAGGTGTTTCAGCTTCTCCTATAGCAGCTGCACTATCTCGTAGCCAACATGCAAATTTAGAATCCCATACTAATTTATCTAATAACTTAGCAGGATATCACATGGTACTTAACGAATTACCTTTACCTAAATTCAGTGCTACCACCAGTCCGGTCCAATTCATTAATGAAATAACTGAATACTTTCAATTGAAAAGCGTTCCGGAATCACTTAAGATGATCGTGGTCAGAAAATGCCTTGACAAAAAAACTTTGGAATGGCTACATATGATGGCCGACGGCAAGTTAAATTTCGAAACTTTCAGAGTACTACGCGAAAAAACTAGAAAAAGAAAAAGAAAACATGATAATAAGAAAAGAAGGCTTATAATAGAAATATTGGGATATAAAGTAAAAAAAAAAGGTACGGATCGTAAGATTGGATACCCTTGTAAATAATTGTAAATGTAAGGAGTAAGAGTATGAAATAAGTATGTTTGAGACCTGTAAAAATAGGTGAACTATATATGTGTATGTATATAAAATCAACAGAAAACTCAAATGATAATATCTCATAAAGCTTTAGTTACTGTAACCTGTGTGTAAATATGCTAATGTAAATGGATAGAAGTAAGAATTAACTCATCAAATAATTAGTCCATAGTTCAAATACTGGAACAACCTGATATACATAAATGAATGTGTCTGGATTATATATTATTCAACATGTTTTTTTCAATTAAGCTAATACGTGTCAATGTCCATTGCAATTGTTTAGACTAAAAGAATAGTGAAAGAACGTGTTTTGCACGCAGCAGCGGAGTTTGTAAACTTAACCCGGGTCAAGCAACTGTAATGACTTAGCCGAAAACACAATACAAAGTGCAGTGAAGTGTGTGTTGTTATTGTATAGTATGGTCAGGTAGGCGACCCATAATAAATGTCTGTAACAGAGTGAGCAAATTCTCACAGAGGTATATGGGCTGTGCCAAGAACACTAGACACCTATGGCATGACCAATATATTCATGAGACATTAAACAATATTAAAAATTTACACGTACACATAAATTTTAAATATGTTTAAAGGGGGCATATTTGAGACAGTAACTATGGTTATATATGCCATATATATAATAATGTGAATTATAATGTGAAATTGTATTAATAAGAAAAATACTTGTTGTATAAATAGGAGATAAGCCATAAGTTTTATGTATGTGCAAGTGTAGCTGGAGCTGTGGAATTCTTGTTAAAAGCCGACAAACATATCTTTGTGTTAAAATTAGGGCCCAGGCAAAAAGGACTTTACGGGAAGGTCATAAAAGCCAGACCTTGAGCCTTTGTGAAACAGAAAAAGGCGACAAGCGAAAATAACATGTTTGTAGAGAGGCCACATGCTTGCAAAAGTAGAACAATAGCCGGGTAAGTCTTCTGGAAGGTTCCAAGCTGAACGAAGACAGACAATGAAATTTTAAGGAAGAGTATGTTTAAAATCTTCAAGGGAAGAAAGGTTAGTTCTAGCGTCTCCATCAGCCAGGGCGGTTGGGTATAAAGTGCTGCGATGTGAATAAGATACATGTAAGCTCTCAGAAGCAGGCGATATTATTTACTTCTTATAATGTAGTAGGAACGGTGAAACGTTATCGATTTAAAGGTCTATAGGAACTTGTGATAAATGTTACAATTGTTTCTAGAGCACGTATAAAATACTTGATTGTTCAGCGACCGCAAGTTTGGCATACGAACAGGGTAGGGCTAGACCGTTCTACAGCTCCAACTAACTTAAGAACTGTGTAGATTATTACTAAGACATTCAATGCGTGTGCCATTAAAGCATAGTGTTCTTCAATAACTTAATCTATTGTTACAGTTGTTACTTTTTACCTTCCTTCCCGTATCACACCCTGCTAAGTTATACAAGCTTTACCAGAAACCCAAATAACAGCAGCCGTGGCAAGAAAAAAAGATAAGCTTTAAGAGTAACAACTAAAACACAAGATAATTATCAGTATCACCAGAGTTCATATATTAAATCATATATTAATATATCGGACATACTGCGAGTTATGCTCTCCCTCCACGAGTATACCGCAATGAACAGGAATTGGCTACATTTTTACAGAAAATTCAATTTATACTTTTGTTCTCCTGCCATATCTTTACATCACCACATTTAATCGAATCGTTTATAATGCTTGAGAAAACAAAAGTGTATGAATATATGTATTCCATATAAACATGGTTTGAATAGAACAGATTCCATTAAGATCTTTCCCTCTTGGTCTTAAAACAATGCCTGAATTAAATACGACCTTGCTTTTTTTGGATACCTAAACCGATATGGAATTTTTGGATCAGCTGCGATGCTTCATCTGCTTTAGGAAACAGACACAACGATGACTTGCAATGCATCAAACATTTGAACGTAGGGTCTTGTCTTACTGGCATTTATTCAGAATAGGAAATGTCCGAAGACAAGATTGCTGTTAGGAACTATGAAACTCTCGCGTACGCCCAAGTCATTACACAAGTTACACCGGCGACTATTCGACATTACTTGGTTCTGGAACTGCAGTCTCTTGAACGCACACAGGGCATCTGAAATTAAGCGCTGACCCCTTCAGCAGACGTGTGCAAGTATTTGCGACTCTTCATGCTCTACGGGGAATTAAATTAGTGGTAGTTGGGCATGTATTCAGCAGTAGCATTTGCATTCATTGGAAAAGGAGCTGGTGAAGCGAGTATCTAATTTGAAATATATGCGCATACAGAATGTCCACGAATTCGCTAACATTTCTGGATTCTAAACCACGAATAAATCAATCAAATTATTATCGTAGGCGCAATATTAGAACAAGTTTCAACTTTGAGTAATTGGGCTGTAATATAAGTTTTAACAGAGATAAAGGCAGAGAAAATAACATCAATTCGTTTCACCAAATATGTGTCATAGTAACAATATCTTTACAAAATAAAACTAGAAAAGACAAACAAATTAAATTTTATAAAACAATGTCTGTTCTAGCATTGATGCTGGCAGGGAGTCGTGGATTATGAACGAGAAAGATAAAAGTAAATTACAAGCAGTAGAAATGAGATTTCTAAGAAGGGTAAAAAGTTGTACTAGAAGAAATCTGTTTGAAATGATATACGGGAAGAACTAGATAGATAGGTATAAAGTAAACGCCGAAATTACTGAATCCAAGAGTCCAAGGAGAATTGGAAATAATATTTGATTAGAATGAATAATGCAAAAATAACATTGATGGTGCAAGAGTATAAACCACGAGGTAGAAGAGTTGTGAAGCTGCACAAAGAAGACGGAACAGGCAATTTACCTGATCTATAAGAAAAGAATACGAAAAAGATCTTGTGTGATGCATTCATATGACCTTCTCTTCCCCTCTATAATTTATTAGGGAGTATACAAACTATTCTTACTAAAGCTTATTTTTCTCGGTACTACATTTGAATCCAAAGAAACCTTTGCAGAAACAGCTACATTACAATTTCTTATAGATACAAACGGAACAGCGATAGTCAAATGTTTAAGAACTGGACGCTATACTAGTCTTAAAATTCCATACTGTTATCATACAAAAGCGGGAAACAACTGAATATTGAAAGGACTTTAAAGAATGCCCAATAAATGTACAATTCAAACTTTTAATAACGGATATCTCAGAAATAGCTTATGCCACAAAAGGACTCATTTGAAATAAATTGTGTGTATTAAAGAGATCTACATTTATTCTGTAGTATGTTTTCGTTTATCGCTTAATATTTACCCTTTATACAAGATTATACAAAATTCCTTCCAAATGAAGAGGACTTTAAAGCCAATTATCAAAAAATTTAATGTATACATTTTATTCATCATGTAAACATCTTTAATATATGGTATTTGACGCAGAACTTAAATGAGTTGAAAGAGACATATGAAGTTAAGTTGATATAAAAGCAAGTAAGAAGCGTAATTCATAGAGATGAACAATGCTTGACACATTTATAATGTTATGTTATTGTGTTAAAAGTGTAGAGTTGAGAATTATTAGAAAATGTTACGTTAAAAGATTTTAAAACACTTGTTAAGAAGGTTTATGCTATCAGTTAATTTGTTTAACTTAAGAAGGACGAAGGAAATAGTTCAATGACGATGTAAAAGAAATACGTTATTCTAAAGGAACGAAAGCACATGTGCATTTAAAAGAGAAAGATCAATTATAATTATGTAAAATAAGGAATTATATTGTTAATGTAAATTGTTTAACCCAATTAACTTCTATACATGTTAAAATTTATTTCGCTAAGTATAGCAACAACGGTAAAAGTAAACAACGTTCAATTTTTCAAGAAGACGATATCCTGAGCCTAGTTTAAGAGAAGTAATATACTGTCAAATATATTGAAAAGAATAATATCGTAAACATTGACGATATTAAGTGAGCTATTGAGTTAAAGAAATCAGATGATTAAGTAAAATAGAAACCAAAAAAGTAATTATTGTATTAAGTAAAAGTTCACATTTCTAAACAGTTTTTATGTTTAGTTAATCATAATTCAGATAATTAATTGCCTTACCTTACATTTACTGGAGCGGGGATTTCAAATAAGGTGACCACGAGTTGCAGAGTAAAGGCTCCCCCACTATTCCCACTTCATATTTTAATCAAAATCATACAGCCATTTTTTATAAAATCAGAATTTTCAAAACACTTTCCATGTAAAGGATAGTTGGGATTTTCTTGAAAATCTTCGTGTCGCAACTTTGGAAGCTAATGGAATAACCAAGTTATCCGACTTTTCGTTTTTGAGTTATGCTGTTCACAGACACACAGACGCACAATGGACCATTTATAAAAATGTCCTTTTTGGATTCAGGGACTTCAAAAGAGTATCTACGGTGAAATCTCAATGTCTAATTTTTGGGTGGAATGCAATACCTTCCCTACCTCTATGTACGTGGTAGAGAAAGTAAATAAGAGCAGAAATATTAGCGAAATTATGTATATGTGCATCAACTTTTATAATACAACCC
This sequence comes from Deroplatys truncata, assembly GCA_030765065.1. Lineage (NCBI taxonomy): Eukaryota > Metazoa > Arthropoda > Insecta > Mantodea > Mantidae > Deroplatys > Deroplatys truncata. The sequence goes on from CM060979.1 coordinate 193,214,581, forward strand.
ACTGACTAATATTTATAGCCAGTCGCTCCGAAATAATTCTAGCGCATTCAGCTTAATGGGGACTAAAAGCCCTATCTCCCATATCTCGTCATCTCTAACCCCCCTTTTGGGGTTACCTCATTCCACCAAGCAATGACTGGACCCATTTCTGAGGTGGAGGTACCCAGCGGGAGGAGTCTGTTACGCCCGATGGTAGGAATGATGATGAAGATGGCGGTGGAATGAGAGGACCTACAGCTTTCACCGTGGATTCCGAACCACTTTCAACCTTGGGGATACTTCACATGAGCAAATCAGAGGTGAAGGCGTGGATAGGGCCAACTTAAAATCGACACACCAGAACCGGGAATTGAACCGTGGACCTTCTGTTTAATCTGCTAAGTTAATTTCCTATATTTTCAGTAATTATTTTAAAATCCGACTGAATTTACAGCATTTAGATGCATACCTTCTAAGTACACTGATTTAATGTTATCCCATATCTCTGTCTATTATGGAAGGTAGGACCATTTTCTCAACTTTATTTTCCAAAAATAACCAAACATTTTATTAAATCATACTAGATCCATAACAGCACTTAGAGGTTCATTTTGGTTTCCTAAAATTTAGTTCCGTTATATTCAATAGCCTCCAAGAAAACGGTTCACTTACACCAAATAATGTCAGTCACAGAAAAAGCGGTTCAAAGTAAAAATGGTTTAAACAAACTTGCATATATTTGCAAGGAAGCAAAGCACATGGCTCAAACACAGCAACTACCATACTTAACAGTAGTGCCAATTTGTAAAGAAAAACTTCCCTAAAAGATGGGCTAAATTTTACTACCCTAGTCCAAAGTGCACAGGGTTTGTGAAATGCAAATTCACACCACGAAATGGCAGACGCAGCATCATTTTACTGAGAGATTTAAAATACAAAGTTGTGGCTAAAACCATAATTACATACAAATAAAAATTAAATCCTAAGCAATAACCTTGCAGAAGAAACTAAAAATGTTTTTCGCAATTTCGTTTCTTCTTAAGTGTTTAAAGAACTTAAGGCAAGAAAACCGTCATGTGGTTCGCCAAGCCTGGATTAAACTTTTTAACATGTTTATTTACCATTTGTCTACAGATAAAAGTATTGATCATGGATATCCAGATGGAACACACTTTACCGGAAATTTTACTTCTCTACCACGTACATGATAGATAGAGGAGGCATAGCATTCCACCTAAAAATTCGATACCGAAATTTCAACGGAAGGCAACCTGAGTTAAATAAAAGAAAAAACATTTTTAGAAAAATCTCCATGTCTGTGCCTGTCTGTGAACAGCATAACTCAAAAAGAAACAGTCTGATAAATACCAAACTTGGTATGTAAGTTCAGTATCTTTGAAGGATGGGACACTAAGATTTTAAATAAAATCCCCATCCCAAAATACCCTTTACATGGAACAGCTTTCGAATATTTTAATTATCTAAAAATGGCTGTAACGATTATTATTAAAATTCCATATATTAAAGATATATAGTGACAAATAGGATGCACATCTTGAATTTTCTGGGAATAGCCTTTGAAGCCCTCTTCATTCGGAAGGAATTTTGTACAATCTTGCATAAGTGGTAAACATTAAGCAATAGACGAAAACGCACTACACAATAAATGTATATATCTTTAAAACACAGCTTATTTCAGATAAGTTTTCCTGTGGTATAAGCTAATTCTGAGATATTTGTTATTAATGGTTTGAATTTAAAGTTATTTCATGCAGTTGTTTCTCAGATGGCATGGAATCAGTATGGAATTTTAAGACTAGCATACAGCGCCCATTTCTTAAACATCCGACTATCGCATTTCTCTTTGTATCTATAACGAGACGTGTAATGTAGCTATCTCTGCAAATGTTTGTTTGGATTATTAGTGATATAAAATAAGGTTTACTAAGAATAGCTTGTATATTCGCTAATAAACAACAAAGAGTAGAGAAAGACATGTAAATGTATCCCATCAGAATTTTCATAACTGCATCTGTGATAAAAATATATTATAAAATAAAACGTAAAAACAGGAATCAAAAATATTCTGTGCTAGCAATAATTTTCAAGCTATTTACAACAGATTTTAAAACATCGTTTGGAACTATGGAAGCATATAACAAACATATAAAAGTAATTTATTATTGGTTTTTAATGCGGTAAATATTGTTAGTTTTGATTACTTGTATTTTAGTACCTTTTAGGTCATATCTAAGAATGAATGAAATGGCTGAAATAATGATAAAATGAGCCCGGAGACCATAGAGCTTAAAGTTGCCCGACATTTATCTCTTCAGGATAAAGGAAAATCCTGGAAAAAACGCTATCGGGGTAAGTCACCCTAACCAAGATTCGAACTTGGGATCTCTAGAATGGGAGGCAGTCACAACAAATTCATCTTAACCAAGACAACGGAGGTGGGCTAAGTTGTATTTGTTGCTTTTTGTAGAGCTACTTAAATTTGGAAATTGTGGGATTTGGTATAACAAACCATAATTCACCTACACTGCTATCAGCGAAAAAACCTAACCAGGAGTTTGGGAATCAGAATTTTTTGTACTTCGGTAAATTTTACCACATTCAATAATACCTGTTTCCTAAAGACAGCTACAAACACAAAACTATAAATGTAAAATTATTACTAAACTTGCGGTATACTCGTGGAGGGAGAGCATAACTCGCAGTATGTCCGATATATTAATATATGATTTAATATATGAACTCTGGTGATACTGATAATTATCTTGTGCTTTAGTTGTTACTCTTAAAGTTTATCTTTATTTCTTGCCACGGCTGCTGTTATATGGGTTTCTGGTAGAGCTTGTATAATTAGCAGGGTGTGATACGGGAAGGAAGGTAAAAAGTAACAACTCTAACAATAGATTAAGTTATTGAAGAACACTATGCTTTAATGGCACACGCATTGACTGTCTTAGTAATAATCTACACAGTTCTTAAGTTAGTTGGAGCTGCAGAACGGTAAGAGCCCTACCCTGTTCGTATGCCAAACTTGCGGTCGCTGAACAATCAAGTATTTTATACGTGCTCTAGAAATAATTGTAACATATATCACACGTTCCTATAGACCTTTAAATCGATAACGTTTCACCGTTCCTACTACATTATAAGAAGTAAATAATATCGCCTGCTTCTGAGAGCTTACATGTATCTTATTCACATCGCAGCACTTTATACCCAACCGCCCTGGCTGATGGAGACGCTAGAACTAACCTTTCTTCCCTTGAGGATTTTAAACATACTCTTCCTTAAAATTTCATTGTCTGTCTTCGTTCAGCTTGGAACCTTCCAGAAGACTTACCCGGCTATTGTTCTACTTTTGCAAGCATGTGGCCTCTCTACAAACATATGTTATTTTCGATTGTCGCCTTTTTCTGTTTCACAAAGGCTCAAGGTCTGGCTTTTATGACCTTCCCGTAAAGTCCTTTTTGCTTGGGTCCTAATTTTAACACAAAGATATGTTTGTCGGCTTTTAACAAGAATTCCACAGCTCCAGCTACACTTGCACATACATAAAACTTATGCCTTAACTCCTATTTATACAACAAGTATTTTTCTTATTAATACAATTTCACATTATAATTCACATTATTATATATATGGCATATATAACCATAGTTACTGTCTCAAATATGCCACCTTTAAACATATTTAAAATTTATGTGTACGTGTAAATTTTTAATATTGTTTAATGTCTCATGAATATATTGGTCATGCCATAGGTGTCTAGTGTTCTTGGCACAGCCCATATACCTCTGTGAGAATTTGCACACTCTGTTACAGACATTTATTATGGGTCGCCTACCTGACCATTCTATACAATAACAACACACACTTCACTGCACTTTGTATTGTGTTTTCGGCTAAGTCATTACAGTTGCTTTGCTAGGGTTATGTTTCCAAACTCCGCTGCTGCGTGCAAAACACGTTCTTTCACTATTCTTTTAGTCTAAACACTTGCAATGGACATTGACACGTATTAGCTTAATTGAACAAAACATGTTGAATAATATATAATCCAGACACATTCATTTATGTATATCAGGTTGTAATCAGATATATATATATACATATATATATAAAAAGAAACACATAGAAAATGGTTATACATACATACAACTGAAAAACAATTGACATTTGCTTGCTATGCATTTAGGTTGTTCCAGTGTTTGAACTATGGACTAATTATTTTATGAGTTAATTCTTACTTCTATCCATTTACATTAGCATATTTACACACAGGTTACAGTAACTAAAGCTTTATGAGATATTATCATTTGAGTTTTCTGTTGATTATTACACTTATATATATCTCAAGTACATTCAGGTAATCAACTATATGAGTAGGGTATATAGGACAGACCTGGGCCACTTTTTGCGTTTATATGGGAAAGGATAGGGAAAACGAGGGTATATGCGGAGGTTCACGGAGGAAAATGCGTTTATATGGGGAAGATAGGGACTACGAGGATCGATGCTAGGCTAGATAGAGGTTGAAGGAATGAGGATGTGCTTTATATGAGAGATACGTGGAATACGAGGAGAAGTGTTGGACTAGATAGGGGTTGAGATGTGGAATATGCATTTATATGAGAAAGATAGGGAAAACGTGAACAGATGCTAGGATTGACAGATGCTGAAGCAGGGGGAATATGAACATATTTACAGGAGAGATAGGGGATACGTGGAGAGGTACTAGACTATTCAGGGTTTGAAGGGTAGAGTATGACTTTTTATATGAAGAGACGAGGAAAACGAGGGTATATGCTAGGTTGAGAGAACCTTCAAGGAGGAAAAAATGCGTTTATATGGGAGAGATAAGGAAAACGAGGAGAGTTCTGAGGTAGAGCAGGTACTGAAGGAGGGAGAGATATGCTTTATACGACAGAGATAGGGCATGCGAGGGGAGGTGCTAGTGCAGACAGAGGTTAAGGAGTACGGTATACATTTATATGAGGAATATATGGAAAACGGGGGCAGGGGGCACTTTTGCGCTTTTATGGGAAAGGATAGGGAAAACGAGGGTAGATGCGACAGTTCAAGGAGGAAAATGCGTTTATAGGGGAGAGATAGGGAATACGAGAGCTGATGCTAGGCTAGTCAGATGCTAAAGGAGGGTGGGATACGCTTTATACGAGAGAGATAGGGAATACAAGGAAAGATGTTATACTAAACAGGACTTGAAGGGTAGAATATGGCGTTTTATATGAGCGAGATAGCGAACCGAGGAGAGGTAACCACGTGTCAAGACGTAACACCACGTAACAAAGGAATCACGCTATGTAACAACATGATCACGCTATGTAACAAAGGAATCACGCTATGTAACAAAGGAATCACGCTATGTAACAACATGATCACGCTATGTAACAAAGGAATCACGCTATGTAACAAAGGAATCGCGCTATGTAACAAACTGATCACGCTATGTAACAAAGGAATCACGCTATGTAACAAAGGAATCACGCTATGTAACAAAGGAATCACGCTATGTAACAAAGGAATCACGCTATGTAACAGTCTCATCACGCTATGTAACAGCACGTACCAAGCATGTAACCAAGTAACAAAACGTAAGAACAACACGTAACCAATCTATTGCTAAATCAATCTAAACTAATTCATCCTTCATAACTTAGACAATAAGTACGAGAGCCTAGCCCAGATTAACCCGACCAATCCTAAACGTTCCTCTCAGCATCTATTCTACTCGGTCATCGACTAACCTAATCTGGCTAACCAAAGATAACCTCAACTTTCTTTTAGTGAAATTGCAATGTTTTATTCAGGTTTTATTATTCGAGAGTTTTAATTGAAAAGTTTACGTCAACATACCTTTATTTTAGTTCCTTGTAGGCGTCTCTCCCCTTTTTATCTAGGCTTGAGACTAGCACTAGGATTGCTCCTAATGGCAGGGTTACCACCTTCCCTTCCATCTTCTTCTTTCTTCATCGGACGTCAGCTAGCTGCATATACAGCACACGGATAACCTTCATTTTTTTAAGATTGTAGACTCGCGAGAAAATCTTCATATTCAACTTAAATTCTCTTATACACTACTTGTAATGCTGTAATGTCCATAGGCGTATGTCGTTATTCCGTCCTCAGCAATAATTCTTTTATCGTCGTATGGTGTCAATGAATTTTATTCACTTGTACTGTGGCAAGAGCATGCTGTCGCGACAGGATCAGATTCATGGGCGTTCTGGTAATTTCTCCGGTTTTAAGGCAGTCAGTATAGCTCTCGAACGTGACGTACTGCTTAATAGCACTACGTTTTATACCTTTAATCTTTTTTATCATTGAACCGTCGATATCTAGGGCATACATTTTAGGTCGTAGCCCTACAAAGCGTTGAATGATTTTACCATTAGCCTCATCTTTAAATTTCCCAAGTACCTTCTTGTTTAGAGGTGAATAGCATATATGGCTTGTAGGATAATCAGCAGTATCTAGGTGCTCAAGAAAACGTAGCTTATCCTGGTACACATCTTCAGTTGTAACACGATGAATGAACGAATCAGTGTCCATATACATAAGCTTCAGGTTTTCAGCTCCATAATACGGTAACAACACATCATAGTGATACCGGTACATTAATGTCTTGGAGATATCCAACACACTCATACCGATGTATATAGGCTTGTTGAACATGATCTGTCGGGAGGCCATATGTACAGCAGCTAGATTATCAGCATATATCGTCCTGTCGATAAACGTAGGCTTGGCTATCAGCTTCTCTAGAGTTTTTTCATTGGTCACCAGTCGTATATCCATACGGTTACGCAGGTTCTCCATAGTTTTTCCAAACATAGCGTTGTTAAAGAGCTTGTAGAGATCCTTCTCAAAATCATTTCCAGCTTGTTGTCGTAGTCTGTTGTTAAATTCCACATACGGTTTTAACCATCGAGACTGCTGGAATTGTAGCACACGATGGATTTTTGTTAGTCGTAGTCCATGACTAAGAGCTTGCTTCAAAGCCATGTAATGCACTACATACTTCTTTCGAGGTCCTAGATGAGGTATCAGTTTCTTTGTAGATGCTTCCAATGGTTTCATACACTCCGGCAGGAAAGGTAGATCGTTGTGTAGATCGTGAAGTTCTGCAGGATACTCGATGTCGACTTCTAATATGTAGCCGTAAGGATCATCTTCTTGTAGTCTTTCTAAGTCAATTTTTTCAGGCGATACCCACTCAAATCCACCATAAGGGAGAGCGTGACACATTGCCCACCCATATTGGTTATTAGCGTCGTTATATGCGATAAATTGGGTTGGTCTCGACGGATCAAACTTCTCCATATATGTGTTATTAGCCTCTGCATACCGATGGGAAACTTGGCATAAACCTCCTCTTATACCAGATTCCACCATGAGTAATTGATCATAATCCTGTAACAGTTCCAGCTTAATTCCAGTATACAGTAACATGGCGTCCCATGTAAGACCTGGAGAGGTAAAATAATGTGCAGGATCAACTTTGTGTGTTTTGAGGGTTTGCTCTCTGAACGTCTCAAAGACATCAGCTAGGAGAAGTACATCCGAAGTTAAGTAGAGATCGCTGTACTCTCCCAGGTTTCTCACATTAAACAGCTCCCATACATTTTTAGCATGATCGTAGTCGGCATCACTAATTTCTTCTTCATTTAATCTATTGTAGAAGGAGTCCTTAGGAGGCAAGCAGGTCTCGTTCAGGGCATCCCATGATGTAACAAAATCATATGGAAATACACCCTTACGGGTCATCAACTTCAATTTGTCTTCTCCAAAGTACTTTAGCGTTTCAGGATACGAGGTTAGATTTTTTTACCAACTTATCCAAGCTTGTACTGAGGAATCGGAAGCTATCCACAAATCGAAGCTTTATATCTCCTACATACTTGGTGAATGAGATATAGCTTTCTTCAGAGTTAGGAATTACCTCCACACGTTCACTTGTGCAACCCAGCTCCTTAACAATGAAATGAGAGTCATATCCGCTAAGGTTATGCATGAAGACTGGTATATATTTAGGTGTTTTACAGGCTAAATTACATTCATTATGAAGACTTCCACGATATTCACCGCTGATGTGATCATGGTCGCGTACTTTATAGTTCTCTTCTGTAAAGGGTTTTCCACACAAGTAGCATGCTGAAGAAGACTCAAAATCCAACTGCTCTTGATCCGTAAGTTTCAGAGGCTTAGCAGATTTGTATATGTCATCAATCATTTTTGCAAGAGATGTCAGGTACAGCATAAACTTCTGAGCAGCATCAGCACCACGATACACATAGGGTTGCTTAGGAAGACCAGTTTCCAGATGTCCAACGTTGGTTGATGGTTTAACGTAAACACAGAAGCTCATTGCTGTGTGCTCTTGATAAGGGGTTGTATAGGAAGTTTCAGGATTGGGAATACACGTATGGCATGGAGTGAGAATACTTTCAAAGTCTGCGTAGATGACGTAAGGTAGTTTCAACATCCTCTCAAAATTTTTACACTGTACGATTGATTTGTCCTTTGTAGGCATAACTACCCTCGCAACACCATGCTGATTACAGATGGATGTATGTTCTTGCAGTTTTTCCAGTCCACTTCGTCCGTATCGATTGTCAAAATGTGTAAAGCACCGCTTACAGGTATATATCACTCCATCATGCTTAGTTTTCTGACGTCGAACGAGCTTCTCAAAATTCTTGATATACACGTAGTGATGTTTTCCACTACTGTCATTCAATAGTAGCAGGTCGCGATGTTCAGGTAGTTCAATATCAACAACCTTTATCGGGTACACTTCATGCTTCTCATCCAACCCAAAAACGTTAATAGACATATTGTTAAACTTCTCAAATTTAGGTATTTGAGAAAGCGGAGTAGGGTAGGAAACACAGCTGAAGTCGTACTTATCTTGAAGTTGTTTGTATTTGCTCACCCGTTGAGGCTTGACGCTGACAAATTTAGCTAATATAGAGTACATGAAACATAGCTCATCAGTTAAATTCTGGATGTTAATGCAGGCTTTTCTTGCTTCAACAGATGGAGGTAGGGGTATGTAGCTACTTCCTCGCAACGGGTTGTACTTGTTAATACGAAGGCGTACCCCTTCCACAGTAAGCAAGGCCCAGCTGCTACCCTTAAGCTGAGACTCATCCATTTCAGTAACCAATTTCTTGAATTTCACTTCCAGCATAGAGTCCAGATCAGTTTCTAGGAAAACAGCTTGATTTCTGGTTTTAAATGTTTTGTCACAGGTTTCTCCGATACTGTTAACAAATCTACACTCAGCTAACAGATTAATTTTCAAACTCTTGTGAATACCAAGCTCTTTATGCACAGCCTGGATTATCCGCTGTTTTGCTTCATGCAGATACATATTCAGGTCCTTAGTCGATTCACATCGTATAAAATACGATTTCAAGCGTCCACGGAATGAAGTTTCATATTCTTTCATGTCACACTCCTCCATTGCTGATAACAACTCTTGCTTTGACGGTTCTAATCTACGTTTCTTCTCAGGTCTGTTTATTTCACATGCATCTTCGTGTCGACGACCCTTATAACTGTCTTTGAAGGCTACGTTACAATATTTACACTTGAAGAGTTTTTTACAACGTAGCTCATGTCGTCTTTTATCATATCCACGGAGGAACGTCTTACAGCATTTACCACAAGAATATCCTGAGACACTAGGAATGATATCCTTATACGAGGACTTATTCATTTTTCTTCTTGATATAATAAGGTATTTACCTTTCTTCAAGGAAATGTACGCCTTGATATCACTTAGAAAGCTGATTATTTTCTGAGAGAACAGCGATGTTAACACCTCAGAGATGATCAACAGAATGAATTTCAATGCTCAAGTTCGCTCTATTTATAGAGAAAGCACGAACCTTTATGCATCAATTATATATCGTATTAACCCTTCTTCAAGGAAATGTACTCTTCTTCACATTGATAACACTTTAGATTATTTTCTGAGAGAACAGCGATGTTAACACCTCAGAGATGATCAACAGAATGAATTTCAATACTCAAGTTCGCTCTATTTATAGAGAAAGCACGAACCTTTTTTAATCAATTATATCCCGATTATTAATACTAAAAACGGTGATGAAGCGTGTAAGCTCTTATATATTTCAATTCGTGTTACACTGATGTTCGAGCGTCTCCGTATAGCTTCGTATGTTTAGAGAGAAAGTGTAAAGTATTGTGAAGATGTTATGTATTGTTCGGCTATAATCGTACAGATTCGGAGAGCTTGACTGGTGAAGGTGATGAACGATCCGTCAACCGAGCAGGAGGCAAGCAGTCCCTTCGCGCAACGTAACCTAGATGCAAAAGAAAGAAAATCGTGTTAGATGAGAAACCACCCAGATATTCGCCTGCAGACCATGGAAAACCATGAAAAAATATGTCAGAGTGAGCGTCCAACGGAACTCGAACCAGGGACTCTAAAAAGCACACGTGAAAGGTACAGATTATATAGAATGAAAGGAAATCGCTGACGATGAGAAACCACTCCAGCATTCGCCTGCAGACCAGGGAAAACCTAAAAAATATGATGTCAGAGTGATCGACCAACAGGGAAATCAAACAAAAGACCTTAGAAACATATAGGTTAAGATGTAAATCAAAATAAAAAGGTAATAAAATCGTGCTAGATGAGAAACCACCCAGACATTCGCCTACAGACCAGGCAAAACCATGAAAAAATATGTCAGAGTAAACAACCAACGACAATCGAACGAGGGAAACCATCAGATTACTCTAGAAGCAAAAAAAAAGTTGCAAAAGAAAGAAAATCGTGTTAGATGAGAAACCACCCAGCCATTCGCCTGCAGACCATGGAAAACCATGAAAAAATATGTCAGAGTGAGCGTCCAACGGAACTCGAACCAGGGACTCTAAAAAGCACACGTGAAAGGTACAGATTATATAGAATGAAAGGAAATCGGTGACGGTGAGAAACCACTCCAGCATTCGCCTGCAGACCAGGGAAAACCCTAAAAAATATGATGTCAGAGTGATCAACCAACAGGGAAATCAAACAAAAGACCTTAGAAACATATAGGTTAAGATGTAAATCAAAATAAAAAGGTAATAAAATCGTGCTAGATGAGAAACCACCCAAACATTCGCCTACAGACCAGGCAAAACCATGAAAAAAATATGTCAGAGTAAACAACCAACAACAATCGAACGAGGGATACCATCAGATTACTCTAGAAGCAAAAAAAAAAGTTGCAAAAGAAAGAAAATCGTGTTAGATGAGAAACCACCCAGACATTCGCCTGCAGACCATGGAAAACCATGAAAAAAATCAAGGGGACACCTCGTTAATAAAACCAAATTCGATCCTTCACGATCCGGGAATACGTATGATAAATTTAAAAGTCTGTGTAACGAAACTAATACAAATGCCGTCGATGAGCGGTTCTCTGCATTTTTTAAATTAATTACCTACCAATAAAAGCAAATGGAATATTTCCAAATGATGCTCTGCTCCCGTGGGAGGGCATGTGTAGTCTGGCCTTCGAACCAGTTATTCTTTTCGTGTGTGAATCTTTTTGGTGAAAAAGGAAACTGAAGGACGTTTAAAGGGAGGGGCCGTTTCCAGTTTATCACCAAGTTTCACATTTTGATTAAAATACCACATATTTTATATATAAATTTCGTATAACGTAGTACACAATGGTATAGAACGTTTTTAAAAACACAATTCATTTGAAATAACGTCTTTTTTCTGTGGCATTGGCCATTTCCTATATATAAGATTGTTGTAGTCGTTTATAACGCTCCCAATATTATGGCCTATGACCTTTAGGGGATATCTCATTCTACTAAGCTATGATTGAACCCATTTCTGAGGTGGAGGCACCCAGCGTTGCGTCCGAGGGAGGGTATGATGAGGATGGCGGTGGAACGAGAGGACCTACAGCTTTTACCATGGACTCCGAACCACGTTAGGCCTTGGTGACACTTCACACGAGCAAGTCGGAGGTGAAGGTGTGGATAGGACCGCCAGAGCCTGGATTCGAAAGCCGGACCCTCAGTACGAGAGCGGGAAACGAAACCGCTGAACTATATAACACTGTTGTTTTAAACATCTGACAAATGACTCGGCTTCCCCCATTCCCTTGTACCTATTCTCACGCGTGGTGTATAGATTGTCTCAGTAAGCATTCGTGACTATTACAATTATCGCCAAGTATTATTTTTACAACAAAGATTGGCTTATTCTCTTAGTAAACATAGGACGAAATCGTTTTTTAAACAACTCTCCATTCGAGAGATATTTTTTGATTATTCCAGCAGAGAGAGAGAGAGAGGGAGAGAGAGAGAGATCGAGCCATATTTGTTTAAAAGCTTTTTTTTCATTCACAGGAAATCTTCGAGAAAATTCGAGGAATTATTCAGTTGGACACCATTGCTAAAATAGTTTGTACACCCTTTGAAGAATGTTTACCTGACTGGCGGAGTCTCGGAAATACCTCTGTCGACAGGCTGACGCCTGTACAGCTTCTTGGGCATTTATACATTAGGAAGGCTATTGTGCTTTAAAATGGGATAGCTATGTTTTAAGCTTACCACAAAAAATGTTTTCCCGATAATTAATATAATTCTACATGAAGAATATTAATGATTACGTTTCAATTAAACGTATACTGTATAGATTCTGTACTTAAACATTCGATTGTATCTTTGTCATTATTTAAATACTCGATTACGAGAATTGCATACATGATATCAAAAATTGTAGAAGTTTTTCCACCCTTATTTAATTAAATTCATGTATATACTCTATTATTTAGTGATTTTTTCAATAATTTCTCTCATGTCCATCATTCGTCAAAAAATCAGTGTACAATACGCATTTTTATACGTTTTAATGTTCGTTTATTTTTAAAACCGCTACATTTGCCCGTAATTACGAGCAATAATTTTTTTTTCAGATTTACTCAGATGTGTAGCTTGTAGAATAGAAATGTTTTAATAAATGTATTCTATTTTTAGACGAAAAACAACGATCTGCTTCTGACTGTGTATAATTATAATCAAGACCGATTTGTATTTAGTATAAAGTTTGTTTATTTTCATTTTTAAGACTTCCTTTGTTAAAGATATCTTGCAATCTATTTTTAAATTTCTTTTAAAACCAGAGCGAACATTATCAAATATAACGGCTGCCTTCACGTGTCGGGAAGCTAACATGGCCGCAGTCATCTTTTAGTAGCTTGCCTTTCATGTAGGCCTCGGGCGGAGGCGAGCACCTGGCGGGGAGGAGAAGCCTTGCGAAAGGCGGCTGAGGGGTGGCACCTGGAGGGAGAAAGACCGGCATCACGAGTCGCTGAGAGTCCAGCCCTCAGTACGGTCCTGCATGCCGTAAGGTCCAGTCCTATTCGTAGCAGCATGCTATACCACCGCAGCTCGCGCCAGCGTCTTACGTAATCTAGTTTTTTACGCTCACTATACCATTTAAATATACATTCATCTAAGAGATATAATATTCGTCAGGATGACAGATGTCCAAATATACATAACAAAGAAATTAGTTACTGATATAAATGTAATATCGCACGTTCACCATTTTATTTTATTCGGGGGATGAAATTTGTATTCATGTCACGGGATTCAATCCTAGTCCTCCAACCCTACTTGGAACGACAATCATTAACGAGCTACAATCCAAGGATATAATCGGTAATAATACAAATATTTGATAAAGAATATCAATTAAAAAGCTCTATAAACGTATGTATTTCCCCTCACTTCCCCTCTTCCCCCCACCACACAGTAGATATAACATAGCGACTCTGGCACAAAGGATTTGCCGCCATCTGATAAGGTTCTTTGATCTATGCCGCTAGCCCCGCTCCCTCCCTTTGTGCGCTACTATTTGCCGCCCGGTCGCGTGCCGCTAGCTCCGCCCCCTTCCCTTTGTGCGCTTACCTAATGCCGACAGTGTCTGTGCCGGCAGGTCCTCCCCCCTCCCCCTGTGGTCACGTGCCGGTGACCCGCCCCCCTCCCACCCCTTCCCTTGTGACCTCATTCTTAAAAGCTACTGGACACCCGATCCCCCTACCCCATACTTTCTAATCCTATCCCGTACACTGGGCACGCCCACTCTTTGTGCTCTACTCCCACACTGGCCTCGGTATTGGAGTAGAGCAGAGAGGAGGAGTATCATGCTCCAGAAGCTTTTAAGGGTGAAACCATAAAGGTTAAGTGTTTTCACGTATGCTATTCTTTCACCGCAAAACAGAGACACAGGACAATGCATTATTGTTCTCATCGTAAATGGCGGTGTCGGAATAGCAAAAAGCGGGGGTGGGAGACGGCGGCATAGAAGAAAGGACCTTATCAGTGGTTGACATCGGCTTTGAAGCTGCGTGTCGCTATGTTATATCTACTGTGTGGTGGGGGGAAGAGGGGAAGTGAGGGGAAATACATACGTTTATAGAGCTTTTTAATTGATATTCTTTATCAAATATTTGTATTATTACCGATTATATCCTTGGATTGTAGCTCGTTAATGATTGTCGTTCCAAGTAGGGTTGGAGGACTAGGATTGAATCCCGTGACATGAATACAAATTTCATCCCCGAATAAAATAAAATGGTGAACGTGCGATATTACATTTATATCAGTAACTAATTTCTTTGTTATGTATATTTGGACATCTGTCATCCTGACGAATATTATATCTCTTAGATGAATGTATATTTAAATGGTATAGTGAGCGTAAAAAACTAGATTACGTAAGACGCTGGCGCGAGCTGCGGTGGTATAGCATGCTGCTACGAATAGGACCGGACCTTACGGCATGCAGGACCGTACTGAGGGCTGGACTCTCAGCGACTCGTGATGCCGGTCTTTCTCCCTCCAGGTGCCACCCCTCAGCCGCCTTTCGCAAGGCTTCTCCTCCCCGCCAGGTGCTCGCCTCCGCCCGAGGCCTACATGAAAGGCAAGCTACTAAAAGATGACTGCGGCCATGTTAGCTTCCCGACACGTGAAGGCAGCCGTTATATTTGATAATGTTCGCTCTGGTTTTAAAAGAAATTTAAAAATAGATTGCAAGATATCTTTAACAAAGGAAGTCTTAAAAATGAAAATAAACAAACTTTATACTAAATACAAATCGGTCTTGATTATAATTATACACAGTCAGAAGCAGATCGTTGTTTTTCGTCTAAAAATAGAATACATTTATTAAAACATTTCTATTCTACAAGCTACACATCTGAGTAAATCTGAAAAAAAAATTATTGCTCGTAATTACGGGCAAATGTAGCGGTTTTAAAAATAAACGAACATTAAAACGTATAAAAATGCGTATTGTACACTGATTTTTTGACGAATGATGGACATGAGAGAAATTATTGAAAAAATCACTAAATAATAGAGTATATACATGAATTTAATTAAATAAGGGTGGAAAAACTTCTACAATTTTTGATATCATGTATGCAATTCTCGTAATCGAGTATTTAAATAATGACAAAGATACAATCGAATGTTTAAGTACAGATTCTATACAGTATACGTTTAATTGAAACGTAATCATTAATATTCTTCATGTAGAATTATATTAATTATCGGGAAAACATTTTTTGTGGTAAGCTTAAAACATAGCTATCCCATTTTAAAGCACAATAGCCTTCCTAATGTATAAATGCCCAAGAAGCTGTACAGGCGTCAGCCTGTCGACAGAGGTATTTCCGAGACTCCGCCAGTCAGGTAAACATTCTTCAAAGGGTGTACAAACTATTTTAGCAATGGTGTCCAACTGAATAATTCCTCGAATTTTCTCGAAGATTTCCTGTGAATGAAAAAAAAGCTTTTAAACAAATATGGCTCGATCTCTCTCTCTCTCTCCCTCTCTCTCTCTCTCTGCTGGAATAATCAAAAAATATCTCTCGAATGGAGAGTTGTTTAAAAAACGATTTCGTCCTATGTTTACTAAGAGAATAAGCCAATCTTTGTTGTAAAAATAATACTTGGCGATAATTGTAATAGTCACGAATGCTTACTGAGACAATCTATACACCACGCGTGAGAATAGGTACAAGGGAATGGGGGAAGCCGAGTCATTTGTCAGATGTTTAAAACAACAGTGTTATATAGTTCAGCGGTTTCGTTTCCCGCTCTCGTACTGAGGGTCCGGCTTTCGAATCCAGGCTCTGGCGGTCCTATCCACACCTTCACCTCCGACTTGCTCGTGTGAAGTGTCACCAAGGCCTAACGTGGTTCGGAGTCCATGGTAAAAGCTGTAGGTCCTCTCGTTCCACCGCCATCCTCATCATACCCTCCCTCGGACGCAACGCTGGGTGCCTCCACCTCAGAAATGGGTTCAATCATAGCTTAGTAGAATGAGATATCCCCTAAAGGTCATAGGCCATAATATTGGGAGCGTTATAAACGACTACAACAATCTTATATATAGGAAATGGCCAATGCCACAGAAAAAAGACGTTATTTCAAATGAATTGTGTTTTTAAAAACGTTCTATACCATTGTGTACTACGTTATACGAAATTTATATATAAAATATGTGGTATTTTAATCAAAATGTGAAACTTGGTGATAAATTGGAAACGGCCCCTCCCTTTAAACGTCCTTCAGTTTCCTTTTTCACCAAAAAGATTCACACACGAAAAGAATAACTGGTTCGAAGGCCAGACTACACATGCCCTCCCACGGGAGCAGAGCATCATTTGGAAATATTCCATTTGCTTTTATTGGTAGGTAATTAATTTAAAAAATGCAGAGAACCGCTCATCGACGGCATTTGTATTAGTTTCGTTACACAGACTTTTAAATTTATCATACGTATTCCCGGATCGTGAAGGATCGAATTTGGTTTTATTAACGAGGTGTCCCCTTGATTTTTTTCATGGTTTTCCATGGTCTGCAGGCGAATGTCTGGGTGGTTTCTCATCTAACACGATTTTCTTTCTTTTGCAACTTTTTTTTTTGCTTCTAGAGTAATCTGATGGTATCCCTCGTTCGATTGTTGTTGGTTGTTTACTCTGACATATTTTTTTCATGGTTTTGCCTGGTCTGTAGGCGAATGTTTGGGTGGTTTCTCATCTAGCACGATTTTATTACCTTTTTATTTTGATTTACATCTTAACCTATATGTTTCTAAGGTCTTTTGTTTGATTTCCCTGTTGGTTGATCACTCTGACATCATATTTTTTAGAGTTTTCCCTGGTCTGCAGGCGAATGCTGGAGTGGTTTCTCATCGTCACCGATTTCCTTTCATTCTATATAATCTGTACCTTTCACGTGTGCTTTTTAGAGTCCCTGGTTCGAGTTCCGTTGGACGCTCACTCTGACATATTTTTTCATGGTTTTCCATGGTCTGCAGGCGAATGTCTGGGTGGTTTCTCATCTAACACGATTTTCTTTCTTTTGCAACTTTTTTTTGCTTCTAGAGTAATCTGATGGTTTCCCTCGTTCGATTGTCGTTGGTTGTTTACTCTGACATATTTTTTCATGGTTTTGCCTGGTCTGTAGGCGAATGTCTGGGTGGTTTCTCATCTAGCACGATTTTATTACCTTTTTATTTTGATTTACATCTTAACCTATATGTTTCTAAGGTCTTTTGTTTGATTTCCCTGTTGGTCGATCACTCTGACATCATATTTTTTAGGTTTTCCCTGGTCTGCAGGCGAATGCTGGAGTGGTTTCTCATCGTCAGCGATTTCCTTTCATTCTATATAATCTGTACCTTTCACGTGTGCTTTTTAGAGTCCCTGGTTCGAGTTCCGTTGGACGCTCACTCTGACATATTTTTTCATGGTTTTCCATGGTCTGCAGGCGAATGTCTGGGTGGTTTCTCATCTAACACGATTTTCTTTCTTTTGCATCTAGGTTACGTTGCGCGAAGGGACTGCTTGCCTCCTGCTCGGTTGACGGATCGTTCATCACCTTCACCAGTCAAGCTCTCCGAATCTGTACGATTATAGCCGAACAATACATAACATCTTCACAATACTTTACACTTTCTCTCTAAACATACGAAGCTATACGGAGACGCTCGAACATCAGTGTAACACGAATTGAAATATATAAGAGCTTACACGCTTCATCACCGTTTTTAGTATTAATAATCGGGATATAATTGATTAAAAAAGGTTCGTGCTTTCTCTATAAATAGAGCGAACTTGAGTATTGAAATTCATTCTGTTGATCATCTCTGAGGTGTTAACATCGCTGTTCTCTCAGAAAATAATCTAAAGTGTTATCAATGTGAAGAAGAGTACATTTCCTTGAAGAAGGGTTAATACGATATATAATTGATGCATAAAGGTTCGTGCTTTCTCTATAAATAGAGCGAACTTGAGCATTGAAATTCATTCTGTTGATCATCTCTGAGGTGTTAACATCGCTGTTCTCTCAGAAAATAATCAGCTTTCTAAGTGATATCAAGGCGTACATTTCCTTGAAGAAAGGTAAATACCTTATTATATCAAGAAGAAAAATGAATAAGTCCTCGTATAAGGATATCATTCCTAGTGTCTCAGGATATTCTTGTGGTAAATGCTGTAAGAAGTTCCTCCGTGGATATGATAAAAGACGACATGAGCTACGTTGTAAAAAACTCTTCAAGTGTAAATATTGTAACGTAGCCTTCAAAGACAGTTATAAGGGTCGTCGACACGAAGATGCATGTGAAATAAACAGACCTGAGAAGAAACGTAGATTAGAACCGTCAAAGCAAGAGTTGTTATCAGCAATGGAGGAGTGTGACATGAAAGAATATGAAACTTCATTCCGTGGACGCTTGAAATCGTATTTTATACGATGTGAATCGACTAAGGACCTGAATATGTATCTGCATGAAGCAAAACAGCGGATAATCCAGGCTGTGCATAAAGAGCTTGGTATTCACAAGAGTTTAAAAATTAATCTGTTAGCTGAGTGTAGATTTGTTAACAGTATCGGAGAAACCTGTGACAAAACATTTAAAACCAGAAATCAAGCTGTTTTCCTAGAAACTGACCTGGACTCTATGCTGGAAGTGAAATTCAAGAAATTGGTTACTGAAATGGATGAGTCTCAGCTTAAGGGTAGCAGCTGGGCCTTGCTTACTGTGGAAGGGGTACGCCTTCGTATTAACAAGTACAACCCGTTGCGAGGAAGTAGCTACATACCCCTACCTCCATCTGTTGAAGCAAGAAAAGCCTGCATTAACATCCAGAATTTAACTGATGAGCTATGTTTCATGTACTCTATATTAGCTAAATTTGTCAGCGTCAAGCCTCAACGGGTGAGCAAATACAACAACTTCAAGATAAGTACGACTTCAGCTGTGTTTCCTACCCTACTCCGCTTTCTCAAATACCTAAATTTGAGAAGTTTAACAATATGTCTATTAACGTTTTTGGGTTGGATGAGAAGCATGAAGTGTACCCGATAAAGGTTGTTGATATTGAACTACCTGAACATCGCGACCTGCTACTATTGAATGACAGTAGTGGAAAACATCACTACGTGTATATCAAGAATTTTGAGAAGCTCGTTCGACGTCAGAAAACTAAGCATGATGGAGTGATATATACCTGTAAGCGGTGCTTTACACATTTTGACAATCGATACGGACGAAGTGGACTGGAAAAACTGCAAGAACATACATCCATCTGTAATCAGCATGGTGTTGCGAGGGTAGTTATGCCTACAAAGGACAAATCAATCGTACAGTTTAAAAATTTTGAGAGGATGTTGAAACTACCTTACGTCATCTACGCAGACTTTGAAAGTATTCTCACTCCATGCCATACGTGTATTCCCAATCCTGAAACTTCCTATACAACCCCTTATCAAGAGCACACAGCAATGAGCTTCTGTGTTTACGTTAAACCATCAACCAACGTTGGACATCTGGAAACTGGTCTTCCTAAGCAACCCTATGTGTATCGTGGTGCTGATGCTGCTCAGAAGTTTATGCTGTACCTGACATCTCTTGCAAAAATGATTGATGACATATACAAATCTGCTAAGCCTCTGAAACTTACGGATCAAGAGCAGTTGGATTTTGAGTCTTCTTCAGCATGCTACTTGTGTGGAAAACCCTTTACAGAAGAGAACTATAAAGTACGCGACCATGATCACATCAGCGGTGAATATCGTGGAAGTCTTCATAATGAATGTAATTTAGCCTGTAAAACACCTAAATATATACCAGTCTTCATGCATAACCTTAGCGGATATGACTCTCATTTCATTGTTAAGGAGCTGGGTTGCACAAGTGAACGTGTGGAGGTAATTCCTAACTCTGAAGAAAGCTATATCTCATTCACCAAGTATGTAGGAGATATAAAGCTTCGATTTGTGGATAGCTTCCGATTCCTCAGTACAAGCTTGGATAAGTTGGTAAAAAATCTAACCTCGTATCCTGAAACGCTAAAGTACTTTGGAGAAGACAAATTGAAGTTGATGACCCGTAAGGGTGTATTTCCATATTATTTTGTTACATCATGGGATGCCCTGAACGAGACCTGCTTGCCTCCTAAGGACTCCTTCTACAATAGATTAAATGAAGAAGAAATTAGTGATGCCGACTACGATCATGCTAAAAATGTATGGGATTTGTTTAATGTGAGAAACCTGGGAGAGTACAGCGATCTCTACTTAACTTCGGATGTACTTCTCCTAGCTGATGTCTTTGAGACGTTCAGAGAGCAAACCCTCAAAACACACAAAGTTGATCCTGCACATTATTTTACCTCTCCAGGTCTTACATGGGACGCCATGTTACTGTATACTGGAATTAAGCTGGAACTGTTACAGGATTACGATCAATTACTCATGGTGGAATCTGGTATAAGAGGAGGTTTATGCCAAGTTTCCCATCGGTATGCAGAGGCTAATAACACATATATGGAGAAGTTTGATCCGTCGAGACCAACCCAATTTATCACATATGACGACGCTAATAACCAATATGAGTGGGCAATGTGTCACGCTCTCCCTTATGGTGGATTTGAGTGGGTATCGCCTGAAAAAATTGACTTAGAAAGACTACAAGAAGATGATCCTTACGGCTACATATTAGAAGTCGACATCGAGTATCCTGCAGAACTTCACGATCT
This sequence comes from Deroplatys truncata, assembly GCA_030765065.1. Lineage (NCBI taxonomy): Eukaryota > Metazoa > Arthropoda > Insecta > Mantodea > Mantidae > Deroplatys > Deroplatys truncata. The sequence continues at coordinate 193,235,700 of CM060979.1, forward strand.
ACACAACGATCTACCTTTCCTGCCGGAGTGTATGAAACCATTGGAAGCATCTACAAAGAAACTGATACCTCATCTAGGACCTCGAAAGAAGTATGTAGTGCATTACATGGCTTTGAAGCAAGCTCTTAGTCATGGACTACGACTAACAAAAATCCATCGTGTGCTACAATTCCAGCAGTCTCGATGGTTAAAACCGTATGTGGAATTTAACAACAGACTACGACAACAAGCTGGAAATGATTTTGAGAAGGATCTCTACAAGCTCTTTAACAACGCTATGTTTGGAAAAACTATGGAGAACCTGCGTAACCGTATGGATATACGACTGGTGACCAATGAAAAAACTCTAGAGAAGCTGATAGCCAAGCCTACGTTTATCGACAGGACGATATATGCTGATAATCTAGCTGCTGTACATATGGCCTCCCGACAGATCATGTTCAACAAGCCTATATACATCGGTATGAGTGTGTTGGATATCTCCAAGACATTAATGTACCGGTATCACTATGATGTGTTGTTACCGTATTATGGAGCTGAAAACCTGAAGCTTATGTATATGGACACTGATTCGTTCATTCATCGTGTTACAACTGAAGATGTGTACCAGGATAAGCTACGTTTTCTTGAGCACCTAGATACTGCTGATTATCCTACAAGCCATATATGCTATTCACCTCTAAACAAGAAGGTACTTGGGAAATTTAAAGATGAGGCTAATGGTAAAATCATTCAACGCTTTGTAGGGCTACGACCTAAAATGTATGCCCTAGATATCGACGGTTCAATGATAAAAAAGATTAAAGGTATAAAACGTAGTGCTATTAAGCAGTACGTCACGTTCGAGAGCTATACTGACTGCCTTAAAACCGGAGAAATTACCAGAACGCCCATGAATCTGATCCTGTCGCGACAGCATGCTCTTGCCACAGTACAAGTGAATAAAATTCATTGACACCATACGACGATAAAAGAATTATTGCTGAGGACGGAATAACGACATACGCCTATGGACATTACAGCATTACAAGTAGTGTATAAGAGAATTTAAGTTGAATATGAAGATTTTCTCGCGAGTCTACAATCTTAAAAAAATGAAGGTTATCCGTGTGCTGTATATGCAGCTAGCTGACGTCCGATGAAGAAAGAAGAAGATGGAAGGGAAGGTGGTAACCCTGCCATTAGGAGCAATCCTAGTGCTAGTCTCAAGCCTAGATAAAAAGGGGAGAGACGCCTACAAGGAACTAAAATAAAGGTATGTTGACGTAAACTTTTCAATTAAAACTCTCGAATAATAAAACCTGAATAAAACATTGCAATTTCACTAAAAGAAAGTTGAGGTTATCTTTGGTTAGCCAGATTAGGTTAGTCGATGACCGAGTAGAATAGATGCTGAGAGGAACGTTTAGGATTGGTCGGGTTAATCTGGGCTAGGCTCTCGTACTTATTGTCTAAGTTATGAAGGATGAATTAGTTTAGATTGATTTAGCAATAGATTGGTTACGTGTTGTTCTTACGTTTTGTTACTTGGTTACATGCTTGGTACGTGCTGTTACATAGCGTGATGAGACTGTTACATAGCGTGATTCCTTTGTTACATAGCGTGATTCCTTTGTTACATAGCGTGATTCCTTTGTTACATAGCGTGATTCCTTTGTTACATAGCGTGATCAGTTTGTTACATAGCGCGATTCCTTTGTTACATAGCGTGATTCCTTTGTTACATAGCGTGATCATGTTGTTACATAGCGTGATTCCTTTGTTACATAGCGTGATTCCTTTGTTACATAGCGTGATCATGTTGTTACATAGCGTGATTCCTTTGTTACGTGGTGTTACGTCTTGACACGTGGTTACCTCTCCTCGGTTCGCTATCTCGCTCATATAAAACGCCATATTCTACCCTTCAAGTCCTGTTTAGTATAACATCTTTCCTTGTATTCCCTATCTCTCTCGTATAAAGCGTATCCCTCCCTCCTTTAGCATCTGACTAGCCTAGCATCAGCTCTCGTATTCCCTATCTCTCCCCTATAAACGCATTTTCCTCCTTGAACTGTCGCATCTACCCTCGTTTTCCCTATCCTTTCCCATATAAGCGCAAAAGTGCCCCCTGCCCCCGTTTTCCATATATTCCTCATATAAATGTATACCGTACTCCTTAACCTCTGTCTGCACTAGCACCTCCCCTCGCATGCCCTATCTCTGTCGTATAAAGCATATCTCTCCCTCCTTCAGTCCCTGCTCTACCTCAGAACTTTCCTCGTTTTCCTTATCTCTCCCATATAAACGCATTTTTTCCTCCTTGAAGGTTCTCTCAACCTAGCATATACCCTCGTTTTCCTCGTCTCTTCATATAAAAAGTCATACTCTACCCTTCAAACCCTGAATAGTCTAGTACCTCTCCACGTATCCCCTATCTCTCCTGTAAATATGTTCATATTCCCCCTGCTTCAGCATCTGTCAATCCTAGCATCTGTTCACGTTTTCCCTATCTTTCTCATATAAATGCATATTCCACATCTCAACCCCTATCTAGTCCAACACTTCTCCTCGTATTCCACGTATCTCTCATATAAAGCACATCCTCATTCCTTCAACCTCTATCTAGCCTAGCATCGATCCTCGTAGTCCCTATCTTCCCCATATAAACGCATTTTCCTCCGTGAACCTTCGCATATACCCTCGTTTTCCCTATCCTTTCCCATATAAACGCAAAAAGTGGCCCAGGTCTGTCCTATATACCCTACTTATATGATTATATATACATACATACACATATATAGTTCACCTATTTTTACAGGTCTCAAACATACTTATTTCATACTCTTACTCCTTACCTTTACAATTATTTACAAGGCTATCCACTCTTATGATCCGTACCTTTTTTTTTTTATTTTTTTTAATTTCCCAATATTCTTCTTATAAGCCTACTTATTCTTTTTCTTCTTTATCATGTTCTGCAGCCTTTCTGGTTTTATATGGTTTAAGCATTTCCTTATGGTATTTCCCTAGTATTTTCTTAGTTTGCGGATGTCGTACTTCAAATGTATCAGTACCATATTTATTTAACACTTCATATGGACCATGGTAGCTTAGAAATAGTCTCCAGTATTCTTTCTTTAATTTATTTGATAATTTTTTGGTTCGTACTAGGACTAAATCACCTACGCGTAGCTGCCATACTTTTCTCTTTTTAGCTCCGTGCTTTATTTTCCTTTTTCTAGCCTTCTCCCGTATTCTTTCTAAAGCTAATTTAAACATTTCTTCTTCCTCAGGTATCTTTACGTTTGCATCACTGATTGCTTCGGGAATTTTACTTGTGAAAGTATTGAGCATTTTGCCTTTATGTAGCTCAATAGGTTTAAATCCTGTTACTAAATGGATTGTTTCATTAAGTAGGTCTTGTATTGTGTTTATATAAGAGTACCAACTGCTTTGCTTGTGATGACATAATAATTTCAGATACGTAGCAATTTCTTTTATCTCGCGTTCCACTGGATTTGCATTAGGTCTGTAGCGTGACGAGAAGTATTGTTTCACTCCCTGTTCTTTAATACTGTTCATGAATTTGGCACTGGTAAAAATTGATGCATTATCACACAATATCGCCTCAACTTTCCCTTCCTCCTGGAAATAGGATCGTACCAATCTATTCAAACAGGCGGCACTGGTTGCATTTCTTAGTGGGTAGATACGAACATATTTGCTAAATACATCATAGCAAACAAATATATATTTATAGCCATATGAGCTCTGGGGCATTGCGCCGTGCAAATCACAACTTAGTAGACGTCTGGGCCTATCTCTAACTACTGAATTGGTTGTATATTTATATGCTACGTTGATCTGTTTTGCCCTTTGACACAGATCACAGCATGCAATATATTTGCTAACTTTATGTCTTAGTTTTGGTATGTATAAATTTTCTAAAATAGTAAGAGTAGTCTTATTAGTACCCGAATGTATCAGTCCTCTGTGAAACTGTTCTATTATTTCCATTTCCATACACTCTGGGATATAAGTTTTCCACTTTTGTAAATCTTTACCATGCTTTTTGTATAATACGTCGTCCTTTAAAGCTAATGAGCCTTCGGTACTTTCATCCATGTCAGTTAACTTGTCTCGTAAACGCGAGATTTTAATATCCTTACACTGCAATTCCCTAATGTCTTTGAATTGTTTGATAAGTTCCTTTCTTAATGGTATGTCTATCTTAAATACTCGAATTTCATGAGGTGTCCTTGAACAACTTTCAGGTATGTGCTGCTTGTGGTTTAAACGGGATAATAAATCACTGAAAGTATTCTGTTTACCAGGTATATGAAGTATTTCCAGGTCAAATTCCGAAATTGCATGTATCAGTCTAGCCAATTTTCCACTGTATAGCCTACACTTTTGAATAAACGTTAGGCTTATATGATCCGTATAGACCATAACCTTCTTCTGAAATATGTATGTTTTGAATTTGAGCAACGAGAAATATAGTGCTCCTATTTCCATCATAGTAACTGAAGAATTTCTTTCGGTCGCAGTTAAACCTCGTGATGCAGTACTAATTACATGGAATGTTCCATCTTTTTCTTGCTGTCCTAGTATGCCTGCATATCCTTGGCATGAAGCATCGACATACATTACATAATTCAAATCATCTCTAGGTCGCTCTAACAGTATAGCATTGGCAAATAGTGTTTTTACATGCTCGAAACATTTCTGATGGTTCTCCGTCCATTTCCATTTGCTCGACTTTTTAAGTAATTGTCTTAGTGGTTCAACTTCTGCCGCATACCTCGGTATAAATTTACTCTCATAGTTTAATATGCCAAATAAACGTCTTAACTGTTTTATATTTTTGGGTGATGGAATCTTCAGGATGGCTTCAATTCTTTCTTTATCCGGACGTATACCAGATTCATTAACTATGTATCCTAGGAACTTAATTTCTGGTACACAAAATCTTGACTTTGACCTATTCACAGTCATACCATGCTGTTGCAGTTTATTTAAAACATAATTTAAGTTTTCCAGATGTTCCTCAAATTTTACTTATTATAAGGAAGTCATCTGTATACCTGACAAGAAAGTCATCTGTAGTATCTCCAAAGATGCTATGAATGGCACGTAGGAACCCACTAGAACTGTTCTTTAGGCCGAAGGGGTTTACACAGAAGCGGTACTGGACCCCAAATATTTGAAAGGCTGTGTAATCTCTCACCCTGGGATCTAATTCTACCTGCCAGAAGGATGATGTGAGGTCTATCGAAGATATATATTTTCCACGGGATAATTTCGCAATAATCTGTTCAATTCCTTCATTCTGAAAATGGTCTGGTAGCATAAATTTATTTATGTATCGTCCATCTATATTAAACCTTAAGGTGTTGTCCTTTTTTACCGACCAGCATATTGCATTAATAATTTGGGAATTACTTAATTCTATGATGTTATTCTCGAGCATTTTTGATATTAGCTTTTTAGCTTCGCCTCTAAGAGCTATGGGTAAGTTATCATATTTGTGCCTGAATGGTTGTATGTTTTCCAATGTGAACGAATGTACATATGTGGTGCATCTGCCAGGAATAACACTAAAAACCTGTTTGTTGTCTTCCAACACTTTAAGTAGCTTATGTTTTTGTATGTCATTCAGGGTAGTTTCCTGGAATCCGTCTTCTAGTAGGGGTGGGTGACCATATTCCTTTGTTACACAGCTGGTTTCCTTACGGTCGCTCTCTTCTGGGTTGTAAACATGTAGGTCGTTGTCCTTTTTACTTGCATTCACAATTGATATGAAGTTTTCTCTTCCTTCTGCTCTCTGCGTCTGTACGATTTGTACAAAGAATTCTTCATTGTATACGTCTTCTTCTTGAGCCATTCGTTGCACTTTAATCTTACTTTCTCTAAGGAATGGTACCTTAATTTCCTTATTCGCTATCTGTAGCCGTACCTCATCATTTTCAAAATCCATAATGGCAGCATATTCTTGAAGCATATCACATCCGAAAATCACATCACATATTAAATTTGGGACGACTAGGAACATTATTTCTATTTCTTCTTCTCCAATCCGAACGGTTAATAATGCTTGCATGTTTATGGTTTGCGCCTTCTTCCCGATAGCTACACGACAAATTAAATTGCATACCGGTGCAGACATAATTTTTGTTCCTTCCATGATCAGCTGATTATAAAAGTTTTTAGAACATATGCAGGATGTTGACCCTGAATCCAAAGCTACATTTATTTCTTTACCTGCTACTATCACTTTAATATATGGCGAATCGTATATCTCATCTAAATTGTCGTCATATCTAATAATCCTGTTGCAGTTATCGACTGTAGGTATATAATTAATTTTGCCTACTATTGCAGACGGGTAACCTGTTTCACAAGCACCTACATCGAGTGAAACAATATTTAGTTTTCCGGAGCGTTATTTTCTGTATACACGGGACTACCATTTCGCATTGCAGTGACTGTAATCTCGTGTTCATTCTCGTAATGTTGGGTGCCACGCCCCCTAGATCTGTTTCCACAACTACGATTATTCATTCCACTTCTTACGAAATTATTGGTACCTTCATTGTCAGAATTTTCTGGTGACCTATAACTTCTACCTGTTCTTGGATTTCCTCTTCCTTGGTATATGCGACCTCCATGTGTATTTTGTCTTCTATTATGTTGCCTTTCAGTCCTAACATAGTTAATGTTCTCTTGTCGTACCTGTGGCCCAGCATTGTTGGCATTTGGCACATAATTTGGATATCTATTTCGTACCTGGTAGTGGTTGTTAGTTCTGTAGTCAGGTGTCATTCGTGAATTATATGGTCTATCATCGCGTCTATTTCGGTGTACATATCTATCTCTATGACTTGGGTTCCTGCTTCTAGAATTGTCGGATTCTTGTTGTTCTAAGGCAGATAGTAGTTCAGTCATTTCCAAAATAGATCTATGACGTGCTATGAGGAGGTAGTTCTGAATATGCAAGGGATAATGTCGCGTTAAAATCCTCCTCTTGCATGGCTGGGGTAAGGTATCTTACGTAACCTGCTTGTTTTATGAGGTAGTCTGACATAGACAATCCTTCATTGCTCTCGTAATTACCATGACTTAAATTTGCTCTTATACGGTGCTGGACCGTGGAATTCCAAAATTTATTAAGGAATAGTACTCTGAAAGTTTCGAAATTTAACTCGCCGTCGGCTATCATGTTTAGCCATTGCAAAGTTTTGTTGTCAAGGCATTTTCTGACCACGATCATCTTAAGTGATTCCGGAACGCTTTTCAATTGAAAGTATTCAGTTATTTCATTAATGAATTGGACCGGACTGGTGGTAGCACTGAATTTAGGTAAAGGTAATTCGTTAAGTACCATGTGATATCCTGCTAAATTATTAGATAAATTAGTATGGGATTCTAAATTTGCATGTTGGCTACGAGATAGTGCAGCTGCTATAGGAGAAGCTGAAGCACCTCGTGAACTACTGAAACTAGAGGATATTGTACCCCTTTCAGTTACATTGTTTTCATGCATATTTACATGGTTCACAGCATCAGTATTTGTACTATTGTCTACCCTACTTCTACCATTAATGATTGAATTCAATCTATATTCTAGTTTCTCATATTTCTTATTGCTATCCTGCACTACAGATTCAAACTTTTCCTGCATTATTTTACCTTCCTTTTGAATTTCTGTAATTTCCCCCCTTATGTCTATTTGATTTTGCACTAAGTCTGCATTTGTATGGTCTATAATTTCTCTTAGTTCAGTTGTCTGACTATCCAACTTAGTACTCATTTCTTGACTATTTATGCTAATCTGACTAGCAATTTTACCTTCAAGCCTTTTACACTGGTTATTAATCTGTTCTTCCATTTCAGCATGCATTGCTCTACTAGTATCGTTTAATTTCCTTTCTATTCTCTTAATTTCAGACCTGTTTTCCTTTAAGTTATTTGCAATCTGTCTACCTATTTCTTGGCTTTGCTGATCTAGCTGTTTATCTAGTGCTATATTACTTTGCCCCAGTATCTCAAATTTTCTCTCAATTTCCTTGATATTTTGATCTAATTTATTGTCCATGTCAGTTTTAAGGTCTGATATAGCCCTAAGAATTGTCATCAGATTAAGCTGATCGTTACTACCTAACTCGGGTATTTCCCTTTGAGTTGTATTGTCTTTCTGAGGGACTGCATTATCATGTAAGCCTGTATGTTTGTTGTTCATTCTCGTTTCTTTTGCGTGACCCTGTTCTGTACTTAACGGTATTTCTGCCCTTACACACTGTTGAACTTGCATATTATCTGTTTCTGTTACTCTATTTGGAATGTTATCATTAAAATTAGTTACATCGGATATATCTCTATCCAACGAAATTAAAATGCTTTCATTTGAATTTTCCCCTTCCATTTCTGTAGTGTGTCTATTTAATTGGATATTACTACTTCCGTTTCTCCTACTAATCTTACCACTTCTAAGTATCATTTACACTCGCATTAAATTATAACATGCACAATACACATTTACAAAGATACTTTATCACTATTACTGTATAACGTCTTTGTCTGACCTTTTTACTGTGATCTTACGGTGACCAAACGTAGAGCTGAGGTGTAGTCTTGTTGTTCGCAGTTCGTGCCCCTCTCTCATGAATAAATTTCTTATAGACCTTAGATGCTGTGGATGTGTTGGTTGTTTCTTGACGTTCTGCGTTGTTTGATGTCCTGTTGGCAGTCTGAAGATTTTCTTGTACCCGTAGGTTCTTCCTTTTTTTACTTTGCACCTTGATGGTTTCTCTGCTGGGCTCTTCGCTGGGTTTCTCTGCTGGGCTCTGCGATGTGTTTCTCTGCTGGGCTCTGCGATGTGTTTCTCTGCTGGGCTCTTCGATGTGTTTCTCTGCTGGGTTGTTCGATGTATCGTCGTTGTTCCTTCCCTGCGTTCGCGTAGCTTTTATTTTTTTTTACAAGTCATACGATGTGTGGCCTCCAAACTTGCAACATTAGCCCCAACATTCGGGCTCCAAACTTGCTACGTCGGGCCTCACGTTCCGGCGTCAAACTTGCTACTTTAGCCCCACGTTCCGGCGCCAAACTTGCGGTATACTCGTGGAGGGAGAGCATAACTCGCAGTATGTCCGATATATTAATATATGATTTAATATATGAACTCTGGTGATACTGATAATTATCTTGTGCTTTAGTTGTTACTCTTAAAGTTTATCTTTATTTCTTGCCACGGCTGCTGTTATTTGGGTTTCTGGTAGAGCTTGTATAACTTAGCAGGGTGTGATACGGGAAGGAAGGTAAAAAGTAACAACTCTAACAATAGATTAAGTTATTGAAGAACACTATGCTTTAATGGCACACGCATTGACTGTCTTAGTAATAATCTACACAGTTCTTAAGTTAGTTGGAGCTGCAGAACGGTAAGAGCCCTACCCTGTTCGTATGCCAAACTTGCGGTCGCTGAGCAATCAAGTATTTTATACGTGCTCTAGAAATAATTGTAACATTTATCACACGTTCCTATAGACCTTTAAATCGATAACGTTTCACCGTTCCTACTACATTATAAGAAGTAAATAATATCGCCTGCTTCTGAGAGCTTACATGTATCTTATTCACATCGCAGCACTTTATACCCAACCGCCCTGGCTGATGGAGACGCTAGAACTAACCTTTCTTCCCTTGAAGATTTTAAACATACTCTTCCTTAAAATTTCATTGTCTGTCTTCGTTCAGCTTGGAACCTTCCAGAAGACTTACCCGGCTATTGTTCTACGTTTGCAAGCATGTGGCCTCTCTACAAACATATGTTATTTTCGCTTGTCGCCTTTTTCTGTTTCACAAAGGCTCAAGGTCTGGCTTTTATGACCTTCCCGTAAAGTCCTTTTTGCTTGGGCCCTAATTTTAACACAAAGATATGTTTGTCGGGTTTTAACAAGAATTCCACAGCTCCAGCTACACTTGCACATACATAAAACTTATGACTTAACTCCTATTTATACAACAAGTATTTTTCTTATTAATACAATTTCACATTATAATTCACATTATTATATATATGGCATATATAACCATAGTTACTGTCTCAAATTCAAGGAGTTTTTATTTGTTCCTGTTATATGACGTGTTTAAAATTTAAAGTGTGTATTGACTTCGTAACAACCTCTCACATACAGTCGTGTTTACTCCAATACCTGTATTACTAATCTGTTGTTTACACAATGGGAGGATAGTAGATGATTCTAGCAAAATAAAAATTCTTTGAATTGAACCCTGTACCTTACATTAAAAGTTAAGGTCAGGAGGGACACATATATGAAATTTTACAAAACAATGGCGGTACCATGTGGATTATATGGCAGTGAGACTTGGACCCTTGTTACAAAAACACATAGTAGAATACAAACAGTAGAGATGAAACTTTTAGAGTATGTCTAGGAGTCACAAAAAGAGATATACTACACATTGAAGAAATTCTTAATCGTCTGGAAATATATGAATTAAATAATCAAATAGCTGATTATAGACAGACATGGGAACACCAGCATAACAAAATGGGTAATGAAAGAATGCCAAAGAAGACTTTAAAGTACAAGACGAGAGGGTAAAGAAGAGCTGGAAGACCCAAGAAAAGCTGGTCGGACCAAGGAGACGCAACAGATCGCGAGGTCTAATACCTGAAGTAGAAGACCTTTGAGTTCAGCGTTAGGCCGCAGGGACAGTCTTAAACAGTTTTGTGTGAAAGTTAGAGCTAAAGATACGAACAAACGGAGGAGCTCCCAAAACCTGGGCAGAGCACCGCTTGTAGGCGTCCGACCCTTTGGGCTTCTACTTTGACCCCTAGTAAGGAAAAATGAGGAGGCAGACCCGAAGGGCGACCAAATCCGGCGTTCTTCCGAAAAGGCCCACATCGGAGGTGGGTCCTGACTGAGCAGTCCCGACCGACGCCAGGAAGAAACGTCCTAAAGCCCACATCTACCGCCCAGCCACAACACGCCGTACGCCAACACCTGATACAGGAAAGACCATCATAAACGCAGTCAGGTAAAGTAAATATCCGCAGTCCGATTTGAATTTACTAGTGAAGGCTGAGGCCTACAAAATGTAGTACTGTTTTCATTGTGCAACTGTACATTACCATATAACTCTTCCTCCCACTTCCCTCTGAACCCTAACCTTGATAACGTTAGGCATTATCAACAAAAACACTGGCGTCCTCCTCTAAGCACACTCATTCGTAACCGACCAGCACCTCCATAAAATATTATGTACAATACATTCTACAATCCTCCAATTAATGTATTCTGTATCTCATTAACTTAGAAGTTCACTTGTGCTATAGAACATTCATTCAAGACATCATTTCTGTCTGTCCATCTGGTAATATATTGGAATGCCTTTTCGGTGTTAAAAGAGAGTGTAAATTTGATACAAGGTGATCACTACGTGATCAAAAGTATCCGGACACCTGGCTGAAAATGACGTTCAAGTTCGTCGCACCCTCCATCGGTAATGCTGAAAGTAAAGATGTTGTTGGACCACCCTTAGCCTTGATGACAGCGTCCACTCTCGCAGGCATAATTTCAATCAGGTGCTGGAAGGTTTCTTGGGGAATGGCAGCCCATTCTTCACGCAGTGCGGAACTGAGCAGAGGTATCGGTGTAGGTCGGTGAGGCCTGGCACGAAGTCGGCGTTCCAAAACATCCCAAAGGTGTTCTATAGGATTCAAGTGAGGACTCTGTGCGGACCAGTCCCTTACAGGGATGTTATTGTCGTGTAACCACTCCGGCACAATCCGTGCAGTATGAACAGGTGCTCGATCGTGTTGAAAGATGCAATCGCCATCCCCGAAATGCTCTTCAACAGTGGGAAGCAAGAAGGTGCATAAAATACCAATGTAGGTCTGCGCTGTTATCGTGCCACGCAAAACAACAAGGGGTGCAAGGCCCTTCCGGAAAAACAACCCACACCATAACACCGCTTCCGAATTTCACTGTTGGCACTAACATGCTGGCAGATGACGTTCACCGGGATTTCGCCATACCCACACCCTGCCATCGGATCGTCACATTGTGTACCGTGATTCGTCACTCCACACAACGTTTTGCCACTGTTCAGTCGTGTAATGTTGACGCTCCTTACACCAAGCGAGGCGTCGTTTGACATTTTCTTGCGTTATGTTTGACTTATGAGCGGCCGCTCGACCATGGAATCCAAGATTTCTCATCTCACACCTAACTGTCATAATACTTGGAGGGATTCTGATGCAATTTGGATTTCCTGTGTGATGTTCAGGATAGAATATGTCTGCCTATTACTCTTTACGACCCTCTTCAAATGTCAGCGGTCTCGTCAGTCAACAGACGAGGTCGGCCTGTACGCGTTTGTGCTGTACCTACATGTCCCTTCACGTTTCCACTTCACTATCACATCAGAAACAGTGGACCTAGGTTTGTTTAGGAGTGTGGAAATCTCGCGTACAGACTTCTGACACAAGTGACACCCAATCACCTGACCACGTTCGAAGTCCGTGAGTTCCACGGAGCGTCCCATTTTGCTGTTTCACGATGTCTAATGACTACTGAGGTCGCGGATAATGATTAGCAGGTAGTAGGTGGCAGCACAATGCACCTAAGCTGAAAAACGTATGTTTGTGGGGTGTCCGGATGCTTTTGATCACATAGTGTATATATATATATATATATATATATATATATATATATATCTTATTTTACACTTCTATGATTATGTACCAAATGGTAAAAGCAATTAAATTAGGAAAGGTGGGTAAAATTATAACAATAAATTAATATGATCTTTCTTAACAAACTATTTTTTTACAAAGGAATGGAGCCTGAAATTTAAAATTATTGGTACATTAAATGAAATAATGGAATTAATTGTTCTTTCCCACAAGCTGTATGTTGGACAGGTTGGAAAGGTAGAATCAGGTTACTGAAAAACTCAATGCCATAGCCGTTTCAAATCCCGGCTATGCCATTGAATTTTTCAGTCATCTGATTCTACCTTAAATGAAATAGTTTCGCTCTTAATGAAGTATTATACTAAATACAGGATTATACTGGTTGTTATATATATATATATATATATATATATATATATATATATATATATATATATATATATATTAACTAACTGATTTGTACCAGTAACGTAGATAAAAGTTTTTTACTGATTCTAGAAATATTATATGAACAGATACAGAGTTAGAGAAGGAAAAGGGGAGAGGGAACAAAAGGAGGCAGAAATGAGCCAAATCACTCAGTGGGATTAGAGGAGCGAAGCTATGGTTTCTGGTAGTGCTTTATGCAAAGATAGGCACGCAACTGTTTCAACTCTCGTTGCTGCTGATATTGTAATATTTGACTTACGCAGAATTAAAGGTTTTCTCAAAGAGAAACTTTAGCATTGGGAGAAAGAAAGGAAAAAGAAAATAAAGCTTCAACATTTTGCCAGGTGTAATAAATCTTTCGAGTGGATTGAGCCCCTTATTGGTTCAAAGTTTGTCTTATATAGGTGTGTGTGTATGTGTGAGTTTGTGTGTGCACTGAATTTACTTGATGCAATTGTAGCATTAAAAGATATGTTTAAAAACAAAGTTGGCAAAGCACTGGAGAAGAATAAACCCCCCATGGCGCTATGGCCCATATAGGGCCTTGGCCTGCCAACTCGACTAGCGGCCTCACGCCCACATACGCATGGCAGAGGTGGGCGATCATCCAAATGAATCGGGGAGGAGATTTGGTCAGCCTCACGCATTCCCCAGCCTAAATGCTGGTTATCGAGGCCGGGATCGCCGCATATCGCAGCTCCTCACGTTTCTCAAGACGTTGAGTGGGCACCGGTCCTATACTTGTTGAATCCTCACCCGCCCGCGTGGGACAGAATCCGGGCGCATTCCATGGCCGGGAACCAAATGACACTGTAATTATTGGCGGGAATATATAAATAATTAAATAAAGAAATGATAGTAAGATAGAGAAATGGTTACAATAAATAATTTTAGATATTAAGTCAATGTATAATATAACAAGCCTGAGCTGAAAGATTTGTCAAGAGAGGGTCATTAACGTCGTATAAGAAAGTTACATAAGAGCGGAGGTAAAAATATGTTAGTGCGATGATTCCTAGAACCTAGTTTAGGAGTTGATTTCAGTACGTTTGCAGTCACGTAGGCCAATTCTGCAAATTAGAGAGGCAAATGAAATTCTGAGAAAAGGGAAAGTATCAGAAATAAAGTCAGATTCGCATCAAGAGTGGTGAATGCTGGGGGTAAAATGATGTTGGAAGTTGGTAGGCAGAGCTAAAATTAATAAATATTCGTGTAATTTATATCAAAGAATTATTCTGACTCTCTACCGGCACTGGTACCTTCATTTGCTTTTTCAAACCTTCGTGCACATAGTTGTGCATACATCAGATACTCTAATCGCGTCTTCGGCACGTGATGCTGGTGTGATATTTTAGTGAGGCGCTTCTGTGAGTAAGTCTTCGCGGCTATTGCGAGGGGTCTCGCCGATAAGCTTTTTAACGACTCACGGCAGGTACGCTACTACTTTCTTTTATTGCGGAAACAGTTATTTGAAACCGTAATTTTGATATTGCAGAAGTTAGCAGATATAATAATTCATTTGTTACAATTTCGAATGCTGCAATTCGTCTCAGACGGTGGACAACAACTTCAATAACTCAAATATTAGTTCACAATAAATTTCTCAATAAATTTAAAGTGGTGTTGTCCTTCACAGTACATCCACGCATACCCTGAAGGAAAGTACTCATAGCTCTACTACTGGAGCAGCAGGGGTACGTGGCCATAAAATGAGCTACGAAACCACAGCAGCAGAAGCATCAACAAAGCAGGTAAAGTAAACGGCTTCGGAAGTACCGATCATCGTCTTACTTCACCTGGCACCTCATCATGGCTCAATACTACCGTATCACAGAGCACCAAGCATCAGCCCAATGCGCCACGGTGCAGAACGGAGTAGAGTGAAAACTGCCATAAATAATAAAATAGTAGACCAGACATCAAGTTTCAGATATTGGGTGCTATATATCCAATGGAATAATAATAATAGATATTGAGGAAAACATTTCAAAACATATTACATTAAATTGCATAATTGAAAGAAACATAAATAAAATTAACAATAAAACAAAACAAACAATCATAAGATTACTTCCAAAACAGCTTTAAAGTTTTGTTTTGAATAGACAAAAGACAAGAGGAGATTGAAAATGACACAAATGAGTTTTCTCGTCACCTGATAGGAGACACAATAAGAAATAGGTTTAAGAGTGAAGTAGTTAGGGAGAAATTGAAAATGAAGATTGTAGATGAGGAAGTTATAGAATACCAGAATAAATGGAGAGGACATGTGGAAAAGGTGGGTCCCATTAGGTTAGCCAAAATAGTATACATTCACAGACTCCACGGTGGAAGAGATCTAGGCAGACCAAGAGCAAGATAGAAGAATCAGTTTTGAACTCGAAACGGGAATTAATTTAGGAAACCTTGATTAGATAAAAGAAAAATAACTATAATCGTATGTTTTTTAAACATTCCTTTAAGATGTCTTCTAAATTTTACCCTTTTTCAAGTTTCTTATTTGACATTATTTCGTATACAGGGCGAATTACCTAAAACTTGCACCGCAAATATTTCGGAAATGGAAAGCGCTATTGATGTGTAGTTTTCACAGAATGATTAGTAGTCAGGGGTCGTACATTTAGCCTATAAATGGATTCTAACAATACTGAGAAAGTTTATTTTTAGAGCAACATATAATTCTAGTATATAGTGTACATCAATAGAATAAAGCTAGGGTAAATTAGAATATCAATAGTCTTTGTTGCAGGATTTTAGTGCAAGTGGTTTACGAAAAATCGTATTTTGAAAAGTTTCCACCCCGACAATTGTTTGTCCCATTGAACCTGCTTAGTTGCTAGATACCATGTTGTTATGTTTGTTTGCATTGTGTTTACTGTTCATTGATTGCATTGCGACTTTCTGGTCAGTTAGTTTGTGACAGTTCAAGCAATGTCATGAGTGGAAGAAGGGGTTTACTAATGCAGAAAAGTCGACATGCTTGTGATGTATGGAGAGTGTAGGAAGAACGCAGTTCGTTTCTGTACTGTGTATGCGGAAACGTATCCCAATAGACGTCAACCATCTAGGCAATTATTTATCAACCTCTTCAACCAATTACATGAAAGTGCTACTGTAACACCTAGAAAACGTGACAAAAACAAACAAGTGACTGGAGAAGAGGCAGAAATTAATGTTTTAGCTGCCGTTACAGTGGATCCGCAAATTAGTTCCTCCACAATCGCAAGTGGAAGTGGCTTAAGTCAGGAAAGTTTACTGCTCATTCTCCATAGACATAGGTTCCATTCCTGTCACATCTCTCTCAATCAAGAGCTGCATGGAAACGATTTTGAAAATCTTGTTAACTTTGGCACATGGGCATTAAGACATGATACTCCAGATTCATCATGTATCTTGTTTAGTGATGAGGCAACATTTAATAATCATGGCCAGGTAAACCGCAGAAACATGCACTATTGGTCTGTTGACAATCCCCCTTGGTTTCGTCAGGTGGAACGTCAGGGTCCATGGAGTTTGAACGTTTGGTGTAGGATAGTGAACCATCAGCTCATAGGCCCTTTGTTCATAGAAGGAACAATAAACTCGCACAAGTATCGCTGCCTCCTGACGGACCATCTGCCACAGATGCTAGAAGACGTTCCTTTGCAGACTAGGAGGAACCTGTGGTACCAACGTGATGGCTGTCCAGCCCATGGTGCACGAAGTACTACAGCTTGTCTTAAATTAAATTAAATTGAGTTTTATTTATGGACGCTAACGGATTATTTCCAAATCGTTGGATTGGACGAAGAGGACGTACCTTGGCCGGCCCGTTCACCGGATCTGACCCCTTTAGACATTTGTTTGTAGGGAAGGTTGAAAGACACTGTCTGCAAGGATGTACCAACTACACCAGACGATATGAAACGACGTATTACTGCTGCCAGCTCTGAAATTTCCGCTGAAGTGGTAGAACGTGTGCAGCAGTCTTTCCATAGCAGACTGGAAGCGTGTATTGAAGCTGCCGGTGGTCATTTTGAACACAACCGTTCAAGGGCTATGTTTTCTTCACTTGTAAGAATCCACAGAATTATTGTAATTCCCTTTTGTTTCTGTTTAGTTTGTGCTACCACAGGTTGTACAGGTGTCGGTGCGTAAAGGTTTCAAAATAGGATTTCTCATAAACCAGTGGCACTAGAATATTGCAACAAACGCCAGTGACATTCTAACTTACCCTACCTTATTCTGTTTATGTAACTAGGCTTTGTTATATTTAAAAAATTGTATGTTTGCACAAAAAATTGACTTTCTCAATATTATTAAAATCTGTTTATAAGCTAAATTTACGAGCCCCTGACTACCAAGCAATGCTGTGAAAACTGCACATCAATAACACTTTCCATTTCCGAAATATTTGCGGTGCAAGTTTTAAGTGATTCACCCTGTATACATATACAACATATGTGACATTCAAAGATATTAAACCACGCAGCTTGTGCGTTTTTATTTCCAACAAACCTTTAATTCCTCACAGCTTGTCTAAACTAGAGAAGATTATCGTGTGCTCAAGAGAAACACGTAACAGCAACATAAAGAATATAAACGCCTCATGCTTCATTTGTGTTTGCTTCTGTGAGATAACACTGATAACACTCAAGAGACTATGGTCTTGTGTCTTATACCTATCTTTTCTTTGAAATCTTCTGAAAACGGTTTCCAGGTGTAGTTTCGGTTCCTCAATGGTATTGGAAAAATCTGATGCGTCGCACTCACACGATTTTCTCTACTCTTGTATAAAACCATTTTTACTTACGCTTATTTTCCATCTACTTCATATCAATCCAAATAAACATTTGAAGAAATTATCTTATTGCTAATTTGGTAGACTTTAAGCGATAGTCAAATCTTTTAAGAGCTGATTGCTATGTGGAGCATTCGATTCTGTTTGCGTGTCCAGGAAATTTAAAAAAAAAATACATAAATAAATATAACGAATTCTCTAATTCCCTTTTCAAAAAAAGTATAAGTATTGCAAAGCTCAAACAAATCACAAGGAATGTCTCGGAAATGGTTCACTCAGCAAAAAATGTGTATGATATAAATTGTGTGATTAACAAGACCTTCATTTTTTGTCTAGTAAACTTTTGCCTATCTCATATTTTACCAGCTATGCAACACTCATTCAGAATGAAGAGCACTTTTGGGGACATTCCCAGAAAATTCAAGCCATGCATTTCATTTGCCACGAAAATATCATAAGCATATTGTATTCTAATAAAAATCGTTAGAGCCATTTTTGATAAAATCAAAATTTTCGAAACATTTTCAATGTTGAGGATAGCCTTTGGTGGGTTCATTTTATGGAAAATCCTTGTATAGCATCTTTGAAAAATACTGAATCGAAATACCAAACCTGTTATTTATTCGACGTTTTGTTTATGAGTTATACTTTTCTAAAAATGCTTTTTTTTTGGATTCAGAGTGCTTCAAAACATGGCATGGGAGTAATTCGATGAAAATCTCTTCTAATATAGAGGTTACATTCATTATACAAGAGGTACTAAAGAGCAACTTTGACATGTTTCCACCATTATGGGTTGAGTTTATAAAATCTGGAGATATTCGAGTTGTTAGGTTCCATTCATAACTGGCAACTCCTCCGCAAATTCGTACCTTTTACATGCATTGAGAAGTTTAGTTATATTGTATCTCTTACGTTGACTCCTGTTTTATATTCGCAGGTGTTCAAACTTTGTACGCCGACCGTAAACACACTGACCCACTAAAAATAATATTATGTATTTATATTAATTATATTATAATATTTATATTATGTATCACAATTACAGAGTTATATTATATATGTCATTTTATATTTGTATTAATTAGGCCAATTATATGAGAGTTTAATTATTAATTATTATTTGGTTAGGTTATTATTTATTATTATGTCCTATCTTTGAAGTTAATTAGAAATTTAAGTTATTTTTGCAACTTTTGGTGTAAGTGTTGCCTGTTAGTGTGGGGTTTTATTTTTAGAGGAACAACAGCTAAGTATAAAAACTAAAAAGGACTTAAATGTTTGGTTTAAATAATTATTAAAAAATTACATATTATAAAAAAATTATAACATGTTTTTCATACCATTATAGTACAGTGATTTGTAACGTTTGATACCTAACATAGCCAATTTATATAAATTAAGCCCAGAACATGATTAATGATTAATTTAACACTTACGGTTCATCCAACTTCATCCAAACCTTTGCACTTAAGAAACGAATATTACACCACGATATATATAATACGAAAGTGACTATAAGACTGCCAGAAAATCGAAATAACGCGCCTTTTGTAAATAAGTTGTCTGTAATTCTGTGGTTATACACTACGTGATCAAAAGTATCCCAACACCTGGCTGAAAATGACGTACAAGTTCGTGGCGCCCTCCATTGGTAATGCTAGAAGTCAATATGGTGTTGGTCGACCCTTATCCTTGATGACAGTGTTCACTCTCGCAGGCATACTTTCAATCAGGTGCTGGAAGGTTTCTTGGGGAATGACAGCCCATTCTTCACGGAGTGCGGAACTGAGGAGAAGTATCGATGTAGGTCGGTGAAGCCTGGTTCGAAGTCAGCGTTCCAAAGGTGTTCTATAGGATTCAAGTCAGGACTCGGTGCAGGCCAGTCCATTTCAGGGATGTTATTGTCGTGTAACCACTTCGCCACAGCCCGTGCAGTATGAAAAGGTTCTCGATCGTGTAGAAAGATGCAATCGCCATCCCCGAATTGCTCTTCAAAATTGGGAAGGAAGAAGTTGCTTAAAATATCAATGTACGTCTGCGCTGTGATCGTGCCACGCAAAAAAAAAAAAAAAAAAAATGTGTGCAAGCCCTTTCCAGAAAAAACACGACCACACCATTACACCACCACCTCCGAATTTCACTGTTGGCACTACATACGCTGGCAGATGACGTTCACCGGGCATTAGCCATACCCACACCCTGGCATCGGATCGCCACATTGTGTACCGTGATTCGTCACTCCACACAACGTTTTGCCACTGTTCAATTGTGTAATTTTGACGCTCCTTACAGCAAGCGAGGCGTCGTTTGGCATTTTCCTGCGTGATGTGTGGCTTATGAGCAGTCGCTCGACCATGAAATCCAAGGTTTCTCGCCTCACGCCTAATTGTCATAGTACTTGGAGTGGATCCTGATGCAGTTTAGAATTCCTGTGTGATGGTCTGGATATATGTCTGCCTATTACTCTTTACGTTCCTCTTCAAATGTCGGCGGTCTTCGTCAGTCAACAGACGATGTCGGCCTGTACGCATTTGTGCTGTACATGTCCGTTCACGTTTCCACTTCACTATCACATCAGAAACAGTGGACCTAGGAATGTTTAGGAGTGTGGATATCTCGCATACAGACTTCTGACACAAGTGACACGCAATCACCTGACCACGTTGGAAGTCCTGAGTTCCACGGAGCGTCCCATTCTGCTGTTTCATGATGTCTAATGATTACTGAGGTCGCGGATACTGAGTACCAGGCAGTAGGTGGCAGCACAATGCACCTAAGATGAAAAACGTATGTTTGTGGGGTGTCCGGATACTTTTGATCACATAGTGTATATCTAGTGATTGAAGTTAGAACATTGACCGTCCTGACGTATTTTTTTAATAACCTTAGATTGGTTGCGTCCTATGTATTCAGGCAAATCTTCGGCTAATATACATCCAACACACGCAGATGGAAGAGGGCGAGCCTGTCTATTTTCGCTCTCTCTTATATGTACACTAACACACGCGAAAGGAGTTTTATAAAAATGCTGTTTCGGATTCAGGGTACCCTTTAATCCGATGTCAGCTTTTTGAGTGTCGCACACTATTTTCTGTAATGAAAATAAATAATCGTTAGGGAAAGTAATAATGACACAAAATTTGTATAGGACGCGGACGCCTTACGTCTACCCTTTGTGGTACAAATTTGAGTTGAATAATCTCCGATTCCAATCGACAAACAGGAACGGGAACGGAGTCCATTTGTCGCTTCAGGAAACATTAGTCATTGTGCAGTAAACACCGTCCACCCTCTCGCGTGTCTCCTGCCTCAAAAACAGGTCTATTGTGTGTATGCAAATTATTTTACAGTAGAGAACATTAGCGAGACGGAGAGAGAAGAGAAACTAAACGACCGACACGTCTCTTTCTTTCTTTCTTTTTAGAAGAGAGAAACGCTTGCTCTGGAGCATTAAAGGGAATGGAAAAATAAAATGTATTTTTAAATGACCCACCTTTTTCAACGCAAACATAGGATAATATAAATAACTTCTTTGTTATAAAATCGGGATAATATACTTCCCTTGAGACATAGAAATATTACAAGGGTTGCCTAATTCAATATTTGTATTTCTCAAGCCTGCATAACAGCGTGTTTTAAAATTAGATACCTTTGATGGCATTGCTATTTTATACTGTGTGTCATAGCCAAACGAGGGGGGCCACGGCTTCGCATTTGGAGGTCCCGGATTCGATCCCCGATGACCACCCACTCTGACCCATGAGTTTTTCGTGGTTTCTCCGGGTCGGCAAGCGACGGGGTAGCTCATCTTCTATCACGACTCTCAGTCCGCTCATTTCTTCCTTGTCATCTATTTCAGGGGTTATAGGACCAGAAGACAGTGTTCGGCGGGTTGTGGCTGGGCGATGGCTGTGCACAGCTCGGTTAAGACCCGCCTCTGGGTGCTTTCAGGCAACCGCGCCTTCGGGAACCCCCAGGAGTTTCGGGGCCTATGGGCGGGCCCGGGCAGCTTTGGATGTGTTCAATCTGGAAGCATTATGGACGCCATCCATGCTTGCCCCATCGTCATCCGGATGTGGTCGCCCTTCGGTCTCCTCATCCCTCTCTCTCCCCCATAAGGGTCACGGTAGCAACACAAGGGCCGGATGGCCTGTGTGCCGTGCTTAGCCTTGATTTCGGGTGCCTCTTCGTTCGTCAGTACCTGTAACTTACTGTGTGTCTGGGTAGCCCATTTACGTGCCACTGCAAGTCTGATGTGTAACAGTCATGTGCCTTTCCCTATCTGTTATTATTTTACAGTGTTGTTTCTATTAAGGATTCATGTGAATTCTTATTTTTCTAAACAGCTATTGTAATTATCACTCTTTTGATGTTCATTCATCTGCGTTTAAATTATTTCATTAGGTTGCATAAAGTAATATTCATTTTGGGTAGGTACTGCATACAGTTGCTTACTATTAACAAAACAAACTATGTAACTTATACCTATCTGCAACGACATTATGAAAAAAAAGAAAGGAAACATACATTTTCAAAACACACATATGGTATATTTAAAATCTAGGTAATCTTTCTTTCATTCTTTTCTTCTTCGGATTGCTTCTCTTTGGAGGGTTTACACACAGCCACAATACTTCAATGCCTATCCTCAGTAGCCTGTCGAGGAGCAAGTAAACTCTGGATCATAGCAGAACCATAACGGGTGATCAGCCCAATGTCTCTTATAGCGGTGAAGAAGAAGGAAATGAAATGTTGTGAAGAAAATGATGATAGGAAAATTCGCAGATCAAATTATCCAACCCAGCATTCGCCTAGCGAACAAGGAAAATCACGAAAAACTCTTGGCCCGTGTGTTTGAACCTGGGACCTCCCAAATGCACGTCGGCCGCGTTACCGTAGCGACACCTTGCTCTGTTGTAGGAAAACTTAAACTTACAAAATCAAATATTTCCCATTATGAAGCAAAATTGTTTACGTAAATCTTCTGTCTTAATGAGAGCTACATTTGCCACCAACCCTTTTTTGTGGTCTTCGTGCTTTATAAAGTCTAAAACAAGAATGGAGAGGCCTTCATTGACTATTTCCATCAATTTCATTATTGTTTTAACTCATATAAGGAAGGTACCTGTGAGAAAATAAAAATTAATGAAAATTGTTCTACGAAAAGTTTGCTTAAATTGGGTATTCCAGGAAAGTATTCATTAAAACATGCGCTACGTAAGGTGTTTCCGTTTTACTGTATGGAGTTTGGTGGGTTTTTTTCGCCAATTCTCCTTCAACTAAGGCTGAACACAGCAAAAAAAATCAAAAAGTAGTAAACTGATAGACAAACACGCGCAAACTACTCTCAGCGGTGACTAATGAAAGAATAAATGCATTCTAATAACATGCACAGGATGCCGGATTAAAACAAATTTACTTTATTGGGGTATGATAGAACTGAAAAACAGAAATTTAATTACTGCCAAAGTCGTTAAACATGGATGATCTCAGAGCGCTACATTGAACAATTTGAGTGTGGGAGTGTCTGCAAAACTAGAAAAAGTGAAATTTGATGGAAGATAAACTTGTTTTTTGAAAAGCTCACATCATTGCGCTGAATTAATAGTAGAATATGTACTTTTCAACGGAACACGAGAGCCCAATGCATATACATATGTTTTAGCTGAGAGTAGGGCGGCGCCGTGGCCGAGTGGTTAGACCGCTCGCCTCCCACCGAGGCGGACCGGTTCAATCCCAGGGACCTGCATGTGGGATTTGTGGTGGACGAAGCGGCGTCTGGGCGGGTTTTCTCCGGGTTCTCCGGTTTCCCCCGCCATTCATTCCGCCAACTGCTCCATCATCACCTTTCCTTTCATCCATTTCACCAACATTTCGTTTCATCTACTTCCTTCATCCCATACCAGGCATCGGGCTGATCACCCATTCAGCTCCTGGATGCTCTGTCTGATCCATGAGTGTCCTCGACGGGCCTCTGACACCAGGCACCCGCTTGTAAGTCCTGGGGGTGTAAGTCCTACATATGAGGAGGGTAAACAGATAATTAATGAATGAAGAATTAGCTGAGTGCAAGATAGTGAAAAAAGTCAGGTACACGGACAAAGTTATTCAAGAGTTTGATAAAAATAAATTAATTTGTAGCTTAATACTTTTCTATCTGTATTTTGCTGGTTTTTGCAAAGTATACTCAACGTTCCTAAACATAAAGCCAAAATGTGCTTCACAGACAAAATTGAAAAATTAATATTTATGAATGCTAAAAATGTGTATTAGAGATTCAAATATGTATTTAATGAAAAATTTAATTTTGAAAATAACTTAAATTAGTCACCCTATACTCATTTGCATTTGCGTTTGAAAGCATTTTGATCACTTTCCATCAGTTAACTTACCTCTCAGAAAACAATGCACACTGTCCGCCATGACAGCGTAACTTCGTAAGAACGGGGTGAAATTAGACTTGCAATTCGATTAGATGGATTTTCGACATTTTATAGCAGTGATGGTGGTGATAGCACTAGTAGTTGTGATATGGTAGCAGCTGCTATTTTATTAGTGAGACGGTGATGGTGGTGGCAGTAGTAGTTAGTAGTAGTAGTAGTAGTGAGATGGTAAAAAATATTATTTTAGTAATGAGATGGTGGTAGTAGTAGTAGTAGTAGTAGTAGTAGTAGTAGTAGTAGTAGTAGTAGTAGTAGTAGTAGTAGTAGTAGTAGTAGTAGTAGTACTGATATAATAGCAGCTGCTGTTTTAGTGAGACGGTGGTGGTGGTGGCAGTAGTGTAGTAGTAGTGATATGGTAGAAAATATTGTTTTAGTAATGAGATGGTGGTGGTAGTAGTAGTAGTAGTAGTAGTAGTAGTAGTAGTAGTAGTAGTAGTAGTAGTAGTAGTAGTAGTAGTAGTAGTAGTAGTAGTAGTAGTAGTAGTAGTAGTAGTAGTAGTAGTAGTAGTAGTAGTAGCACAGTAGTAGTAGTCTTTTTGCGGTAGGGGAAAAATCTTTCTAAAGACACCGCTCTTTGTGGCGAGTTGGATTTCCACCAACTAAATAACCCCTATCATCTACTCATATCATCCTGAAACCACTTAAATAAGCAAATTTTAGCATGATAGCTGCCAATATTACACTCCATATCTTCTATCTTCTTTCTCTTTTATCTCTAAAATTGATTTTGCTAAATCTTTAACCACATTCCATGACATCCGATTCTTAATCATAATTGGAACTAAATTAGCCGCAGTGAGTACCAGCCCTAGTTTCTCATGTACTAGTAATCTAAAATCCTGCCACCGTTTTGGACATCGAAAGAAGGTGTGTTCTACAGAGACCTCCTCTAGACAGTAACACCAATGAGCTTAGTCTACTTTACCCATTTTCTGTGCATAATTACTAAATCTACCATGCCCGGATAATATTTGTGGCAAAAAATAATCAACCTGTCTATGTGTGCATTTAAGCCACAAATTTATGTCTGGTATACTTTTCTTGGTCCATTTTCCCACTACCGTGGTTTCATCCTATCTTTGTTGTCATTCGGTAATTATTTCTTTCCTAACTTCTATCTTCTGTTGTTTACAAATCTGAATAACTCATTCATATACAAGTTGTCTCTCTTTTACCTGCACGTCAACTGAATGGTTCCTGCTATCACCTGCAGAGCTCTATTAGACACAGTTCTATAAGCGCACACAATTCTGAGGAGCATCTTCCGTTGTACTTTTGTTAGTGCTTTATTATTCTTTTTCCTCCTTAAGGCCAACACCATATTGCTGATGCATATAGTAACATAGAGTAAATCGCACCCCATATTATTTGTCTTTTCAAAGGTTGAGAGCCTCCAATAGTTGGCAATAATCTGCCCAATTTAGATGGTTTTCTTTCCGCTTTCTCAATTATCATTTTAATATGTTCATTAAAGGTAAAATTTTCATCAATTATAATACGTAGATACCTGATTGCCTTAATTGGAGTTATTTTTATATGTTTAATCCGAAAATAGAAGTTACATCTTCTTATGGGTCCTTTCATTATGACAGACTCTGTTTTCTGTGGTGCCAGCTTTAATTTATTAAACTCTATCCACCTATCGATGCGTCTTAGGGATTCATTTGCCCTATACATAAGTTCATCTTCATCTTCAGTCGTAACAACCACTGCCAAATTGTCAGAGTAGGCAATTGATATTACGTTTTCCGTCAATTTTAGCTCCAAAACTCCATCATACAATATATTCCATAGGATCGGCCCAAGAATAGATCCTTGAGGTATTCCAGCTGTAACCTCCATTTCTGTCTTATCAATTAATATTTTTCTATCTTCAAAATAAGGGTTTAAGGTCTGTATTAGATATGTAGAAATTTTTATTAATTTGAAGTTCTTTAATTATTAAGCTCCATATCACAGTGTTAAAAGCATTTTAAACATCAAGCGTGATTAATACACCCATTTTGCCGTTGCTTCTTTCCTAATCTTCATTACTGTTTCTATAGCCTGAATCGTAGATTAAAACCTTTCCTGAAACCAAACTGGTGGTTACTCAATCCTCCACTTAACGCTAATTCTCTTTCTAATCTTATCCGTATTAATGCTTCATAACATTTACTAATCGTATTCAAAAGGCATAGTGGTCTGTATGCAGATGGTAGTGGATCTTGAAGGGATCTGCCTCATTTAGGTAGAATAACCATCTTGGCGACCTTCCATTGTTTTGGAAATTTTTGTTCCATCAACAATGTATTCTTTGTGGATAAAATCCAATCTGGTGCTATCTTAAAAGCGTTTATAATTCCTTCTGGAGGAATTCCATCTATTCCCGGGACCTTTCCTGTTTTAATACCTTGATATTGCTTCTAATTCATCTATAGTGAATAATTCTACATCAAGGGTACTCAGGATAGGTTCAAATCCATATTTTCTCTATGGAAAGAGGGTCCTTTCAACATCCCTCTTTTTTCAGTTGTCAGACAAACAGGCATCTTATTTGTCTATCGACGATCAGTGACAATTTTATATTCCAGCCCATAAATATCGTCATATAATGCTTCTCATAGATTTACCCAATGCATACGTTTGGATTGCTGTATAAATTTAGCCAACTCCTTCTTACTTAATCTATAATCATTTCTCAGTACTCTCAATTAATCCTAAGTTTCTGCTATTGGATCAAGTTAAAATCTTGTTTTCCCAATGCCTCTGCGTCCATATGCCTCTATTTCACTACTCCACCAGTATGGTGTTCGACTCTGAGGTAATATTTTATTATTTTGACTTGTCTTGTATGATTCCTGTAATGCAGAAACAACTTCATGTACATTATCAGGTTCAAATCTTTTTAACTTCCATTCTAATATCATTTTATAAACCTTCCAGTCATATTCAACTTTTGTTTTTTCTACATTTATCGTTTTACAGTTTCTTGAATCTTTAAGTTCAGAATAGATGAACTTATGGTCATTAAGAGTTTCTTCATCCATAACTTGCCAATTAATTATTTTCTTTGCTGTTTTCTGTGTAGAACACGTCACGTCTATATATGACTCAGAGTGACCTCTTTGGAATGTTGATACATATCCTGTATTGTACTACTAAATCTAGGCCTGGCATCCACTCAGTAAAATATTCGCCTCTTCGTTCAGCAATCGGTGATCCCCAGTGTGGGGATTTAATATTAACATCTCCTAAGATAATACTATC
This sequence comes from Deroplatys truncata, assembly GCA_030765065.1. NCBI lineage: Eukaryota > Metazoa > Arthropoda > Insecta > Mantodea > Mantidae > Deroplatys > Deroplatys truncata. Next base: position 193,263,310 of record CM060979.1, read on the forward strand.
TCCTCTTATATCTCTACTATCTTGCATTAATGTGTCTATGTTGATTATAAATTCATTTAAAGGAATATTCGGTGATCTATAACAACAGAATATATAGCATTTCTTTAAGTTATACACATATATACCCTTCCTCCGCTCCTAATTTAGACGTATAAATTGTCTTGTTTAAAAAGTACACCGCCACATCCCTTGTCTTATCCTTGAACCAATTAATATCAACCACCCGAATTTTATTTGGTTAACTTACAGTTATAATGTCGACTGACCTTACGATTGCTGTTGCTAAGAGCATATCATGACTATCATTTGATCTCATAACATTTTCCTGTGTTATACAAATTGTTTGTGTATTCATTTTATGTATTATAGTCGTCTAGTATTCATAAACATTTTTACTTTCTCTACTACGTATAGTAAGTAGGAGAAGTATTGTATTCCATCCAAAAATTGAATACCGAGATTTCACTGGAAATATATGTTTAATATCCCTGAATCCAAAAAAAAGCACTTTTGGAAACATGTCCGTGTGTGTGTCTGTGAACAGCATAACTCAGAAACGAACAGTCCGATAAACACCAAACTTGGTATTTAGGTTCAACATCTTCCAGAGATGCGATACAAAGGTTTTCAATAAAATCCCCCTACCCCATATTACCCTTTACATGGAACAGTTTTGGAAAATTTTAATTTTATGAAAATGGTTCTAACGATTTTGATTAAAATATCATAAGCTTAAGATATTTTTATGACAAATGAAATCTATATCTCGAATTTTCTGGGAATCTCTCCAAAAGTATTTTTCATTATGAACGACTTTTGCATAACTGGTAAACCATAAGAGATAGACAAAATTTTACTACACAAACAATGTAGATGGCGTTAAAATACACAATTTGTTTCATGTACATTTTTTTGTTGTTGAGTGAACCATTTTCGAGATATTGCATGTTATTCCTTTGAATTTTCCAATACTTTTTCTCAAATGGGAATTCGTTGTTCAACTTTTTATGTCCTGGACATACAAAGAGAATGGAATGTGCCACATAGCAACCAGCTCTTAAAATATTTGAATATCGCTTAAATACTACCATATTCCTTGCACCTACAAGAACATTAGCAATAAGATTAACATCTCGATTAACATGAAGCATATGGAGAATAAGCGTTTGTAAAAATACTTTGTACAAGAGTAGAGAAAGTCATGTGAGTGTAACACATCAGATTTTTCTAAACATGGGACACTTAATTTGATCAGATCTATGACCTTCTGTCTTACATTTAATACAATACGAAGTCCTTCTTTAACATTATGTCCCTGCTCCCCACAGTTTAAACAATGTATTAGACCTATCTTCTTTACTTTTGCATTGGTATACTGTATGATCAAAGTTACAACACTTATAAAATCTTATAATGGGCACCCTTTCCCGTAATTGACAATATGTCAGCCCTATATTTACTTTCTTCCTCCTTAATAACTGTTTAGATAACTCTATAGACATGCTTACAGTAGCGTTTAGGTGTCCAAATCTTCCTGGTCTTAAGCTAGTGACATTTATAGCAGTTACCTTTTCACCTGTTTCCTCAGAGATTGCCTTTTTCAGTACCTTCTCATCCACAGTTGGATCTATTCCATATAACAAAAGAAAGGTTTCATTTTTCTTAGTACTCACCTCTATTTCTTTTATATTATTTTGTATTTCCTGTTTCAAGGTATAGCTTTACTTCGCCCTTTACAATAAGTACCAGATCTTCATTTTTTCCTTAATATTCTCAATTTTCACGCCAATCTTTTCTATATCCACCTTCCGTTTTACAGTCCTGAGAATTTCAGCAAAAGTTTTACCGCTTGATTTAATCATAACCTTTTCTTCGACATCATCACTTCTCCTTAATTCGGGGTACCCTCTACCCCAGGTTTCCTACTCCCTTAGCTATAGGTGTTACCCGGTAGCATATACCCAACTGTTATAGTACTATTCCTGAGAATCCTTTTAGTGTTTTCCACATATAATTCCTGTTCGTTTCACCTGTCGAGGCAATCTTTACATGTTGTCTTCCATACTGTTCCACCACATATTTCCATTTGGATATGGACTTTTATAAATATTCCATATCTGGATTACTCCTCGATTATATATACCGTGAGTTTTCCTTAGCTTTCCCTTTACTTGTATGTGTGCCTACAGCCTTTGTAACATATTCCACATCCTATAATTCCTATTCTAATAAATCTAAAACAGTCGAATTTTCCTCCTTAATTTTTTTAATCAAACCCTGTTCTCCTATAATTCGTCAATATTCACTATCATCGCAATATCCTCTTCTTTTATTCTAAGTGGATTCCCAGTTTTTAATTTGAGTTGACTCATACACACCTTCATTCCAGTCTTGATCTAACACCGTTGCGAATTCTTCAAATGTCCTAGCGTTCGCAACAATCTCTGACAATTCCTCTTCTTCCTTCATATCGACCTGCGTGCCTTTATTATTTTGTTGTCTAGGGATAAAAATATCTTCCCTGCAAACCTGCACTGCAATTATAGTCGTTTCTCTTTTCTTGGAATACATTTCCCACTCATTTAATCGGCTAAACGCAGTTTCCGACATTTTGCCGATTGTCTTATTTCCCTTTCTTATTTTTACTTTTGTATTCGGAGTATGTTTTACCATTAACTTAATGAATTATAACATTCACACACTCCTTCAATTATTTTACGTATTTTTCCAAGATCATCTCTCTCTCTAGACTGTTCAGTTTCTTTAATATTTCTCTGTGTAGTTGTTTCTGCTCCTCCATTATCATGTGGCATACATTCAGAAACTTTTTTCCCTTTTGCACTATAATGGGTCACACTGTCCTTTTTATTTTCTGTTCTCTACTATTATCTCCCTCTTTCTGTAAGACATACAAGTTATCAGGTTCACTACTCGTTCTTAAAGTAGAGGAACGCCCCCCCCCCTAGGAGCCACACTTATTTGGGGCATAGAGCTCCTCCTCTGATCCAACGGTGGTCTTCTTTTCATAACATCTCTTCTATTAAAAGGATCCGTCTTCACTATTTGTTTCTGAGTTCCTATCTCTATTAATGCTGATTCCGTTATATTTGCAGTTACATTTGCAGAGCAGTCGCTTGCTGACGGTCGGGGGAGCCTGCTCTGATACCAACCCCACTCCCGACCGGTTTTGGGGATCCGAAACTCCTGTCCCGTAAACTAACAATATCCATAGACCTTTTATACATCATCTATATTAAATTCAAAATTATAAATGATCAGCATCAGTATGCAGAGGAAACTAAGAATGAGGAAAAAGAAACTGGAAAGAAAAGGAAGGATAAATAAACTGAGTTTTATTTATGGACGCTCTTTAACTACTATGGTTCTTAGCGTCCCATTCTATATTGGGCGTGAAAGATCGGTAATTTTGCTCAGAGGCCTCTGTATCAGGCTTAAGGTTCTTTTACGTGCCGTAAATCTATGACACGGGACCACCGGCCTTACTTCCCTTCCGAAAGAAGTCATGCTAAGGATTTTTTCGCCCGAAAAAATCTCACCCGGAATAAAAATGTGAAGAAAAGTGAGAATCCAGCTTAGGCACCCCGGGTAGGCCAAACCCGTTCTTGCAAGAAGCAAGCCCCTGGTGGTGGTTAAATTAAATTAAATTGAGCTTTAGTTGTGCGCGCTCTTTAACTACCATGGTTCTTACCGATCTATTTTATATTGAGCGTGAAGTACAAAGATTTTCTCATAGGCCTCTTTAATAGGCCTGAGGTTCTTTTATGGGTCGTAAGTCTACATAGGACCACCGGTTTTACTTTCCTATCGAATGATAAGGATTTTTACGCCGGATTTCAACCGACGACCTCGGAAACTAGAGGCTAGCATGGTGCCTCTAGACTACGGAGGAGCACGGTAGTGGTGGTGGTGGCGAGAGGATTTAAATTGCTTCCCATATCATTTCAATTTTAGTAGTGTAGGTTGGGCCTATTCCTTTACCACTTCATTATGTTTTCAATAACATCGTCAGCCATATCAGTATATTATACCTGTATATAACCCTCAGTTTCTGAACCCAGAGACCTCACTTCGTATATAACTCCAGAATCTTCCAAGGACGTGGCATGAAGATTTTAAAGAAAATCCCCCCAACCCAAATACCCTTTACGAGGGGCACTATTTATACTTTGAGATTAATAATTAAGACAAAGTAATTTGTGATTGAAAACTGCTTTATTTTTTTTAAAATATTCTACTTTATGATCAATACACTTTTGCATCCGTTTGAACCATTTGTCAAAGCATTTATTCCAGTCTTCTTAAGACACCTCCAAAACATGGTTTTTGAAGGCATCAACGGCTTCTTCTGCCAACGAAAATCGTTGTCCACGCAATTTAGTCTTGATGTTCGTGAACAAAAAGAGGTCATTGGGTGCCAAATCAGAACTGTATAGCGGATGACCCATCAATTCGATTTTTTGAGCCTTCAAATACTCTGTTAGATGAGATGTGTGTGCGCTCGCATTGTCTAGATGAAGAACGATCCTACGGTTCTTTTAGGTTTTCCTTACTTCACCGAAGACTTCCAGCAAACAAATGGTTGTGTACCATTCAGCATTGACCGTTTTACGTTCCTCTCAAGGCACTGTTTTGCGGAAAAAGCAGGCGACCATTTGCTTCGAAGTGCTTCGAGTGCGAACAACTTTTGTTGGATTTGTTTCGTCTTGAAACACCCATACAGTCGACCACTGTTTACGTTCCGGTTCATACGCATAGATCCATGATTCGTTACCTGTTATAATCTTATATACGTCTTTTGCGGCACCGCCATTGTATTTCTTGAGCATTTTTGTACAGCAATCGACACGAGCATCTTTTTGAGATTGCGTCGAATTATGTGTGATCCAACGAGAGCAAACCTTTTTCACGGCTAAATAATAATGCAATATTTCATATATGCTGGTGGAACTAGTGCCTAGACTTGCCTCAATCTCACGATTGCATTATTTGACGATCTTTTATTTTAGGGTTTTCACAGCATCAATGTTTTCTGGCACAATAACTGATTTTGGACGACCTTCACGACCTTCATCATTGAGCGAACGGCGGCTATGATTAAATTCGTTATACCAGCGTTTCACAGTGGTAAAGGATGAAGCGTCGTCGCCAAATGTGGAAGTTAGTTGATCAATGTACTTTTGTCTTGATAATCCACGTCGAAATTCGAACATCTTCACGAGTTAATTCCATGTTTTTGTTGACACACAATGTTCAAGTTAGTGTAAACAAAACAAATGACGGTCTATTGACAAAATGTTTGAAGTAGATTATGGTCAAAAACGGTCAAACTTTCCATTGGAAACGTCAGATGGCACCTACAACATTCAGAGTTGCCAAGGCTCAAAATATAAGTAGTGCCTCGTACGTGGAACATTTTTCGAAAATTTTTGAATTTCTTAAGATTGATTCTAACGAATTTATTTAAAATACCATATATGAAAGATACTTACATGAAAAATAAAATGTATATCTTGAATTTTCCGGGAATAGCTACGGAGTCTTCTTCATTTGGAAGAAATGTTGTATAATCTTGTATAACTGGTAAACGTTAACCATTAGAGAAAACGTACTACGCAAAACAAATGTTGATTTCCTTAAAACATGCAATTTACTTCAAATAAGAGTTTTCTGGCATAAGCCATTTCTGAAATATCCGTTATTAAGCTTCGAAATGTTCAAAATTTGTCATTATTTTTAAGTGCCATCGATTTTCAGTACCTTCTCGCGATTGTGTGGAAACAGTATGGAATTTTAAGGCCAGCGTGTAGCGTCCAGTTCATAAACTTTTGACTATCGCTGTTCTCTTTGTATCTATAATGAAATGTGTAATGTAACTATTTTGAAAATATTTATTTGAATATAATGTAGTAGATAGAAAAATAAGCTTTAGTAAGCTTAGTCTCTATACCAACTAAAAAAGATAGAGGGTAGAGAAAGACATGTGAGTGTCTCAAATCAGATTTTTTTCTGCAAGTTGAATTAGGTTTGAATAAACCAAATGTACAATGTTTTCGTGTATTTCACAAATTTCATAGATACGCAGTTTTTGAAAATTTGAAGCATAGTAAGAAATATTTAGAGATTGTTTTCTATATTCCAGTAGTCAGCGATCCGATTCTCAACACCGAGTTCCCAGTTCAATTCCCGGCCGAAGCGGGGAAATCTTTATTTAACTAGACCATTTCCTATCCTTCGCAGGGTCAAGAAGTATGAATTGGAAGTGAACATGGATCATGGTAAAAATTAAAATAAAGCAAACGCTAAAATTGTACTCAGTAATGAGTTATACTCCAATTGTTTCTCCAGTCAAAACCTAATATGCCTCGTATAGTTAAAAGAGCAACATAAACAAAACAAGAAATGTTTGGAGAACGCAACTAAAGTAAGTTTAAAATTCAACTAACATAAGATTTCTTAGTTTGTACAAAGGTTGAAATGCGCTGATTTTTCCAGATAGAAAATACAGACTGAGGTCGATTTAAATATCCACGAAAGCATAGTAGTAATTCATCAGTTGACATCACTCAAAAAAGCACAAGTGTACTAAGATAATTTGTATTGTGTATGTAATAGTTGTGTTTGAAAGTTGCCTTGACATTATTTCAAACTCCTAGCTATCAAATAAATTATAAGCTTTGCCTTCAAATGTATATCGCATACAACATGGAAGCTGCTATTAGCATTTAGAATTTTTGTTTGGCAGGATGGCGTCTTAATCTAACGGGTGTCGTCAGCAGCCTTATCACGAAGAATGATGCAATGACTTCCGGAAAGATTTGATGTCGTGGATTACAGGAGCTTCTGGAACAGGAGACTGATCTAGACCATACAAAGAAGCATGTTAACAATTAAAATAATTAAGTTTCAGATTAAAACTGTTAACCACTGAATACGTAGGGGTGAGTGGGGCAGGATGGCACATAGCCTTATTTCAGTCCTTAGTCAACAGATTGCAGACATATTGTTTCTTGTCTCCAAATGCACGTCCCACGGAAGCGAGAATCCATTGTGAGGAGTTGTAGTGGAAGGAAGCCATGAAGTTGTTCTTCCCGCGAGATTAGGAAATATTCACTTCATGGGAAATGTTTTTCCTGGGTACATATCCGATATTAAATGGATTTTAAATATTTTGTTTGAAAGTGCTTTTAAATGATTTATTCGTTGGTATTTTAGGTATTTTATTTCCTTATTCTTGATCGCTATATCGAGCGTCCATTAAAACAAGTAGACCAGGGGCAAGTTGTCACAACAAAAAGGGGGCAGGTTGGCACAATAATATCAACAGCCAGCTTGTGTGTTTAAATTGTTTTTCGAACATTTCCCTTTATTAGTGTACAGTGTTTCATTTTATTATTGCCATTTAAGTGTTTTATTAACTTTGGACGTTAAATCCTACTTTAAGGACGTGTTGATGTGTTTTAAAAACGTTACCCTGTGTTAGGTGTTTTTACTACGGTGAATCTGTAATTATGTATTTGAAGTGTTCTTAATAATTTGATATGATATTTGTTGTTAATAAATTATTTAAAACCCATATTTTCCATTTAGCCAACTTACATACATCCTGTGCCAACCTGCATGCTAGGTGGGGTAAATTAACTCATAGGCAATGGTTTGAAAAATTAATAAAATTAACCTTAAGTAGCCGTAACGTTCCTAAAATGTTGCTGCAATAAAAATAAAAATAATAAAACTTAAAATGTATACCTATTGCCCCTACTTGTTTGTATCCAGTTTATTTTGCATGATCCGCTGCTGTAATCCTCCTTTTGCCGAGTAACGTATGCCTCTCTATAAGAGATACAGCACCAGTTAATGCTACCGAGAAAAGGTAACTAGAAACTAAGGCTTTAATTGTTTATTCGTTATTTGTAAACGCAAAGCAACCACAAAGAAACGTTATAGCCGTTATATAATACTTGCCACATTTGCAAGTATTGAGTTAGTAAGGATTTACCACTGAATATGTTATCGTAATTATTTATGAGCGTAATTTTAATTTCGTTTTTATTCCAAGTTCCGTTATTATTACCTACTCGAGAGACAGATCCGCTGTTACTAGTTTTATGCCGTTACTTATTAAAGAGACAACACCAGAGTGAGGGTTGTTTTGGAAGGGAACAAATGCAAATACTTTATTACTTCAACCTACGGAAGGGGTTTCAAGGAAAATACAACACTACAGTCACATCAGAATGACAGGAGCTAAGGTTAAATAAGTCTACAAAGCGTTATGTACACAATTTAATGGTATGTTAATATTTTAAAACTTGATACTTCTGGAGCAAACACAGTTATTGGGAGACGAAATGATGAAAGCTGCCAAACATTTATGAGTTTTCTGTTCTACAGCTTATATGGTGATTTTACTCTGTAATCTGATATATTTTTTCTCATTTTAGAAACACTACTTATACAAGGTGAACCATTTAAGTTGAAACTGTGCAATATCTCCAAAACTAAGCGTTGTAGAAAGAAATGTCTTTAATAAAATTTGCTTGGTATTATGGGGGAAAGTAAATGCCTATAGTCGTATTTTGTTTGGAGGACGTTATGATGGTCATTTTAGGGGAAATTTAATTTTTTAAATGGGAATATACACTTTGTATGTTGTTTTCCCATTAGAAAATGGTTTTGTAAAAAGCCGTTTATTTTATGATGAGGAATTAGGAAACCAAATAAAAAATGTTGGTTCCGAATTATGAAACGTAACGACCTTCAAATGACCATACATGAATGGTCCAACCATTCATTGCACTCTACGTACACAGCCATTCAGAAATGTCGTTGTTATTTAGTTGGTGTAAGAACAATTGCAACAAATATTGTTTAGCTTTATTCTGAGAAGTGAGAGAACAACATAGAAAGGTAGGTTCCCATTTAAAAAAATTAAGTTGACCCTAAAACGACTATTATTGGGTCCTCCAAATAAAACACGACTAATGGAATTTACTTTTTCCCATAATATCGAGCAACTTTTATCAAAGACATCTCTGCCTACACGTTTAGTTTTCGGGATATTGTATAGTCTCAACTTAAATGGTCCACCCTGTATTTTAAATATGTTTTTAAATGTGGTACTGTATATACAGTTTTGTGCTTTAAATTTTGCTTTTACACAGAAAAGGTTCATAACTTCTACACACTTTGAAGTAGAGAGGTAAATTTTAGCCCTTTAGTACCAAATTGATACTACTGTTAAAACATGGTAGATTCTGCCTGCACAAGCTATGTGGTTACTTTGTAGTCAACTCGTATATGTGAGTCTGTTTTCTACATTTTTACTTTGCACAGCTTCTTCTGTGAATAACAGTTCCTGATATAAATGCTCCTTTTTCTCAAAAACTATTTAAGGTAGAAAAATTAAACTTTAGAGAAAAAAAATAATCTCTTAAGTGCTGTTTTCAGCTTACTTTTTTGTTTATAGGTTAGTTGGTTATTTTTAAAGGAATAAGTGCTAAAACATTTTAATCAAAAGGTGGCATAATTGGAAAAATAATCCTAACTTACTTAAAGAAACTTCCTGGATAAAATTAAACAAGTGAACTTAGAAGGCATATATCTACATTCTGTAAAAAGTTCAGTCCGATAGTATGTTGAATAGTTTCTGATATAACGGGTAATAAATTCTACACATGGCGAGATAGGGCTTTTAGTTTCTCCGTAACACAAAAATATTGTATAACGAAGATGCATTGTAAGAACATGATATTGGTTGCATAACATACGCTCTAAAGTAAATATGGAAAGTTAGTGCTAAAGAAGTTGATCACTGCCATCTATCGGCTAGGAATGGCGGCACAGTGATGCATGTGCCAAGCGAAATAAATTCTAGTACGTTGTTTGTGTGGGCTGCAAGGACTTTCTTCAATGTAGTACTAAGACGGTATTACAGCATCCATCTCCAACTAATAATATCATCATTATTCTGTTTCTCACGTACTTCATTTAAAACTGTATACTCGTTTGTAATAATAGCTAGATATATTATATATTACTTCAGGCCCGAATGTGATGTTAGCGTGTATACGAGCAGTTTACACATTTTAATGCAAGCATCTTGACTTTAAACTTCCAACGAGCAAGAGAAAGCTACCAGTGATAAGTCTAACAGAATAGTTTTATGCAAGAAATGCACGGTGAAGCAGTATTTTATATCATAACATGCTTTGAATGCCAAAGTGATTGTAGTGTAAATTAATATTATTGTATATACAGGATTTTAGATGTTTATTAGCCATAAGTATTGTTAGGAAATAAGTTTACACGGCCTCACTGAAACTGACAATAGAAGTGGGTAACAATAAACCGAGGGGATGAGTTGTTTATCACTAAGAAGAGAAAAACAAATGACGTCAGGGTAGCGTGCCTTTCTTTAGAAATGGAGGGAATATCTTCCCTAGAGTATATATGTTAGTAGTAGTGATTGGCTGGCAAAACAGACGCAATGTTGGCGCGATTTGGTAACCAATAGCAGCTGCATTATAATGTTTAGGCATTTCGAGGTGAAGGAGTATATATTCTCGAGCCATAAGCATGTATCGCGCAGTTCTAAGGAATCTCTCGTGAGGTGGACGTCACACAGTTCTGAAGAATCTCTCGCGAGGTACACGTCGCAAAGTTAGTTACAAAATGTGAAGTACGCGAAGTAATTAGTGCGCGGCAATTAAAGACGACAGTAGTTACATTCGGAAATATCACAGTTTCAGTCAGACGTGTATAAAGTTTAAATATGTGAATTATTAATTAAGTGTGACGGCATTAAAAGTGTAGAAACAAATTATTTTATCAACGTTATCTTTTAGTAACAACTCCTTTCCGTTTACACGCCTTGCTCAGAGATACTTGCTCGACTGAGTAATAATAGCTAGCCGGAGAACAAAGAACTCAAAATTTAAAATAATAAAACAATAACAGGCGCACAGCAAATAATAAAATAACACTAGCCAGAGAATTGCGACAACGGTTAGTCACTAACAGATTTAAAGGAGCAATTGGCAAGCCAATGTTCAGATTTTAAACAATTTTAAAAGCTAGTGTTCGGATAGGACTAGGCCAATGTTAACGTCAGGCAAAGAACCATTAAGATTTAAGTGTAGATATTTTTTAAAGTTGAGAAATAAGAGACGCTATGCAATGTAGCGTCTGTAAAGTTAGTTCACTGCGTACTACTGGGAAATCAACACGTGTGTGACAAGGTGCTCGAGTAAATTTACTTAAATTTGCGGTAGACCGCTGTAGAATTTAATATTAATAGTGAATTGGTATCACGTACACTTACAGCAACAAGTTGATATATAAGTCATAATTATTCCCTCTTAACTTATTGAGTTTATGATTGAAGTAGTAACTCTGATACTGCTTAGTATTGCACATCACATTGCGGAGTGAAAAGTCTATTACGGATGTACGCTCTTTATGATTGCTTGAAGATTTGATTAATTATACACAAAGTTAAACATATTACGGATGGTGCTTACACTTCCATTAGTATAGTTATAGATTGTTCTAAGTGCACTGTTGAGTATAGCCGAGGCCAGCGACAGTAGCACCCCAAACTCGCAACATTCGAAACCTAAAACCCCCTCCCATCATCAGATTCACAGCAGCCGTGATCGACATCCCGAGGAACAGAGACGTCGAGGATCATCGTAGCAGTCCAGCAGAAAATCCGTGCTACGTGAAGTACTTACAAATTTGAAGCCAGAGCGGTGCAACTACAGTACACAATATCAGCATTATTTTATTCGGGATAAACTGCAATTATTATGCTTTGTAAAAGGTATTCCATTCGATTTCCAAAGGATAAGGGGAGGTAAATTATGCAAATGAGTTTTTTAATTCTGATATATTACATCATCAATGCAAATAATATCGTCAGTAAGGGGCCTAAGGATTTATACTCTTTCTCTCTTTGCTTTCGCCATTTTATAGACGTGGTATTTAAGTAAACAAATAAACAATGTAAACCGGAAAATTCACACCCAGCTTTTAAAACTCGAAGGTGTAGAATATATGTAGAAGAACAGGCAGTTCAGTAACCCTAATTTAAAACTCAGGAGTAAATAGACGGAGGAATTTTTTCGTGTGTTATTTCGAAAAGCAATACTCAGTACTACACTGAAGAGAACAGCAGTATCTTCCTTAAAGTTAATGCATTTTTCTTCTTAAAGGTTTGACAAAATGCAATGCAAAAACCCAGTGATGCAGTAATTTGTATCATAAATTATTTAAATGTAAAGAGTGATTACAGTATGAATATGCATTTTTATGTGACATTGATTTAAGATGTTTGTTGATTGTAATTATTGTCGTGAAGTACGTTTATACTGCCTTACTGAAACTGACAATAATAGCGTGCAATAATGCAGCGAGGGGGTGAGCTGTTTATCATTATTAGAGACGAGGAAGTTACGTAATGTTGGCGCGTTTTTCTTTAGAATTTGCTGGAACATTTTCCCTAGAGCATATGTATTCATAATTTTCATTGGATATAAAAATAGACGCTAATGTTGGCGCGTTTTATTAGCCAATAGCAACTCAGTTATAATCTTTAGACATATCGGGGTGTAGGAGTATAAAAAGGGCTAGGTTAGAAGTAAAACCCGTCAGTTCACCGAAAATATTTGTATGCTACACGTCGCCTTCAGTCCGTCAGTTCGTCGAAAACATTTGTACGTTACGCGTCGTTTTCAGTCCAGCAGAAATATTTGTACAGTACACGTCGACTATCGATTCGCAATTTACGCGTAGCAGAGTTATGAAAAATCTAAAGTGTTGTAAAGTTAATTATACAAAAATTTGAAGTACGCGAATTAGGAATGATCAGTAATGAAGTTATTATAACAGTTTCAGTTCGGCGAGTGTTAAGATCAAAGTGTAAATGTGATAGTGAATGTGTTCGACAATAAAAGTGTAAAACAAATTCCTTCATCAGTGTTATCTTTGGATAAAATATTTCTTTCCGTTTACACAACCTGTATAAACAGAAGTGCTTGACCAAAAAGATCATAGCTAGCCGGAGGACAGAGAACCAAAATTAAATAAAATAACAGTAGCATTCTTTCAAACAAACATTAATACTGCCGCAAATTGCTAACACCAGATGGAGCTAACAAACCTAACAAAGAATCACGTCACAAAAATGGCTTCACCACGTGGAGTAAACACAAATACACAAACATTATAGGTAATACCGTCGCAAATTGGCTCCCAAGCGTGGGGCTCAACAAATTAAATATAAATATTACAAGTATACCACATCACCAGAAAACCGCCAAAAGAGAGAATCAGATTTTCTTGCCGCAGATTCTTCAATGCGGATATAATCTGCTGTTCTCCTCTCTCAGCAACTGTGTTAAATAGTTATCCAGGTAATCAAACACATAGTAGAAAATAAAATGTTTCTGCGTTAATTAATTACTTGCTGGTTCATTATTCCCTATCATTTGGGGTGCATGACGGAAGACCATACTATATAAAGTCATAAATAACAAACAATTTAATGTACAAAAATAAGTGTAAAGTATGTAGGGGACACAATAAAGATTTGTTAAAGGCAGACATATGGAATAATGATATATTATTATGAAAAGAGCGCATTATGACGTTGTGTGGAATGAAAACGAACATGCACATTTAAATTGCCATATACTTTAGAAAAACGGTCAGGTTCCTGTTGCTTTTGAGAACAAACAATGAACGGGCAATTTTCACTTTTCCTTTCTTCCTTCGTTTTATTGTTTTACTGCACAATGTTGCAGTTTTGTGTTGCGGCTTCGGGGTTTAAGTAACGGTTGTACGTGTGCATTTTATAATACACACAGTAAAAATGGCAAACTGTCTAAGCCAGAAGTGGCGTTTTATTACAATTAGAGCTGTCAAGGACATGTGTTTTACCCGTTCGTTTTATGTGATACATGATGGGACTCGCCTGTTTCTCCCAGGCCAGTTCGTTCGAAAAGCAGCAGCGAATATACGAATCTGTGGTCGAGCTTCTAGTTCAAATGGGAAATGGATCCCATTGAGGATTTAATCGCTCGTTCGAGAGTTCACATCATAGTGGGTTGTCAGGCGTATTGCTTCAGTGCGTTAAGGCAAAGGAATGACAATAACCTATGCCATGGTACAGAGTTTTTGACTTTGTTTCTACCTACTGTTATCATCAAGATTTGTGTTACTACATTATGATACGGAAATTCCATTTTAATGTATTGTTTTATTATTACCCCTAAGCAAAATATATTTCAAAATTTGTTCCAAAATAATCATCATAAAAGCTTCATATGCAATCTCATTCCGAATTTCTGTAAAACGAAGAAACAACTTAGTCGTCTGTATAAATAAACATTACAAACTATAATGCAACAAATGAAATATGGTAATTGTTTAAAGTTCAGAAATTGAGAACTGTCATTGAAGAAGTATATTTTTTAGCTCCACGTTGGGCGCCAATTTGAGAATGAATCATTGTTTTTACGTTGTTGTGAGTTTGCACCACGCTTTGGGCGTCAATTTGAAGACGTTATTATTTTGCCCAACGTTTTGCGCCAATTTGAAGAAGTGCTTGGTTAATTATAGTTCAACTTTTGGGGATCCGAACTTGTAATAGTTGCAACCGCATGTATAGTACACAGTTTCCGGTTAGCCTTCGTCCTAAGTTTAATAATATTAACTTTGTATTTAAACTGTTTCTTTAAGTAATAAATATTTATGTTTGCCTCGGTTGCGTCAGTATTTGTTTTAGAGACATGGATATCTTGGCAGGGCGTGATGCGACAAGAATGTAGGCTTAGACAGACTATTATTTACTTCGCTCCTTTTATTAATACTTGGTATGATTTATGTAACACTTCACTGTTAGAGAGCTGTGAGATTATTTTTATTATTAATTACACTTTTTAACACGTAAAACTATTTTCGTCTCACAGGAATACATATTATATTTCTTGAGGATACTTTTCGCGTCTGGTTACAATCACTGTCTGCAGGCAACTGAACTGATTTCAACCGCCCAAACTTGTTTTCTGTATTTCAAGCCTCTGATTGGCTAATTCTATTCCAATAGAATTTTAACTAAAGATTTTTCTGGTGGTTGATTGGCTATTTTATAAATTGTCACTAAAAGTGCATTATTGTTACTCCAATAATCAGAAGTAGTATTATTAAACTCTCAAACTCATTATTGCCTCAAGCTTACCTCATTGTTACCTCATTGTTAGCAACGTTTAACTTATTATTCTCACAGCTCCTACATTATTAAATTACGTAATACATTCACATAACATTATTGAACATGTTTACAATAATATAAGCATATGCAATGACTGTTACATACATTTTACAAATTATTACATACACATATTGCTTCAAGGAGGGCTGTTATTGAATTTACATATTATATAATTAGACTGAAATTATTTAAGTGTTAAAAACACTGCCTCATCATTAAAGTAAAGTATGTTACTACCAAACTTTAATGCAAATTCATGTTAATAACTCAAAAGTTGTTACTTTACATTAATGGTACACAAAGCTAGGTCCACTACTGAAAAAGAAGTTTATTGTAATTAAAATTTCATTTTCTTTTAATGAGATACAATTTAACAAAGCTGAGAAAACTCGGTAATGACAAATGACAATATTTGAGACCAACTTAATATTGTACAATATAACATCTGATAAAAATACAACCAAAGACAGTTTTCTTAAAAGAAAATTTAAAATATTATTCACAGAATGGATATTCAGTCTGAATATGTATGACCTGGTCCTGGGCTAATTTCATGTGTACATTAAGGATTTCAATTTGAAAATCTAATTGAAAAACTCAGGTGAAAATATCATAATTTATCGTACCCCATCTCGAATGTTTCGAGCTAAGGAATCAATAACTTAAAACGATAACTTATTTTTCCTTTAGCAATTTTACGCTTCCGTTAAATGAATATTTCTGTAAATAAACACAAAGCCATCAACATTTTCGGGTGAAATAAAATATAACCTAGCAATAACTTAGTTTTGCTTTAGCAATGTACAGTTCCAGCAAATGAACGTTTCTGTAAATGAACTCAGTGATTAATATTTTCATCTGATGGAGAATATAACATACCAACTTATAATAAAAACAATAACTTATTTTTGTTTTAGCATTTTTCGCTTCCAACATATGAATGTTACCGTGAATGAATTCCATAGTTAAAGGATTATAATATCTGATAATCTGCCGTATCAGATAGGCCAAATATGATTTCATAAAAGGAGCAGATTTAGTTTTTCAGTCAAAAAGTGGTAGTGCTTACCATAAAGAGATGAGTAATGTACTGTCTAGATAATGGTTTACCAATCTCCTTCAGAGATTGGAAGAAGGATGTGTGATACTAATGGAGAATGCTTAAAGAAAAAATCTCCAGTACAAATTGTAGGAAAGCTGAAATTTTGTCATAACTTCAAAGCAGGAATATACCTCATAATCTACATACAATAACCGAATAGCAAACTAATTGTAAAACAGTCGACTAAGCATGTTATTGTTAGTGCATACATTGACTTATCGACTGCGACCGCACTTGTATACCAATTGTATCGTAACTCTATTATCACGCGAACTTGAGCTACGTATAATGAAGAACAGACTGATTCTTCCCCTTGGGTCTGGTCACTCTGGGCGTTCGAACAGGAAATGAGACAAGTACACGTTCGGTATACCAAACGGAATGGTCTGAGAGAGGGACACCGCACGGAATCCAGTACACCCAACCCACCTGTATGCAGGAGCTCATTTGTATTTCGAAGGCGTGAATGGTGCAAAATACTGCCCAAAACGCGTTTAATGGACAGCCTTAATTACAATACATGCCAGTATCATGTTTAAGTACACTGGTGATTCTTATTTTGGAGTTTATCTTTAGTTCTTTGTATTAAACTTCCTTGTTTTCTGTTTCAATATAAAACACACACACACACACAGACACACACACACACACACACACACCTGTGTTTGTTCAACAAACCAGCACGTGTTTCAATACATTGATTTCTAATAAATATTACAGAAAATAGTTTATTTTGCCTTAAACTTTGCAACAACATAATATTACTGTCACCGTGATACGCATGCGTGTTTCCTTTTGATCGACGGGTATTACGACACTGAGTTTGATATCAGCAGAACAGCACTGCGTATGCCAAGCGAAACGTTGTTGTTACGTTAGTAAGCAACTGTATGCTGTGCTTCGGAAGTAAGCCAGCGTAGATTTTAGTTTGAGGACTTAAACATAGACAAGAAAGAGATAAATTCGCTACATGATTTAAAGAAACTATACAAGATACAGATAGGACCCAGGATTTAATTACACCTCACAGAGTTTGCAAACTGCGTATGGTTATAATATTCATTCGATGAGTATATAATATTAACTTATTCTTAATAATTAGTAACGTGGTATTATTCCGTAGATTTCTTGCCCATATCGCAGAATATTACGCCGTTAGAAACAATGATAGTATGTTAGAAAAAAGACACGAGGGAATTTTAAATGGCAGTAAACTCTATTTTCACACAGGTAATGGAAAATTTTATATCGGAATAATTGAATTATTCCACCATATTTCGCACCATTATATTTCCAGTCTAAAACGACTACATTTTTTTCCAATACTAGTGCCAGTCACGGTGCAGTAAGGGAGTATAGCTCGGAGCCAACCGTAATAAAGCTGATGGGAATTTCAAACATGCTACTAATTTAGTGTAATGTTGTTCTGACTACCAGTTTTAAACAATAATTTGACTAGTTAGTTATTGCACCCTCGAGAGACGACGTTTGATGCATTCGAAGAGTGTGACGTCACCGTTAGTGAAAGCTATTTCTGGTCCTCGCTTCTACCTCTGAGTAAACCGGTGACATTACAAGCGTAGACTAACGTGTTGCTTCATGCACCTCACATCCCTAGTGACCATCACAGATACTAATCATCATTCTTTCCAGTTACAATAGACATTCAGCTTCAAGACTAATTTATGAATTAAATTATTCAGTTTTAAAAAAATGCCGTTATTCTCCCTCACTCGTTTCTGTTATTGAATTCACAAAGAACACGGTAATTTTCCTTATTATGCTATGAGAGGAGCTATTGCTATGCTTTTCCTGGTTATTATATGTACCTGTGAAACTATTGTAACGATACTACTGGGAAATAAGTTTTGCGATATTTGGAGCGATGCAGTTTTATTTCACGTAGTTCTTGATTCTCACGTTCCTGTTGGATCGCTATTTTGACTCGTGTAATTGGAGAGCTGTTCGTTATTAAATTTCCTGCATGTAAATCAGCTGCTTATAACCAGGCTTGTTCGTAAATTTGGACTTTGTTGTCCTGGCTTGGAAATTATCTGGACTGGCATATATCATGGGTACGTATCAAACGTGGGCGCGCTGCGTACCATCCAGCAGGGAGGGACGTGGAGGGGTACAGTGAAGCGTGACCTCGCTTCCTCTCAGTCGGGACTAATCTTATTCCAGAGACTATGGTAAGCAATAAAGTAACTAAGAAAAATCTATATTCTATAATAAAAATCTGATGTGTTACACTCACATGACTTTCTCTACTCTTGTACAAACTATTTTTACCAACTCTTATTCTCCATCTATTTCATATTAATCGAAATAAACATTTGCAGAAACGATTCTTTGTCTTGCAAAGAGAATTACATTTTACACATAGGGGCCAGTTCTAAAAATATTTGACTATCGCTTAAGGCCTACTATGTTCCCCTTGTTTTGTATTTGCAAGGACAATATAAGCACAGACATATCTCTTAATAGCTGGTTGCTATGTGCAGCACCATTCTCTTTGCCACAGATTAATACTCTTTGCATATCCAAGACAAAAAAATGAATAACGAATTCCCATTTGAGAAAATAAGTATTGAAAAATTTAAGGGAATAACAAGCAATATCTCGAAAATGGTTCACTCAACAAAAAATGTATAATATATAAATTCTGTATTTTAACGCAATCTACATTTTTTGTGTAGTAAACTTTTGTCTATCTCTTATGGTTTACCAGTTATGCAAAAGTCGTTCACAATGAAGAATACTTTTGCAGACATTACCAGAAAATTCAAGATATACATCTTATATGTCATGAAAGTATCTTAAACATATGATATTTTAATCAAAATCGTTAGAGCCATTTTTGAGAAAATTAAAATTTTCGAAAAATCTTCCATGTAAAGG
Source organism: Deroplatys truncata (assembly GCA_030765065.1). Classification (NCBI taxonomy): domain Eukaryota; kingdom Metazoa; phylum Arthropoda; class Insecta; order Mantodea; family Mantidae; genus Deroplatys; species Deroplatys truncata. The sequence goes on from CM060979.1 coordinate 193,282,605, forward strand.
GTAGTCTGGATAGCGTACCCAACCGGACGCAGGAAAGCAGCGTTCCCGAGAAGTTCGATACGTACTCGTATTCAGTGCGAGACATATAATTCATTAATGTGTGAATAATATAAGGTTTACAATATTAAAAACTGCAATTAATAAATAATATTACAGCTTTGCAGTATGATATATCAGTGAAGTGTTATTTAATCGTGTGAAAGATTAATAAAAACAGGAGTGAAGTAAAAATAATAATTTGTATAAGCCTTCATTCTTTAGCCACACCACCCCTGCTAAGAGATACATGTTTCTACAAATTACTACTGTCGCAGCGGAGGCATACATATATAATATTTAAATAAACATTAAAATACAAAGTTGATTTTTTAAACGTGGGGGCGAAGGCCACCGGAAAGTTTGAATCGTGCGTGGTTGCAACTACTACTTCAAGTTTTGGCTCCCCAACAGTGGAACTACATTACACCTTCATCAGATTGATGATGAATTTATCAGATTTAACGTCAGTGGTATAGTACTTATAATATTACTTTAAACCTTTATAAATATGTGTTTATTATCATTCAGAGCCTCTGAATATATCTTGAAACCTTCAAAATATAAATTTAGTGCTGTCTAAGTATGGTCTACATAACACTTGAAGCTCTGTTGACCGTGAACATACAATTTGCTTCTAAACGTTACAGAATTTTACAAGTAATATTGTGGTACTATGCTGGAAAATGAATATATGTGTCGCAGATAATTCCATTCCCGCAGCTTAAATTATTAAGCACAAAGTTTTATTTACTTCCGCTGTCGAAGTCCTAAACCTTCAATAAAACAAGTGCCGAAGTACAGAGAGTACGCGCCACACGCTTCAGTCCAGAAAACGGGCGGGAGGAGGCCGATAAATGCGAGGTAAACAGCGGCATTCTACCTAATGCATAATTATCGAGCTAACCCATCGCAAGAGAAGGCCTTAGCCCTTCATGGGCAAATCGGCTATTCATTCATTGTACTCATAAACATTCATTAGTCTATGACATGAATACATTCATCGTTTTGTTTCACTAACCTGCTACAGTAGATGCTCAAATTGCTATCCTTCAGCATTCACAGATTTCCGACATCTTTTGATGAAATTTGTATTCACACACAAATGTTCTTCCTCTGCAATCCTTCTAATTTCTGCTCTTATATGGTGTTTCAGTTCATCTACACTGTCTGGTTTATTTCTATAAACTATAAATTGCTTAAACACTTGTCGGTATGGATCTACTTTTATGTATCGTACATAAGTGTTCGTTGTTACAGAGTAAATGTTTCAGCCACATTTCAAATATCCAAATAATTAATTTAATGCACACACAGTATACGATCCTTTAAAGTAATTGGAAAGAAGTTCACAAGAACTAACATCTTCTAACGCTTTAAACTTGCGTCAGTCGTCGCCTCTCTATGGTTCGAAGACTGCGCCATTGGTAGCAGTCCCGGGTTCGATGCCCGCGCGGGTTTAAGTCGAACGCGGTGTAGTGGTAGATACAGGAGAAGTAATGCTAAAATTCACTGTACCTGCTTTGTGTTCTCCATCCGACGTGGCTTCAACCTGTTGCCCTGACTGGTTGATTTAATTGTACCGTAATTCTCGCTGTTGCCCTGGCCAGTTGGTTCTCAGCGGAGATGTCTGCATGGACTTTGCCTATCAGGATTGCTAATAAGCTAGTCAATCTCGGTAGTGGTACAAAGGAGCTCAGAGGTGAATTCATTACTCATCATAATGTTTGGGTAACTGCAATTTATTGTCACTTCTCACTTTAAAAACACTGAATAATGTTCCTGTTCACTTATCACTATATAGAACTCGGGAATCACCGATATGTGATTGGTCACATTTACACGTCCGGACGAAAGAACACCATTTGTGCGCCAACTTTGTCACACCGAGTATTGTGGATTCCTCGTCTGTATCTAAAAGTCAACTGCTTGGATTCTGGGGCAAATCTCGACTATTTATGGAATATGACCCCCACTTGAAATTTTAGGATCTGATTTCTCATTGGAGGAATTTTCGCGATTCTCTCAGCATAGCTAAATATTATTTAATTTATTGGCTAGTTTGTGTATATGACGTGACTTTTTCCCGGGCTTCTCTCGGTAATTTTCCGTTCTGTTATATTTCCCTCACTCCATACTACCGGAACGGAGACAAAGACATAAAACCTTTACCCTAGACTAACACAAAGGATCCCGGTTTCCTCTGCCAATGCGAATAGCATATTTTCTACAAACGGCGCCGTTTAAGACATTCTAAACTATTGACACAGGAACATTATATATAAGACAAAATATTACATTATATAAAAATGGCTATTTACATGATATTCACATTTTACAAACATATCATTCATATATCAAATTAAACACTAAATAAATTAACACATTATAAAATTAATTCGGGTACATTCCGTCTCAAAAAGTACAAAACAACGACCGGTAACGTAGAGTCTGCGCAAACACGTGTTCTATTACTAACAGCTTAACCTGTACTAAGCACCAATCGGAAATATGCGCCCTCGCAGCACTGAAGGAAAATTACGCAGCTTGAATGCCGCTGTTTACCTCACGCTCTACCGGTTTCCTCCCGCAAGTTTTCTCGGTTCAAGCGTGACTCGGACTCTCCGTAGTAGCTCCAAGCAAATATACAGCACAACAATTTAAAAAATCTGATGTGCTACACTCACATGGCTTTCTCTACTCTTGTAAAAACTATTTTTACAAACGTTTATGCTCCATCTACTTCATGTTAATCGAGATAAACTCTATCTTATTGCTAATTTTCTTGTGGATGTAAGGGGAATATATATTTACAAGGGCAATATAGAAATACAGTAGCCTTTAAGCACATACATATCTCTTAATAACTGGTTGCTAGGTGCAAGCACCATTCCCTTTGCCACAGATTAATACTCTTTACATATCCAAGACAAAAAAGTGAATAACGAATTCCCATTTGAGAAAATAAGTATTCAAAGATTTAAGGGAATAACAAGTAATATCTCGAAAATGGTTCACTCAACCAAAAAAATGTATATGACATAAATTGTGTATTTTAACGCAATCTGCATTTGCTGTGTAGCAAAATTTTGTCTATCTCTTATGGTTTACCAGTTATGCAAAAGTCGTTCACAATGAAGAATACTTTTAGAGACATTCCCAGAAAATTCAAGATATACAGTTTATTTATCATGAAAATATCTTAAACATACGATATTTTAATCAAAATCGTTAAAACCATTTTTGAGAAAATTAAAATTTTCGAAAAATCTTCCATGTAAAGGGTAATCTGGAGTGGGGGATTTTCTTGAAAACCTTCGTGTCGCATCTCTGGAAGATACTGAACCTAAATACCAGGTTTGGTGTTTATCCGACTGTTCGTTTCTGAGTTATGCTGTTCACAGACAGACACACAGACACACAGACGCACACACGGACATGTTTCCAAAAATGCTTTTTTTGGATTCAGGGGGTCTCAAAACATGTATTTCCGGTGAGATCTCGGTATCGAATTTTTGGGTGGAATACAATACATCCCCTACTTACTATAGGTGGTAGAGAAAGTAAAAATGGCTAGGTTTTGAACAATTAGAATCACTAATAACGCATATCTCGGAAATAGCTGATGCCACAATAATTCTTTGAAATAAATCGTATGTTAAAGTGATCTACATTTTCGTCTACCAGGTAACGTTTATACAAAGTTATTTCCGAATACAGAGGATTTCACAGGTTATTCCCAGAGAAACGTTTTATTTGTCATGTAAATATATTTAATATTTGGTGTTTTAATCAAAATCATTAGAGCCATTTCTAGAAACCCAAACATTTCGAAAAATGTTCCATGTAAAGGGTAATTTGGGGTGAGGGAATCTTAAAAATTCCGTTTGTATCTTTGGAAGCTACTGAACCTAAATACCAAGTTTAGTATTTATCTTGTTTTATTGTTTTTGAGTTATGCTGTTCATAGCGCGCACACACACACACACACACACACACAAAGTGAGACACATACACGAACCATTTTCTAAAGACGCTTTTTTTTAATTATTCAAGGAGTCTCAAAACATATATTTCGGTGAAACCTCTGCATCGAATTTATGGATGGGATGCAATACCTTCTCTATCTACTATGTACGTGATACAGAAACTAAAAATGGCATAAACTAAAGCGATCGTGTGTAATATTAGTCTGTAGGAAATTACTTTCTCTCTCTAAACTTTATCACAGGCAACTACTAATAAAAATGGAGTTTGGTTAGGGAACGTTACTCCGTGTCCACGCATTCCTGTTGTTTGCTAATCAGAGATATACGGTTAACTGCCCATTTCACGAGAAGAGAGATGAGGAACGTCCCTTTCAGCATTGAATATAATCGGCCGCGATCATCGCATGATTGATTGAGGTTGAAGCAAAGCTGACATCAACGAGAATACGTGACGTCGCAACATCCAGCTTCACTCTAAACAAAGCTTCTAACATCGACGCTCTCCTGATTTATGTCCCTAGAGCTCGGTCACAAAAATAAGAGCACTCTCATATATGCTCAATGGCAAACATTGCAGTACCTATTTCGGTGCCAAGTGCCTAACCGAAAGTGACAAATATGCAGGCTCTCTGGCTCTCATCCCCATTTATTTCCATAACAACCAAATAACTTTAACGACGAATGGGTTATTCTCTCGGATTCAGCGGTTTTGGAAGCACCAAAGTGTGTTTGTAAGATGGCAACGAAAACCTGTGCTGCACAGGTTTTAATGTGTAAAATTTATGTTATCTGGTTATGTTCACATGTTTGGAGATTCTGGGACAGAAATCAGCTTTGCTGAATATAAGTATGATTTTAAATTTCAGGAGTGTTAATAGTTATACGTTAGTAGTTACATGGGATAGTTGGTGATTTCAGCGTTTATAAATAAGTAAATGAAATGGATAAATAAAATAATTAACGAAGTGCTTAAGAATCACCGCAAAAGCAAGCAGTGATTCCTTTTTTCCCTTGTTTTCTTCTCCTTCTTCTTCTTCTTTTGGAAAATTAAATGTCCTTTAACCTACCTTCCTGATATAGGAAGGTGATTGAAAAAGTTAAAATGATACTCAAATGAGCCCAAAGTCTATAGGCCTTAGAGTTATGCAACATATGTCTTCATAGCATAAGGGAAAACCTATAAAAACCCTTATCCAGACAACTCTTTCAATTCGAGGTGTGAACTCCGAATCCCCGAGTAGGACGTACTTACGTCGTCTTTACACCATAGAATCACGCTTATTGATCTTGTATTTGCAGATATAAACATACGGTAATTGTGGATTAGCCATATTTTTAAAAACTGCGCATTCTTCACTGATATCTAAAATTCACGAACAACAGTCAATACCTGCAAAGACTGTGATTCACTTTACGATAAATGTAAATGTGACGATGACTTGTAGATTTACTTGAAGAACTCAAATTTCTTGAAGTAAATTCCCGCATTTAAAAGTGGCATGAAAACACCACCAAATCGGAGCAGCACTGATAACACAGTTTCTGGTGTAAATACGCAAAACCAATATTAGCATCAGAGAAACACATGGGTCCATTCTAAAGCATTGTATTTTTTCTCAACAATTACTGTCTAAATTTCTCAGCTATAAAAGAGTCGTGCACCTGATTTATTTCTTTGTTTAAAGGAAACTCAAAATACATATTTAGAATGAAAATTCAAACCAACTTTATTATATAATATATAATTTCCTCTGTCATAGGCAAGGGTTAGCAAAATTCATAATCTAACGTTCTAAATTTTTCCAAATTATTTAGTTGCAACCAAATAAAACCAAACAAAAGACCTCAATAAAATACATTCTGCAATAATAAGCTTTCTCAGAGTTGTTTTGGGTGGCGCAAAAATAGACTGAAACTAGGAAAACTGTGGATGCAGAGGACGACGAGATATTACACACCTTAGGAAGAGATGGATGACCAATTTCAATAGAAACCACATAAAGTGAAGATGGAACACGCCTAATCCATGTGACGAGTTGGCCTAGGAAAGTTATAACAGTGTCTGATAATTTATGTTTTGGAAGTGCAATAGATGCCAGTAGCATCTCGTAAAAAAGGTTACCCTAAATCTAAAAAATTTAAAACTTTTATTTGAATGCGTGTATATATTGATAAGTGTGTGTGTGTTGCACTGCTTGGTATTCTCTCTCTTCTTGTGCCGTATATATATATATATATATATATATATATATATATATATATATATATATATATATGTTTTACGGCACGAGAAGTACTTCCAAAATGCACATCACTCAGTAGCAGCCCATAATCACAGTTCAGAAACACGTTAAAAAACCATACATTACTTAATAAACATAAAGGCGGCCTTACACAAATCAAAGAGTAAAATTGCATAAATCAGAACAACGAAACACATTAAAATGCAGACATTCTCCTTAAAATGTATCCTGAAATAACAAAAACAAATTAAGACCAAATCTAGTCCCCACTTGTATTCCATGAAGTATTACACAATTTAGAGAGACGAACACTGATAATTGGGACGATCAGAAACCAAGCACTTTCCATAAGGACCGCTACGTGTCTTTAGAAAGAACTCACCAAAGTTGTTTAGGGGCCACACACAGGTGAAGATCCGGAGAATAAGTCCCAGATCTAGGCAGCTACACCATATCCCACACCCAACCTTCACCTGATGTAAGCGCGAAAGATAAAGCATAGAAAATTGGCACCGTGTGTGTTTTGTGTTTTAGGCATAAATAACCAAAAATATTGTTATGAAAATTGGTGCATAATAAATATAAAGTTTCTCTTAGAAAATAAGCTATTGTATAACAATTTAATTATTTTTCCCAAAGGAGTGGTTATAATGATGCAAAACATAAATATTCGACAATTTATATCCCTTATTAAGTTTTATGTTGCATTACAAAGGTTTGAAAGGACGTTGTATCTGACAAATATTATCATTTACATCATTTCCATAGAATAATATTTAAGAAGTCATAGCAAATGTCATTACCATTATTCTCGAGTATATATTGATTGCAGTGGGATGTAGTATAGTTCCGATTGTATTGGAAGCTTCTGGAAGAGGTATATATTTGTGTACTGCTAAGTTTTTCACTTACGTTTTTATATTTATTAAAACTCCAGAAACAGCTGTTTTAAAAACATCAGAAAGTATATAAGCTGCACAAAGAGATGAAAGAAGAGCGATGGCGATGGAGGGAGTGAGATAGTGGAAAGGAAAAAGAGGAAGGGATAGTAGCAGAAAGAAAGAGAGAGAGATGTGGAGAGAATGGAAGAGGGGGAAGAGGAAGAAACAGTGAGACAGTGGGAGGAGGGACAAGGAAGAATTTTTGTTAGGAATAAAATAATAAGGAAAGAACTGTGTATAAACAGATTTATAAACCTTAGCAGAGTGGAATTTTATTATTAGCCTAAGGAACGATCCCCCGTGCAAAGATACGGAAGGATAAAGATAGGGATAAGCTTAGCTTAAGCCAATGATTATTTAATAATAATAATAATAATAATAATAATAATAACAAGCGTATTATTAACCCGCAACACCAAAATCCAACAATAATCATGACTGTTCTATATTAAAGTGTAATAGGTTTCAAACTTTAAAATCACTTATTGCGAGAAATCACGGTAAAATGTCACAGTGTGAACGAAAATTCACTGTATTGCTTACCTCTAATATCCACTGCACAATTACAATCACTGATGTCAGTTTTCGAATATCATTAGAGAGCACATCAAAATTGAACGGTTCTTTTCAAGTTCCTTGTAAAGGGAAGCTGGATTATAAATATAACAAGAAGATTTAACCTCTTCTCTTAAGACCTAAGGTTTAGAGTCCATAGTTCATCCTACCTAGTATATTTGAAGAGACTGACATGCTCAACCAATCAAGTTTCAGTCCTTGATATTACGGGTGGAAATCCCTTCATCCCCTCTCTCTGTGAGGCTGGGTATCACTAATTTAAATTCTCATTAGGTGCGTGTCAAGTTTTCCATGTCCTTTATTAGCCTAAATAGAAACAAAACTAAACGGCGTGTCTCTAGATTGTCGTAAGAGACTGTTGGAAAAACGTCAAAAGCCTTTCTCACTTTTTAGCATCTGCAAAATTAAGTTCATAAAACAAATTATAAACAAGAATAAATTACAAAAAATGACAGTTTATAGAGCATGAACATCACGCTGTCAAAATAATATGAGTAGAAGTTTTATTCTGTAAGTTATTTGAAGGCCCTCGATAACCTTTATAAGATTAAACTTTTTATTTTCTCCAAGAAACTCACACAAATTTTAAAAAGTAATGAAATCTAATTCCTACCTTCAGAAATGATTTATATAATTCTGAAAAGAACCCAATCTTAATATTGTATGTGTTTCATTTACAAGCATTATTTTTATAGGTTTTATGTTATTAACGTTATATAATTTATCAAACGAGGGGGACACCTCGGCACCGGGATATATACAGATCTATTGCGCTTACCACCCCGTCAGTAGGAAGGGATGAAGTGAAGGAACCACTAGCTTAAAGAATGCTAGTCTACTCTAGGATGTAAATTACGTCATAAATACATAAGTACATTGTATAATTGTATGTAAATAAATTTTAAATCTTATGTAGAGTGTGGCAGTAATTTGTATCACAATAATGTAAATGCCAGAGTGATTGTAGTGTAAATAAGCATTATTGTATGACATTGATTTGAGATGTTTGTTAACTATAAGCATTGTCGGGAAATAAGTTTACACCACCTCACTGAAACTGACAATAAGAGCGGGTAACAATGAGCGAGGGGGTGAGTTGTTTATCAATTATTAGAGACAAGCAAATGACGTCAGATTGGCGCGCTTTTCTGTAGAAATGGAGGGAATATTTTCCCTAGAGCATTTGTGTTCGTAATTTTGATTGGATATAAAAATAGACGCTAATGTTGGCGCGTTTTATTAACCAATAGCAGCTCGGTTATAATGTTTAGGCATATTAGGGTGAGGGAGTATAAAAAGCTAAAGCCAGAGTATTTCACAGTCCAACAGAAACATTTGTGCATTACACGTCGCTCAGTTCATCAGAATCGTTCGCGGGTTACACGTCGCGTAGTTCAACGGAAGCATACTTAACGTACACGTTACGCAATTCTACTGAATCTCTCGCGTCGTAAAGTTAGTTATAAATGTGAAATACGCGAATTAATAATGTGCAGCAAATAAGTGATTATAGTGATATTAGAAAATATAACAGTTTCAGTCTGGCGTGTATCAAAAGATAATGTGAAATGAATAAAGAGTGACGACAATAAAAGTGTAAAAACAAATTCTTTTATCAGTGTTATCTTCTAGTAAAAACTCCTTTCCGTTTACACACCCTGTTCAAGAGATTTGCTCGACCGAGAAATAATCGCTAGCTGGAGGACAATGAACCCAACATTCAAAGTAATAAAACAATAACAGGCGCTCAGAAGTAAGATAACACGAAGTGACTGCGACAAATTGGCTTCCATACGTGGTGCATATAAACATGAAGCATCTACTAATGGCTAACAAATATTCCACTTCAAATTGGCTCCCAAACGTGGGGCTAACAAAAAGATATATACTTGAAGAGTACGTTAGAGCTAAAAAATTTAAAACAATATTATTTATACTTAATGTATTTATAAAATTTGGTAACATTTTATAGTCAGTTATTTTTTTGAATGAAAGAAATCCTCCTCTGTATAGAAGGTGTAAGTGTTGATATATCTTTTTAATGCTAACTTCGATTTATTTTTATTAGTTTTCAGTTCCTTACTATATGATGTAAGTGAATTAAATAATACTATACCATTTTAGTAAGCCCCTTTTTGAAATACTTTAGGTTATTGCTTTGCCTGTGTAAGTCCCGCCCATTTCTGGTTTGTTGTTGCGGTATGTCTGAATTTTTTATGAACACTTCTGGGTAGCCAACCACGGTTAGACGTACAGCTAAAATATACTCTCAGGCTAATGGTAGAATTCCAAATGTCTTGAATGGTGGTTTACAATGAGTTGATTTCTTTACACCTGTCATTATTCTTATTACCTTTTTTTTTGCGTCTACTGAATTTCCCCAAAATGTTATTCCATAAGTCATAATTGAATGAAAATGTACTGTTTTTAGGATGCCTTTATTTGTAAAATGAATTAATGATCTGATTGCAAAACATGCAGAGCTTAGCTTTGGTAGGATGTAATCAATATGGTCTTTCCAATTCACATTATGACCTATAATAAGATCAAGAAATTTTATGCTACAAGTTTCAGTAATTTCATTGCCTTCATGTTCAAATCTTATGTCTGCAATACCTTTATTTTTTGTGCGAAGATTCATATACTTAGTTTTTTCAAAGTTTATATGAATTTTGTTACTATCGAACCAATTATTTAGAAAACTGAAAATACTGTTGGATAACTCTGAGAGGCGACTGATGTTGTGTCCTTTAATTATAATACTTTTAAGTTCTCTGTTTCAAAAACTTCCTGCAGTGCATTTAGGATACGTATAGCTGTTTCCGGCTTTAAATTATTCTGTGTTCGAAATCAGCCATGAAGATTTATTAGAGGACATTCACGACACAAGCACGGAAGCTGCTTGCATCCATAAATAAGCGAATCACATGTTTCTATTCTGTGATGAAGATCGGATTTCGTCTCAGTCCCCCATGAAAACAACGATACCAGTAATTCACTTGATTTTTTGTTATGGTATCTCAGATACGTGTAACTCTGATGTGTAAAACTCACATGACTTTCTCTACTCTTGTACAAACTATTTTTCCAAACGCTTATTCTCCATCTACTTCATAGTAATCGAGATAAACATTTGCAGACTCTATCTTATTGCTAATTTTCTTGTAGATGCAAGGGAAATATGCTAGGCTTTAAGCGACAGTCAAATCTTTTAAGAGCTGGTTGCTATGTGGAGTATTGCATTCTCTTTGCATGTCCAGAACATAAAAAAAGAATAAGGAATTCCCATTTGAGAAAAAGTATAAGTATTGGAAAATTTAAGGGAATAACAAGCAATATCTTGAAAATGGTTCACTCAACAACAAAAAAATGCATATGACATAAATTGTGTATTTTAACGCGATCTTCATTTTTGTGTAGTAAAATGTCAATCTCTTATGGTTTACCAGTTATGCAAAAGTCGTTCACAATGAAGAATACTTTTGGATACATTCCCAGAAAATTCAAGATATGTATTTTGTCATGAAAGTATCTTAAATATATGATATTTTAATCAATATCGTTATAGGCAATTTTGAGAAAATTAAAATTTTTGAAAAATGTTCCATGTAAAGGGTAATATGGGGTGGGGGGATTTTCTTGAAAACCTTCGTGTCGAATCTCTGAAAGATACTGAACCTAAATACCAAGTTTGGTGTTTATCCGACTGTTTGTTTCTGAGTTATGCTGTACACAGGCCGACAGACACACACACGGACATGTTTCCAAAAATGGTACTTTTTGGATTCAGGGGGCCTGAAAAACATATTTACCGGTGAAATCTCGGTATCGAATTTTTGGGTGGAATACAATACTTCCCCTACTTACTATGTGTAGTAGAGAAAGTAAAAATGAATGCCAGTAAATATAAACGATGGTTATATGGACTGCCGCTTCCTTCTCTAAGGAGGGGTCACAAAAATAATTCCGGACTGCGATAGGGATTTAAATGACCGTGAAAATTGTATTGAGGGAGACCTAAGACATATTGCATCGATTAAAAGGAATCATATGTTACATTCAGCGCCGAGATAACGCAGTGGTTCGTTTCCAACTCTCGTACTGAGGGTCCGGAGCTCAATTCCCGGCGCTGCTAAGGCCCATTTGACGCCTCCACCTCTGACTTGCTCATATGAAGTTACCCAAGGCTGAATGTGGTTCCGCACTGGGAGCCTCAACCTAAGAAATGGGTCCAATCATAGCTTGGTGAAATGAAGTAAACCCTGAAGGTCATAGACCACATAGGGAGCGTTAGAAACGACATTTTTATTACTTTCTTTACGCTCTATGGCTATTAGTGGATATGCAAATTATTCTTACGAAACATTAGCTTCGTATCTACTTCGTTTTAATCGAGATAAACCTTTCCGGAATAGCTGCATTAGACATTTCGTTATAGACACAAAAGGAATAGATAGATTCTTTAGAACTGGACGCTATAGGCTGGCCTTAAAATTCCACACTCTTCCCATGACATCGCGGTAAACAGCTGAAAATCGACCGAACTTGAAAATAATAAGCATTTATGAATACGAACCATTAATAACGGATATCTCAGAAATGACTTATGCTATAAGAATGGTTATATGAATTAAATTGTCTATTTTAAACGGATCAACATTTCTTGTGTGGTATGCTTTCGTCCATCGCTTAGCGTTTACTATTATACATGATTGTATATATTTCCTCTCAAATGAAGAGGATCTCACAAGCTATTCCCACAAGATCTAAGATATACGTAAATATCTTTACTATATGATATTTTGATCAAAATCTTTAGAGCCATTTTTTAGAAAATAAATAATTTCGAAAAATTTTCTATGTGAAGCGTAGTTAAGGATAGTTTTCAAAATGCTCATGTTGCATTTTCAGTTGTGCTGCACAGACAGAGATATACACACAGTCACGGGCCTTTTTCTAAAATTTGTTTTTTTGATTCAGGGGATCTTGCAACCCCTGACTTCAAAATCAAATTTTTGTATGGAATACAATACTTCCCCTACCTACTGTACGTAGTAGAGAAAGTAATACATACATTACACAAACTATTTACTAGCTTTCATTATGTCGCATAACGTGTCTTACTTTGAAAGCATCTCTTGTACAAATTAGAATTCGTAAACTATTTAAAATTAGTTTTTTGTGGTTAATGGAGCCATTTCGGTTGTCAAGTTACATAAATTTACGCATTCTTGCAACATTTTGCATATAGTGGTGGCAAGGTGGGCAAAATCTTCTGTATTTTACTTTGTTATATTGTTGTGCTTGTGAGCTTCAGTAACCTGGCGATTGTATAGGAGTGAGTAATAAACAAACGTGGTTGATTATTGTCCGTTACCATCGTGGAGATTGACAAGAGCGGTTTGGTTGCATACACTGAAGCCACTCAATCAAACCGTGAATACCATAAAAATTAAATTTCCAGACTGAGATGTCACGGAAACCTAGGAAAAGCAATACTGATGAAGTTGGGAAAGGGAGTTTGCAACGAAAATATTAAAAACCGTTCCGTTCCTGCGGAAGAAGATAAAGAAAAGAAAATATTGTTTTAATATAAGAAAAATTGATTATTTTTGGAAAAATACAGTTAAAAAATTTGGGTTATGAATCAAAGAAAGTTTTACTTTACCACTTTTGCTCTTCGCTGCTATCGGTTTAGTTTACCCATAAATATAAGGCCAGAAAATATATTTCTATAGTGTGTGTGTGTGTGTGTGTGTGTGTGTGTGTGTGTGTGTGCGCGCGTGTGTTAAACTACCCAAAAGTTACGTGCTTTTAGAAAAGAAAGTAGAAGCTTCTACTCCTGACTAATTTAATTGAAAAAACGTCCTGTATTTGCATTAAAATACTCATTTAAGTTGTAATTTATACCGTTGAATGTTAAAACAAAAAGTTTTCAACCCTCGCAAAAAAGCCACACTTCAATTAGTTTTATGATTCTTTCAATGAATTACTCCTGTTCATGTGTAGAGTGTTCTGAGGCAGGTTGTTGATGTTTGCTTATTCTTCTAATGTCTAATTGCTTACAGATGTTTGTAGCTAGTCTCGTAAAATGTGTCTAAACGGTGGGAGGGAAAACTCAAGAGTCCTGACTACAGGACAACACTGTAGTCAGTACAGGTGTATAGAGACAAATGACGCAGCCATCATGCGGTAGGCTCACGTCATCTAGGCATAGTGCATCACGGAATTGAATTACAAAATAATTATTAGTCTGCAACCTCTCCGTGGGAATATTATAAGTTTGGTAACTTCAACAAAATGCATTATGATTTCTGAAAACATATCTTGGAATAGGGAAGCACATATCAAATCATGTTTCTCTACCTATACCAGCATAAGGTATACACATATTAGTTTACAAAATATTAGGAACCCGTAGCTAATGTATTAGTTGCGGAGATTCATCTCCGTCTCTTTCTCTCCCTTTTCTCATATGTTTTATTTTCTGTCTCCATCTATTCTTTTCCTCCCCCTCTCACTACTCACCCTACCCCATAATACTGCCTTCTCTCCATCTCTTTCTCCTTCTCACTGGCGATGTGCGTACATGTCGTGTAATGTTCACAGAGCTGATAACTGCTGACTGTAAACATAAGTGAACGTTTTAATACCGAACAGGCTTTTGTCTTTTGCTAATGCTTATAATGCGGCCGGAGCTGGTTCTAGTAGTATCAGTAGTATACGAATAATAGCAAGGTAAGTTTATAAACTGTATCTATTAAATAGTCATCTATCCCAGAGTTACAATTAGCTTGTCACTGTATAATTATAAATTTGTATTATATAAAATTAAGAAAAGAAAAGAGAAAGGATAAATTGAACAAGCACAATATATCAATCCTTTGAATTTGTATCCTTTACAATTCCCCCTTTAAGGAAGTAATATAATATAGCTTATTTTATTGTTGGTTATTGCATCAAATTTCATACACATCGGTTTGGCTATTCTGTGCCAGTTATCTACTCTTCGGCACACGTAATGGTCATGGTTTGCATTACCTTGTACTTGTATTTGATCTTTATGCGCTGGGTGTGACTTGTGTTGGTTGCCTGTGAGAGCGCCACCTGACCGGTACAAGGTCTGCACAATCCTTGACAGAGATTCTGACGAATTGCTCACAAATCAGTAGCTTCTGGATTTTATTTTAGTTCCCAGGGCATTCCTGAGTCGTGTTAGGTAATTAGTGGCGTGCAGGCTTTTTACCTTGGTAAGTGTAATGCCGTAGTTTATTTTTGGTTTCCTTTTGGGCAATGTGATCACATAACGTAACTTGACCAGTTTTAGTCTCATCATTTGACGACTGACGTGCTCGTTTGTGAATTATTGTTGCTCTCCTGTTGCAGCTGTATTATTTTAGCATTATTATTTTTAAATTGCCATATTTTGATAGTAAGGTCTTCTATTAATTAATTTAGAAGAATTAAAGTGGCATGTTTCGCCAATAATAGGTATTTTGTGACGTCATTGTTTGATAGCTAAATTGTGTTGTAAGTGAATGTAAATGTAACCATATATTCAGACAGTAATTGTAGTCCAGGCAACTCTGGTTAAATAGCTTTACTCAATATATAATGTTAAAGAAGTCCAGAAGTTTACAAAGGAACTGTACCACTTTCAGTAAATTGTTAATTTATTCTCAATTAATAGATACACATTTTACAAAACTATGTATAATTATTGTCTTACCTAAATTACATGCCCTGACTCTTACTTCACCGTGTATTGTTTCGTGTGGACCTCTGAAGTACACTATGTGATCAAAAGTATCTGGACACCCAACAAACATACATTTTTCATCTTAGGTGCACTGTGCTGACACATATTGCCTGGTAATCGTTATCCGCGACCTCAGTAGTCATTAGACATCATGAAAAAGCAGAATGGGACGCTCCGTGGAACTCACGGACTTCGAACGTGGTCAGGTGATTGGGTGTCACTTGTGCCACAAATCTGTACGCGAGATTTCCACAGCCCTATACATCCCTAGGTCCACTGTTTCTGATGTGATAGTGAAATGGAAACGTGAAGCGTACAGGCCGACCTCGTCCGTTGACTGACAGCGACCTCCGACATTTGAAGAGGGTCGTAAAGTTTAATAGGCAGACATCTATCCACACCATCACACAGTAATTCCAAACTGCATCAGGATCCACTCCAAGTACTATGGCAGTTAGGCGTGAGGTGAGAAACCTTGGATTCCATGGTCGAGCGGCTGCTCCTAAGCCACACATTATGCAGGAAAATGCCAAACGACGCCTGGCTTGGTGTAAGGAGCGTCAACATTACACGATTGAACAGTGGAAAAACGTTGTGTTGAGTGACAAATCACGATACACAATGTGGCGATCCCATGGCAGGGTGTGGGTATGGCGAATGCCCAGTGAACGTTACCTACCAGTGTGTGTAGTGCCAAAAGTGAAATTCGGAGGTGGTGGTGGTGTTATGGTGTGGTCATGTTTTTCCTGGAGGGGGCTTGCAAGGCATGATCAATGCGCAGACCTACATTGATATTTTAATCACCTTCTTGCTTCGCACTGTTGAAGAGTAATTCGGGGATGGCGATTGCATCTTTCAACACGATCGAGCACCTGTTCATACTGTACGGGCTATGGCGGAGTGGTTACACGACAATAACATCCCTGTAATGGAATGGCCTGCACAGAGTCCTGACGTGAATTTTATAGAACACCTTTGGGATGTTTTGGAATGCCGACTTCGTGCCAGGCCTCACCGACCTACATCGATACGTCTCCTCAGTTCCGCACTCCGTGAAGAATGGGCTGCCATTCCCCAAGAAACCTTCCAGCACCTGATTGAAAGTATGCCTGCGAGAGTGAACGCTATCATCAAGGCTAAGGGTGGGCCAACACCATATTGACTTCCAGCATTACCGATGGAGGGCACCACGAACTTGTACGTCATTTTCAGCGAGGTGTCTGGATACTTTTGATCACGTAGTGTATATATTTACCATTTATGGTGGCTGTAAAATAGGAGACTCTGAGCATTTCCTGCGTGACAATTTATGATATGCACACACATGCAAACAGAAATGTAATTTTTAAGCGTCAATGTAGCCCATTTTAGACGTTAGTATGAATAATTCATATCGACAATTAATAGAAAACACAATTAAAATTAGATTACCTGTATATCTACAGCTTTATATAATGTTCTCCAGTTGTTTTTCCACAAGTCTATTTCTCGGTTAAGTTGGTTAAGCTTTTTTTTAAAAAATATATTTTGTGTTCCTTTATATTTCTGTTTTATTATATTAACATTGCATAAAAATTAACCGGAATTTGCTCAGAAACAGTCATAAGAACTGCCTATAAATCGGTATCCATCCTAAATATTAACGACTGAAAAATATCAAATGAAAAAATCACCAACAGATGTGTACGGCATACATTATATTATTTTACTAAGTTAACTACTTGCAACACAAAGGATTGCTTAACGGCCAGTGATGCGAGAGCTGAAGAAAGGGTTTTCCAAATTTTCGGCTTTTCAATGAGGTACTGTTACAGCTCTGTTATTAATTCGCCGATAATATTTACCTTTGCAATAAAATGTACTCTCCCTTCATTCATCTACAGAATACCAAAAGAAAACCTAGATTATATTAGACATGCACATTAATGTTTCTTAGTCGGTTACGTTCTTGCACAACACAAGCTAGCGGCTAGAATAACACCATTTATATTCTCTCATAATACCAAGTGTATGACACTGTTTTCAGCTATACTGTAAGCCATAGCTAGTTTGCCATCAAGTACTTTATTGCCAGCAGTGTTATAACTCAAGCTGATATTAGAATAGGTGTCTGTATGTAATTCTGAAGTACCAAAGAGCATTCATATATTAAGAGGCGGTGGTTTTCAAAGCCTGTAGCGCTATCAGTTAGCCCACGTTATTTATAATCCTAGCAAGTCGGTGTGTATGGTGCTTGAAGGGATAAAAATGCAATTTCGAAATGTGGAACACTTCCCCATTTGACAGTGGGAAAAAAGTAGCAAGATAGAGCATTTCGTTTCCTATCTTATGTTTAAAAATCCTATTTAAAGTATACCTGTATTGTACAATTTGTAATAGTAGTTGACCTTTGCTGCCGAGGTTCATATAAGATACAAACATAGGGAATGACTAACACGTACAACAGAAGACACTGCTTAGGTTGTATGTTGTTCACATACTTTATCAAGGTTTTGGAAATTTCGGTTTTCCTATACATAATCAAGGTGTGTTTTTTGTTTTGCATGCATGTAAAGACTCGCTTTTCAAATTAAAAACGGTGATATTATTGTTCACTTTAACAGCGAGAGTAGATAATGTACATTTTTACTCTCTGTGCTACATACAGTAAGTCGAGAAAGATTGTGTTCCACCCAAATATTCTATGCCAAGATTTCACCAAATACGCGTTTTGAGGCCGCTTGAGCCCAACAAAAGCATTTTTGGGGAATTGTGGTTTGAGAGAGAGGGAGAGAGAGAGAGAGAGAGACAGAGTGCAAACTTTCAATAAAATCCCCACACACCAAACTACCGTTTACATTGAACATTTTTTCAAATTTTGTTTATTTCTCAAAGATGACTTTAATGAGTTTAATTAAACCACCATATTTTTAAGATACTTGCATGACAAATAAAATGTATATCTTAAATTTTCTCTGAAAAGTATTCACTCTGAATGAATTTTTAATAACTTGTAAATTGTGAGAGATAGACCAAGAGCTACTATAAAAAGTATGTAAATCTCGTTAAATCACACAGTTTATATGAAATAATATTTTTATGGCGTTAACGATTTCAGAGATATTATTTATTGTAGGTTTGAATGATCAGAACTGAATACTTTTACAACTGAAAAACGCTCTTTGTTTTTTAGTTTTTTTCTATGGTCATGCAAAGAGAACGGAATTTTAAAACCATCACACAGGCACCCGTTCTTAACAGATTTCACTATCGCTTAAGCTTAAACATATGTGAATGAAACATATAAATTTCTTAAAATTATAATCGAAACTTATTATCATAAAGGTGGAATATTAGAGTTTTTGTTTACCTTGGAAGGGACTTGATTTATTTGATCTGCAAACTGAAACCAAATGCCTATTCATTCACAAATGTTTTCACAGTATAATAACTTACTATCTTTTAGTGCCTAATTTTATTTGTTCTATTTCAAATCCAATACACTGTCATTCAAAATCAATACATTTTAAAGCGAAGCTTATCTAATGGAGATTCAGTGCACGCATTAAGGTAATAAGGTCTCTATAGGAAATCAATAACAAAATTTGTTAATGTTTTGTTTGCTAAGCGTTGTCAAATCTAAAGCCCTGCATTATGGTACAAACATCAAATAGCAAATAAACAGCATGCAGTCAAACGCCATTACGTTTATAAATGAGCTGGGATCAGCAAAATTTGTAAACCAAACACTGTTAATTACTCTTTACAATGACAAAATGTTGTAAATAGGGGTAAATGTTTGAATTTAATTTAATCTACTTAAACTGTCTGTTTAACCAGGATAACATTTTTATTTTTGAACCATATATTATTATCACTATTATTATTATTATTATTATTATTAGTAGTAGTAGTAGTAGTAGTAGTAGTAGTAGTAGTAGTAGTAGTAGTTGTTGTTGTAGTAGTAGCACTTAAAGGTACGTGCTTCTATGTGACCCCTGGGAGGGAGGAATGAGGGGAAAGTTGTGAAGGGCAATCAGATCCGGATGACGACGCGCACAAGCAGAGGTGGGATTCCTAACGCTTCCAGATCAAATACGTCTGACGGCGTCCGGACCCACCCCTCCAGACCTCCGGCGGTCCCCCCTCAGTGGCCCACTCGGAGGCGGGTCCTAACTGAGCAGTCCCGCAACGACACCAGGGAAGAAACCTGTACAAAGCTCACAACCACCGACCAGCCACAACCTACAGAACAGCGTCACCTGGTTCCACAGACATGAAACAAATGACAATGAAGGAGATGCTGGGTACAGGAAATAAGGGATAGGAAAATCGTAGCACAAGAGGAACCATCCCACCATTCGCCTACCGACCCGGGGAATCAACGAAAAACCCATGGGTAAGAAAGGTGGTCGCCGGGTATCGAATCCAGGACCTCCCGAATGCGAGTCGCACACATTACATCCGTACCGCTCCCTCGGTGGTGGCGGTGGCAGTGGAAATGGCTGTAGCAGTAGTAGTATCAACCTCATTAGATCTGTGAAAACTAAGTTTGTGAACAAACTACATCCAATTCCAAAACTATACGATCACAATTGGGGTGTTCATGTAGTCTATTATTCAAAAACTCATGCATTAATCGCAAGATGCTTATTTTCTAGGAAGTTATTTTCGAAACGACACGCCTTTATAGATTAGGAATCATCTAATAAACAATATATAAAAATTGAAAATAATAAGCTTTTACAAAGAAAGAGGAACTGGACAAATTGTATTTCGTTTCAAAATATCTTGTAGAAATTTTTATGCCCAGTATGCTAATTACAGGAATAATAACAATAACCAGTTGCTCGTTAATATTAACAAAGTAGTTATTTACAGAAATAAGCTGGATCTGAAGCGAAATCATCTAATAATTCTCACGTCAGCAAGGGCATAGAGAGGACTATAGCACTAATAAAATACGAAAACCTTTATGTCCAAGTCAAAGGAAAGACAAATACCGAAACATTATTTATTCAGAATGGAAAATGTTGCAAATGTTTAACTAAATAGCTGTATTCATATTTATAATAGCTGCATTTCAAATTGAAGAATTTTATTTCCGGTAATATAGACACTGCCAATTACATTGTGTTTCTTCTTCTTCTTCTGCTTCTTATGCTGCGCTGATACTAAGTGCAATTCGGATCATTTTCAACACTCATCTGGGCTAGATAAAACAGTATATCTGGATTCCAGCGGAAAGAGAGGTTTTGGGGGAACTTTCCTAAACCTGTTAGATAAAATAAACTACTGACAGCTGGACATGTTTGTGCAAGTTTTTGAATTTTGCGTTTATGTGTGAAGTGTGTGCACGATGCCTCAACACAGGCTCTTTAAATTATGCGAAGCGAAGATATCAGATAATTCTCCTAATAGCAAGAAGCCATTAATACAGAAAATAGTTTGTTTCTTTTTTTTTATTTTCGCAAGAGATTTAAGATTTTGATTAAAATACCCTACGTCCAAGATATTACCTTAGCAAGTACATACCTATGTTAAATAGCATGAAAATAGCCTGTGAAGTCCGCTTCATTTTCATTGGTTTTTTACTTTCGCTACTACGTATAGTAAGTAGGGGAAGTATTATATTCCACCCAAAAATTCGATACCGAGATTTCAACGAAAATACATGTTTTGAGATCCCCTGAATCCAAAAAAAGCATTTTTGGAAACATGTCCGTGTGTGTGTCTGCCTGTGTCTGTGTGTCTGTCTGTCTGTGAACAGCATAACTCAGAAACGAACAGTCGGATAAACACCAAACTTGTTATTTAGGTTCAGTATCTTCCAAGGATGCGACACGAAGGTTTTCAAGAAACTTCCTCCACCCCAGAGTACCCTTTACATGGAAGATTTTTCGAAAATTTTAATTTTCTCAAAAATGGCTCTAACGATTTTGATTAAAATATCATATGTTTAAGATATTTTTATGATAAATAAAATGTATATATTGAATTTCCTGCGAATGTCTCCAAAAGTATTCTTTATTGTGAACGACTTTTGCATAACTGGTAAACCATAAGAGATAGGCAAACATTTACTACACAAAAATGTAGATTGCGTTAAAATACACAATTTATGTCATATACATTTTTTTGGTTGAGTGAACCATTTTCGAGATATTGCTTGTTCTTCCCTTACATTTTTCAATACTTATTTTCTCAAATGGGAATTCGTTATACATTTTTTTGTCTTGGATATGCCAAAAGTATTAATCTGTGGGAAAGGGAATGGTGCTGCACCTAGCAACCAGCTATTAAGAGATATATATGTGCTTAAAGGCTACTCTATTTCCAAATTGCCCTTGTAAATATATTATCCCCTTACATCTATAAGAAAATTGGCAATAAGATAGAGTCTGCAAATGTTTATCTCGATTAACATGAAGTAGATGGAGAATAAGCGTTTGTAAAAATAGTTTGTACAAGAGTAGAGAAAGTCATGTGAGTGTAACACATCAGATTTTTTTATAAGCCTTCAATTGGAAGGGTACGCCAAAACTCATGCATTGAAGAAAAACCTCAGCTCCCGTTGAAGCACACTGTGTATGTAAAATTTATTTTATATGGGATTAACAATTTTAAAATTATTCCATTTTGAACGTTTAAAGTTTAACAGATCTTAACTCCAGTGTATTTAGATAAGGTAAGTTTATATTCTTTTGTTTTTCGTGAGTTCCTATACAGCATACATCATAACGAGAGCACAACCTGAAAATGGTGGAACAAAACAATAATAGAAGAAAAGGTCAAATATAAACATAGCTTAAAAACCAACGGTTTGCTAGACAGTTGGGAATAATGGTATTCGCCGCCACTACAATGGTTGTACATATGGGCACACACGTCTTGAAGTACATTTTCAATACAGTACAACTGTTAGTCCTCATACAAGAAATGTGACTGCTATACCTTTTACATAGATTATTATATACGGTGTGATTACAACTCCACCTCTCGGTAATATTAGGCTTTCTAAGGGGAGAAAAACCATAGGACGGCTTCAAGAAGAACAGCGTCTTAAAAATTTAGACAATTGGCTCATAAACTTACATATCTTCCAAATGGCTTACAATTCCAACTCGTTTTCTGAGTCAGTTTTCCTAGTTATGCGTTTACACTTAGTCGTTTCAATTTGCATGTGAGCTTTGTTTTAGTAGCAAATGATTCTTGTTTAATCTTCGGAATTGATTATGGTGGTAATACCTTGGAGAAACCATCTTATTTCAAACATTGATCGCGATTATAGTTTATAGGGTAGACAACGAAGGGGGACACCTCCCGAACTGCGACCTGCAATCTATTGCGGTCCTCCACAGGAGGAAGGGATGAAGTGAAGATACCATAGGAGGATGGTCGTAGGTAGGCAGACAGACCATGGATACACACGGAAGTCCCTAACAGTTCCTGGCTCGAAGACCCATCCTACCACTGGAGCTAGGCGATGAACGACCCGTCCAACCTAGGGGCCCTCTAGTGCCCACGAGGAATATTCTTTTCTTGGAGCAAGAATCCACGTTATCTGTCCGGCACCGACATACGTCACGAAACCTAGAAGCACATGTGATATGAGAAGGAAATGGAATGAAAGAGAAATGAGCGAAGGAAAATCGTGCTAGATGAGAAACCAACCCAGAATTCACTTACCGATCAGTGAAAACCACGCAAAACTCGAGGTCAAAAGGGGTGGTCGATTGATAAACATCGGGAACTCTCGAATGCGAGATTAAAACGTAACTGTGGAGCCAAAGTGCTCGGGCTTGTCTCGATTACAAAAACAAGTTTCAATAAATATTTTCGAAATAAATAGGAATGATAATGGCCATAAAAGTCAAGTAACTACTATTACCTTAAAGTTTTAATAAAATGGGAAAGTTACATATGTTTGGATTAAGATATGAGGTATGAAATTTGGCTAGCTCCTATTTCCCACATTGGGTCATTATGAGAGCGAAGAGGGCAGTGGCAAGTGATAGGTCAACGTAAGAGTATCGGTACTACCTTGGGAATTACAGGAATAGCACTCCATGAACAATTAATTGGCAGAAGGTTTTCTCTCTTTGAACCTATTCTAATTCCTATAATTCCAGAAACTGTATAGACCTTGGTTATTACTGGATATAACAGTTCCAGGCGTTGTTCTACTTAATTAGAAGGAGGCGAGTGGAGTGAGAAAATATGTGGGTGAAAATCCTTTGAGAGAGCCTCGGATTAAGTAACAGTCCGGTTTTAATGTTATAGGAAGCTTCTGATTTGAATCATAGCACAGTTGAAAGTACATGGTGACCACGAAATTGTTCGGTTTCCTATTACTTTCAGTACCTTAAATGAAAGATTAAGATAGATGAAGAAATAATAATCAAAGTTCAAGTATGGACAGAACAACAAAACAAACAAACAAAACGGAGAAAGGGAAAAAAAAGGCTTTGTCACATTTACACAACGCTTTTGGGGGGGGGGCCATTAGCAGCTTCCCATAACCCATACATATCACAGCATTCATTCATACAACGTGTGTTCTTCAATTCAAATGAACGTAATTTTCGTATATCGTAAGCCATGTTTTGTTTGTAATGAGGGAAAAGAGTCACGTAAGATGTTCTACTTCGGGTAGTCATCTAAAACTGCCGCCGCTATTATTTCTGAAATAAAAGCCGAATCGAAAAACGACTTTCACAGAAAGCCTAGGGAGGGGCTTATTGAAATATATGATTCAGGCCATCAAAACAATATTGTTTTCTTTTTAATGGAAACCTCGCATTATATTCAACGAGATCGATAACATGGAAAATAACATTAACAACACTATAGTCATTACATTCCGAGAAATTATATGATGAAGTTGATGCTTGAGATACAAAGAAGGAGATAAACCATTATTCTCCTTTTGTGGCTGGAAATCCTTTTGTATTTTCAGTGCAATTAACAACAGCGAAGCATAATACTGAGAACGGATTTTTCCACATGGTAGTAAGTCAACACAGAAATTAACTGCAACGTCAAGTTGGCACTTAAGGGTTAAGGTTGCGGGTGAACCGCAGGATGTACAGCTGATTACGTATATTGTTTTTTTATGATATTGTCGTGTACCTCACTATTTAATTATTATTTAACTACAGAGGAGGGCAACTCGCTGCGAGAGGGATCGTTGAACAAACAAAGGAAACTTTAATTCAAGAGGCACCGACAAAGGGACGCAGCTAAAGTTAAATTCACAAATATTCCTACACCAACACAATTCCTGGCTGAAGGGAGAGGCAAGGATTCTACTCTACCATAATTAAAAAGGCAAGGAAAAGAACAACTATTAGATTTATTTAACAAAACTTACCCCATGTGTCTGCCGGGGCGAGGACGCCATATCGTTGGGCAGCTATCCGTACACCTGAACACCGCGAAGACTAGTAACAGACTGACTTGAAAAAACTCGTTAAGCTTGGCGTCCTAACGCCATCCCCCACCAATGAGACTGTTTCCCCTCAAACGCCCCTCCTCGGATAAACTGCCAACCTTCAACTTGGGTAACCAGAGGACGCAGCTATTACTATAATCTGTGCACATGCCACATCTCCCCCTGGCCACCCAAGTCGACGTCCTCGTCGACAGAAAGAACATAAGTACAAAATACAGGAAAAACAAAAGAAAGACATACCAAAAAAAATGACATAGAAATGTGTGATGTAAAATAAAAGAGCAATACATATGTGTGGTTGCACCCAGCCGACGACACAATGGTGCTGGGTGATGTGGCGAGAGAGGAGCGATGTAAGTGCAGTCGACTTAATATTGTTAATGCACTAGCTTTAGCATCCCGCACACGCACACACCACGCTGCCTTAGTTCACAGGCACACTACACTGCGCAAAAGGGTGATGAACTGCCGTAACTGTTTGTGGGTGGGTTTAGACAGTGCCCACAACGACGATTTGTCCTGGTGTAGAATTAGCAACGCAGGTCTCTGATGATGACAACAGGGTGGGCAGTCGCTGGCTTGGACTGCCCCCCGACATGGTGGCTCCTTATGCCACGGCAGTGTAGTGGCTGCCCGACAGCTTCCCTGTGGTGTTTCTTGACTTCTGGTGTGCTCTGGGGATGCTGGTGCATCTTCTCGCTCTCTGCCCAGCACAATACTAAAACAAAACCACCACACAATAAACAGGATGCTCCCACAAAGAATCACACATAAAAGAAGGGTATGTCCTTTACAATTAAAGATTTTAAAGTATGAAAAGTGTACACTAAAAGAATTTTTATGACATGGGTAAAGAGAAAAGAAAATTAGAACAAATTGGCATAAGACAGAAATTTTACAGAGTTGCCATCCAAAGTGTAACTTACAATGCTTCATAATGCAAATAACAGTAAAACAGACTCAAAGTACATAAACGTGACAGAAATGAAACATAACCTTATCTTGGGATCCCAATATTACAACTCAATAACCAGCTGGTATCACTAACAAAAGAAAGTAAGTGCACTTACAAGACAATCACACATGACGATGAAATGAACACATTCACACTGACCATGGCCCCAAATTACACACAACACTGACTTAACTATCTACTCAAACTAGTGTATACATCACTACAAGCTACAACCACAATACATTTCTAAACTACGCCACGTGACATGCTTTCAACTACTAGTGTCCTACTCTTGTCATGAATACAATTTCTTGTCCACATCATTGTCTTTCTCATCGCAGTATGAGCATCAACTCAATCATAATCATCATGAACATCATCAGCAGTAATAGTGCAATCTCGATCATTACTTCAAGCATCATCATCTTTCAATTTTCTCTCCAAAACAAAACATCTGCACTTACGTGTCTCATTTAACAGGCTGTAAATTCAAAACATTTGACATAGGCATAACCTTCAAGAAATCACATTAATTCAGGAATTACACAAATAACATGACATTATAATGTTGCATCTACATCCTCAAAATCAAGAAATAAGCTGGAAAACAGGTGGTATTAACATTTGCTATCTAAGATGGTAATAAACTTGTTGCATAAACAGAGAAAGAAAAAAAAATATTTTCATTACATTCACTTCCATCCATTTAATCTCTCGTGTGAATTCATCACACACGCTATACTGGGCACGTTACAGCAACACCAATAAGCAAAATCAGTACAATCATCACATCAACTTTCCAGGTACATGTAGCCCTCCTGAAAAATCAACACATTCACACACTTCAACTATCGGGGTTACACTGTGGCACTTCCACCGAAGCTGACATCATCTCATCTCTTCTCATCTCTTCTCATCAACACCGTCGGGGTTACTCTTACGCACATCCACCGAGGCAAATCTCACCTCTTATTTCTCACATAACCTCACACTACGCCATCGGGGTTACACTTTGGCACTCCCACCGAGGCAAATCTCACCTATATCACATAACCTCAAATACACACATACATACAAACACTATTCATGCAACAAATTTCTGCAAATAAAGATCACAGCATCATTATGGAACCCAAAATCAAATCGAGTCAAAATCAAATCATATCAAATCAAATCGAATGCAACAAAACAACATCACATCATTATTCAAAACAATATTGTCACATAACATTCCTGAAAATGAAAGCTCAATTAAGCATATAGTACACCTGAAACACATTCCTGCAGCATAATACAACAAAACAAATGATTTGCAGTTATCAAAACACAATTCAAAATTTAAGTGACACCCAAAATAACAATATACTTGTAATTTAGCAGATACATTCATATCACAGTATTCCTGAAAAACAAAGCTTAATTAAGCATCAGTCACTGAAACAAGAAATTTAGCATACCTGTGTGAGTCGTAAAACTGTTTCATTCGTTCAAACTTTAGCACTCACAATGATTACATACTTACAGGTGATGTTTTTCTTTTCTCTTACTCGTTTACCACAAAATTCCCGTGCAAATTGTCCAAAATCTGGTAACACACGTACAGCTGGTTCATCAACATCCACATCGTACTGGTCCATATCAGAAGCACATCAAACCTAATTAGGTGTAGATACTGGCAAGGTTGGTAGCCCCTGAAACTTTTACTTACATAAGTAACTGCGAAAGATTTTCCCTTAAAAATATGCATTGCGGAATTAAACCAAACTTGGCAACGGTGAAGCAAAACTATCATCATTCTCAGAGCGGCCAATAGCAGTAGTAGCCAACATTGCAACATTCTAAAGTAACTTATACGCTGACAACTCGCTGGGATCCTTCACGGGAGAGGGGTCAATGACCGGCGGTAGACAGCTGATAACTGAGCACCAAGAGGCGCACCAACACTGAACACATTCCACCTCACTGTGCTCGCCAACTGGAGCAATTACTATATCAACTTTCTGTGCAGTACGTCGCTTAGGCATGATTGCAGCACAAAAGATAACGCAACCAATAAACAAACCGTAGGACCAAGCAAACAGATTACACCAAACTAAACACTTATAGCAACACATGAATGTAAGTAGCAAGAGTAGAACATAGCCAAATAAAACAGTTGCAGAAAGAACACAATTAAGCGCCCGCGGCGAAATATCAGAAAATTATACTAACACACGGCTACACACGCCACTTGGACACAATACCAAGATTTTTTTAAGCAGAATGAACATATGGAAGAAAACAAAATGATAGCTGCAGTGAGAAACCTCGAACTGGAACTTAAAAAAACTACGTCACACTTACTGTGACCACCGCGAAGATTCTCAAAAGGAGCAGAATACAAACTTGTAATTTAAACTAGCACACAAAACTTCTCTTTTTTTTTTTCTTAAATCAAATGTATATAATCTGATATGCACACGCAAAGAAACGCGCCAAAACACGTGCTGAGGAAGACTGGTTTCACAAGCTAAAAATTGTTGCTGAAATGCACGACCACGCGGGAATTACACAACACACGTGCGTACATAAAAGTTACACGAAGAATGACCCAGAAAAGTGCAGTAAATAGCTAGAAATCACAATCACTGGAATATAAAGTTATACATTTCCAAACCACTGCTAATAAGCACAGAAAACAAGATTTGCAAACGGATAGCCAACACGTGACGAGCACATTTTGAAACAACAACTATATCGCTCGTTTCTTCTCAAATTTCACAGAAACATTTTTTTTTTTTGAAAACAACCAGCGCGAAGAACGGAACACAGTGATATAATTTAAAGGAAATGAAGCCAAAACAAGGGGAAAATGGAGTCAGAAGTTTTAGCGTCACCCGGCAGACAATGGGAAAATATGCAAAAATGAACTCAAAATTGAAATTTCGACACCAAACTTTCAGAAATGATGGAAACAAAATTTAGAAGAAGAGAATCACAAATAAAAGTATAAAAATCCTTACCCTTCAGCCAGAAAGAACTTTACATTTTTCACGACCACGTGGAGCACGACCGTTAAATTTGGAGGGAAAAAAAAATTTTGCACTTAAAATCTCAAAAGAAATCAAACCAATTACCCGGCGACTCACCAATTTGTCGTGTATCTCACTATTTAATTATTATTTAACTACAGAGGAGGGCAACTCGCTGCGAGAGGGATCGTTGAACAAACAAAGGAAACTTTAATTCAAGAGGCACCGACAAAGGGACGCAGCTAAAGTTAAATTCACAAATATTCCTACACCAACACAATTCCTGGCTGAAGGGAGAGGCAAGGATTCTACTCTACCATAATTAAAAAGGCAAGGAAAAGAACAACTATTAGATTTATTTAACAAAACTTACCCCATGTGTCTGCCGGGGCGAGGACGCCATATCGTTGGGCAGCTATCCGTACACCTGAACACCGCGAAGACTAGTAACAGACTGACTTGAAAAAACTCGTTAAGCTTGGCGTCCTAACGCCATCCCCCACCAATGAGACTGTTTCCCCTCAAACGCCCCTCCTCGGATAAACTGCCAACCTTCAACTTGGGTAACCAGAGGACGCAGCTATTACTATAATCTGTGCACATGCCACATCATGTAGATGCATCTTTCATGAAATAACCTTTTGTATATCCCTAATAGTTTACCAGATATTCAGAATAGTATAAGATGCATTGAGAATGAAGACATGACTTTAAATGTTGTATATTAATTATAATTGTTATGGAGATGCTATAAAAACGAAAGGTTTTCCGTAAATTGTAGTTTTGGGTTGGAGTTATTTCTTGAAAATCTTTACCTGATATAATTAAACAGTGTCTGATTTATATGTTAAATGTGTTGCTTATCCAAATTAATTATATTTCCTTCTCTCCCTTTCATACATACCCTTTTCAAAAAAAACGTTTTGGGGCGCCACTAAACCTCAAAAGAGTATATCTGCTGAGATCTCTATATCGAACGTTGTGTGAAATACAATAGTTCCTTTATGTACCAGAGCTAAACGACAAAGAAAGTAAAAGTGGTTGATGTTTAATGGATGCAATTTCAAACTAGATGAGTTAAACTGATTTAGAACATATGGCTAAAGTAAGGACGCAAATAGAAAAATATATTTAGTGCGTCGTATTGTATTTGTTAATATCTTTGTTTCATTTTCCGACAGGAGTATTGCACTAGTCGGCCAAGATACGAGTGTGCCTGGAGGAGAGTCCCACTGTTTTTGTTCATAGTGCCTAACGTCATCAAGGTTAGGTTTTCAGAGGGGAGCGAGGGGCGCGGCTAGAGGGGAATGTACAGTTGCACAATGAAAACAGTACCACGTTTACAGTCCTCAGTCTCGCTAGCAATTCCAACTACGGATGTTTTCTTTACCTGACTGTGCTTCCGTTGCCCCGCTTACTTGTTCCATAACTGTTTAGTTCTTCCTACCGAATGCACTCATATCGTGGCTGACCAGTAGACTGCTTACGATGGCGCCAAACATCACGTGACTGTTCAGATGAGTGGTGTATGTCTGACTGACGCACGGAGGACTTGGCTGTTAGAGCAGGGGTATGTTGGTCGTAAATCTCGTCGTCTCCTAAAGACTGGGAGACTTCGCCGGCGCATAGCGGTGTGTTGCGTTCTTTGTCTCGACGTGATCCGGAGTTTTAGTCTTAAGCGTTCATCTTGGCTCTTTTGAATTTGGGCTCTGGAATCCTGATGTTTCTTCCAGCACCCTGAAGCACTAAGTGTCAAGCGCGGGGTCGTGTTAACCTTTATTACGTTGTGTTGTAAATGTTACATTTGATGTAGAGTTACGGTGATTCAAATCGATGAGAACTGGACAAAAGGTTGACATTCAGGAGAGTTACATTTGGACTTTCAGTAAATGTTTCGTTCCACGAATTTGCACGCATGAATTCAGTTAAGTGGGGGCAACTTTTGTGTAGCATTTTGTATGAGTCTGCGAGCTGAGGCTGTTAAAAATTTACCTGTTTCAGATTATGAGATTATTACTCATGATTCGTTTATTCTGCTGTGTTGTATTTAATAATGTTATCACTACCCTGTCGAATGGTATTATCACGAATGATATTTCCCGGCCATGTTGAGTCCACGCATTTAATACAGTTCTGGGTTTAATGGAGGTGTTCGTGGGCCACTAGGAATTGCATCTTAGAGCAAAACACTCATCTGAACATCTACAACGCTGTG
Source organism: Deroplatys truncata (assembly GCA_030765065.1). NCBI lineage: Eukaryota > Metazoa > Arthropoda > Insecta > Mantodea > Mantidae > Deroplatys > Deroplatys truncata. Next base: position 193,313,763 of record CM060979.1, read on the forward strand.
ATTTCTAAATTAAGAGTTTAAGCACAGAATGGGGCGTTAGATTTTGAATATTTTTATACGAGCATTGATACGCAATAGGTTAATAACACCAACATTAATTTGCAGTCCTTTCATAGTTTTGCAATCTAGTAATGATATATTTAATATCTCCTTTTCTTGGATACGTTTATAAAATGTGGTGTTATGCACAAAACTAATTTGTCATTTATCGTCGCTGCGTGGTTATTAGCTAGAGTACATCAACATGCGCATAAAAGATGGTCAGATGTTTGGAAAACAGAATATTTGAATATTGCGTCAGGGAAATAGACGGAGTGAGTGACGAAACATTATGAACTGCCCTTGGGATATTGACAACAAACAATACCGCAATACACGAAGAAGATTGAGTTTCTAGTACGTTAGAGCTAAAATCTGTTGGATAGGAAGTAGTAAATCAAAACATCGACCAAACTCATTAAATTTGGGCTCGCAAGGCTTAGACCTCGTGAATGGCGGATGTTTTCTGATAGAAATGATACGAGAAAATGCCTCCATTTGAGAAGAGGAGCAATCTTGGGCGCATAATCTGCCAAACTGTAGGGGTACGGAGGAATGAAGAGGAAAACTTTTACTACAATTCTTCACCCCCTGGAATAGGGTGTTAAGAGTATGGGGGATGCTACAGTAAGCAGCAAAGGCGTTTAGGGAAAAGGGAAATGTCTGCTTAAGGCGATACAACTGAGGTCTGAAAAGGTGGATTTTGGGGGAGGTGTGTAAATAGAGTTAACGATTCCTGGTTAGATGCTTATATTTTATTGTTATGCTATTTTATAACATTGTTTAAGTATTTTTATTATGTTGTATTTTTTATCTTTCTTTAATGTCCTTTAGATAATATAATGTGACATAGAATGTATCCTAATAAAGTCTACTCTTTTGTGATTTGTTCTTATTTAAGCTGCTATGCTTGGCTATCTTTATCTTACTTCTGAATTGCAGGCTGTTTCCTTGTAGTGATTCCTTTTGCTATATTTTACTCTCTTCTCCTGTGTATTATAAAATCAATGTCTGTTGGACCGCGTGATTGTTCGGGATCAATGTGTGTATACTTTAATTTAAGTAAATACACGCATTCATTCATAAAGTTTTGGATGCACCATTTGGAGCATCAGCTTCTGTAAGGAAACAGTACCAGCAGAATATTAGAAAACATCGAAACAATGAGACGTGCTTTGGGACAAGAGTCCTCAAGAGCTCAAATAATAAAATATGCAGCGGGATATATATTGCGACGTGTTTTTCGTACTTTTCTCTAATTTAACATTTTGCCGATAATTATAATTATAGGTTTCATCATTACTGTAGATAAAACCTACTACATTACCTCTAACAAGGTAACTACTTGCTCTGTACCGTTTATTAATTCCATACCTACAAGCGTGAGAAAGCTCCGTGGATAGTGATTTGGAGAAATTTATTAAACAAAGTTGTATCCTTTCTGGTTGTTTATTCACTGATATGAGCTTTACATGAAAATAGTAATAATTTGAAATTCCTTTCAGTAGCAGTATAATCTCACTCATACGTTATCCTGATTTCCAATAATTACATACAGCATGTTTCACATTCATTACTACTCCCAATATAGTAATACAAATATTCGTTATATAAGGAATAATTTATATACTAAATAATAACTACAGCGTTACTCTATTAAACTTCCCGCAATATACAGAGTGGACCATTTAAGCTGATACTGTATAATATCTCCAAAACTAAGGTTGTAGAGAGAAATAATGAATATCAGTTGCTTGATATTATGGAAGAAAGTAAATACCATTAGACGTGTTTTATTTGGAGAACGCTGTGATGGTTATTTTAGGGTCAATTTAAATGAACCCTAATTGAAAGTTTCCATTTAAAAAAATTAAATTGGACCTAAAATGACCATCAGAACGCCCTCCAAAGAAAACAAAACCAATGGTATTTTCTTTCACCCATAATATCAAGCAACTTTTATTAGAAACATTTCTTTCTACAACGCCCAGTTTTGGAGATATTGTGCAGTTTCAATTTAAATGGACCATCTGTATATATTCCTTTCACTATAACGTGATTAACAACTTGAAATAGTAACATTCCCAGCTTATTTCATTTTTTTAAAGAGAGTATTCCACTGATTTATGATACATGCTAGGCACTTTATCCTTAGTTATAACTAAAAAATGCACTAAAATTCATAATGCTAAATCCATTTAAATTCATAAAATGTAACATTTCCCTTTAAATGAATTTTAAGTACAAGCAAACACAAATAACTATGACTGAGATGCTCAACATTAAACTGGCCTGCAAGAATTGATTGTGCCTTTAAAAATCTAATACCCTGTAAAAGTTTCATCCCCTGGTTCCCCGTGTGCAGCTTCTCAACGACCTCCTCAATATCGTGCGTATAAACAAGACGTCCATGCAGTAAGCTTGTGGCAACACTTCTCGTCACAATTTCACACGTTGCAACTGATGGTCTTACGACGGCGCCACTAATGTTGACCAAGTCTGCTTCGAAGAGTATAATTACAAATTCCATTGACTCACTCTATTCAGACTCGTAATCACTTCTTGATGACATAAAGATCGTTTAATTGGGCACTTGTACATCAGACTTATGTTCATACGTAGTCTACTAACTTTGCTGTCACTCTTAATTACCTAATATCATAATTATTAATATAGCAGCTATAGTCACAGCCCCATTCATATATCACACACAGTAGAATATTTATTGACAGCTGGCGTATTCTAGAACTGTATGCAAGCTATGGCATCCACCATAAAATACTTTCTGGTAAATCAATGCCGCCTATAGTAACTTTTTACCTTGAATAAAATAACAGGCACTGAAACTGTAGAATATCCTTTCACAAAGAATCAAACATTAAGTTAAACTAAAAAGCTTAACCTGATTCTGCCACAGCAAACCATTACTCCATCGCAATTTTGTCTTCTCGTGAACAATGGCCAGTTGCGCAGTACTCTGGTGTTGACACGGGCAACCGGCCAAATCTATCTGACCCCCTTTCTGACGGCCGGACTGAAAGCTAGACAAGGCTCTTCCCAGCCCTGCACATACCCACGGACTTATTTTGCAATTAAAGAACAGGTTCTTCTTCTCAGTAAACTTACTCCCTCTATACATCGACTGCTAATCTAGAAACACTAATATAAAAACCAACGCTATTACTCTTAATACCGTCACAATAAACAGGATGGACGATTTAACTCCATAACTCCATAACTAAGTTTAACTAGTTTAACTCCATGACTAAAGTTGTAGAAAGAAATGTCTTGAAGAAAAGTTGCTTGATATTGTGGGAAGAAGTAAATGCCAGTAACTATGTTTTATTTGGAAAACGTAGAGATGGTCATTTTAGGGTTAATTTAAATTGACCCTAATTGTGGGTTCCCATTTAAAAAGCTAAATTGACCCTAAAAGACCATCATTAACGTTCTCCAAATAAAACATGAATACTGCCATTTACTTTCCCCATAATATTAAGCAACTTTAATTAAAACATTTCTTTCTATAACGCTTAGTTATATTGTACAGTCTAAACGGTTCACCCTGCATATTCAGGGTGATCGTATATAAAGCTTGTTGATGAACAACAGCGAAATAATTTTAGAGTGTGCGGAAACAACCTAGATAATTAGTTTGATATGAAAATGTATGGTCTGTCTGATCACATTCCGAGGTTATGGCTATAAGTTTCTACGCCACTGCCTAATGAAAATGTTATTCGAAAAGTTTTCAGAGCGTATCTCTCTAGCGCAGTGATAATGACCAGGCATAGGAATTCTTAAGCAGTTCGCTTCAAGTTATCTACACTCAAATCATTATGTCAGAACCATGTAACCAACAGCGGCCATGTGTCACCGACCTGGTCTTATGAGTGCGGTTTGCAAATGCTAATAAACTATACGAGGGATGTGGTGACTTGTAACCTGCGACGTCACTGAGTAAAGTCCACTAACAATTAGACTTCATTTCGTTACGTCCTGGCTTTAACGTTTAGAAGCTCCTATATCTGGTTATTTCGTTAATTTTCGAGTAAGAGCTTCTCATTGACGTTCGAGTCTTATTCATCACATTTTTTAATTAGTAAGTCATTCAGATAAAATTTTAAGTTGAAGTTTCAATTTATACCATTAAATTTTATATCAGTTCATTTAATTACAACCCTCGCTTACCAAATGTAAAATTGTGCTTTATCCGATAGAATTTACATGCTGTACCTAAAATGGGAGGTGCTTAAAGGATGAAAAAAACAGAAAGAAAAATTCAAGCCTTTAACAATTTTTAAAGACACTGCTTGAAGTGGCGATATGCATTTTCACAGAAATGTTGAGTCGGCGCGGGAATGGCTGCCGTACTCGGTATTATTCCTGGTGTATGTCGAATAACATCACAATCTGCCACTATTGGAGGAATTAACTGCTCTACTGAGTTGAAAGATGTATCATTTGCTTGATAAATCAATAGGAATGAGGTCCGAAGACCGTTGTAGCCAAGCTATTCACTATTTATGGTAAGCTATACTCCAAGTTAGATAGGGATGAATGAGCAGCCGAGTGAATACATCTTAATTAAACTACTGAGTATTATGTAAATTCCCTGAAGGAATAATTTACCTTTCCGATCCATCGGATAGAAAGAGCCCAATCAGGAAAAAATTGCGATGAGCTCCATTATGTTGCAGTCACATTCGACGTTGAATATGCAAAGACTCACCTTCCAGAAATGCAGAATAAGTGTTCTGCAACAAATAAAAACTGCCCCTTTAACCAAGGAGAAAGAGATATGCTGTAGTGAAATGGTCACATTGTAGTTTTATTACCAACGAAATGGGTAATGACACTATTTCTGCATAAGTTTATCTGAATTAATATGAAGCAGATAGGAAGATAAGATTTTCAAGAATAATTTGTATATATTGTATATATGGTACAAAAATAAATGGTGGGTTGAGAACCTCATATGTGTAACACATAGATGTTTTAACTTAATAAAGTCGTTATTCGTTTGTTTCTCACAGCTATGCAGAGAGTGTAATCACAAACCCACCTCCCTGTGCTATGGTCTGTTGCCGTGGCAGGCACCGCACCTGCAGAACATATTGTTTTTCTGGTTCGTTTCTCATTAAAACGCGTAATATGTAACGTATTTCTGCAAACGCTCATCTAAATTAATATCAATTACATAGAAGAATAAGCTTTAGTAACAATGGTATGTAATAGTGGAATGTCATATGAGTGTAACGTATTATATGCTATAATATTGGATTTACGAGCACGATACTGCGCATTTTTAGAATGCCTGTTTCTATAAAGAAATGATATTTATTTATATTTGACAGCTACTTTCTAACGCTTTGCAAGTTCATTGCCGTGTAGGTTGTTCGATTTGCTCTAATAGTTTGTTGATTATATCATAAGGTATAAATTTTGTGTTCACCCAAAAATTGAGTTTTACTAGAGAACATTTACGGGCTATGCTTTTTTACATTTTAAATCATTAACGCTTAAACAACTTAGAAATGCATCTGGTGCGTCGGTAGCCCTGCATATTTTTTCGACGACTGTGCCGTTGGTGGCAGTCCCAGGTTCGGGTTGAAGTCGAACGCGGTATAGTGGTAGAGATAAAATTAATGTTAAAATTCACTGTACCTTTTTCTCTATCCGACGTGGCTTCGTCTTGTAGTCCTTCTCGTTGTTACCCTGGCTAGTTGGCTCTCAGCGGTGATTTTAGCATGGACTCTGCCTATCATGATATTTGATAAGCTCGTCGATCTCAGTTGTGGCAATGGGAGCTTATAGAGGAATTGACTACACACTGTAATGTTTGGTTTATGGCTATTTGTTGCTATTTCCTCACTCTAACACTACATAAATGTTCCTGTTCACATATCACCATTTTGCGCGACAATTGTTGACTGTGAACTGCTTAACAACTTCAACTGTCTTCCTCTGTGTACTGTCTACTACTGTGCACTGCCTTCTACTGAATACTGTCTTCTACTGAATCCTGTCTTCTACTGAAAGTCAACGGTAAAACTGCCGTTATATTATATTTGCCTCGCTCCATACATCCGGAGCGGAAACAAACAGAGTCATAAAACGTTATCCTTCTATTCATACACAAAAGATCCCGTTTTCGCTGACCATGTGAACATCACGTTTCTACCCTAACTGCAGCTTTCAAGACGTTCTAAACCTAGTGAAACAGGAATATTATGTACACGACAAATATTACATTATACAAAAATTACTATTTACATTGTTTTCACATTGTACACATATATAATTTATAGATTAAATTATGAAATGGTATATTTGTTAGTAGTTGGTTGAAAGATGCTTCATGTTTATATGCACCACATATGGGAGCCAATTTGTCGCGGTCACTTCGTGTTATCTTATTTCTGAGCGCCTGTTATTGTTTTTCTACTTTGAATGTTGGGTTTATTGTCCTCCGGCTAGCTATTGTTTCTCGGTCGAGCATATCTCTTGATCAAGGTGTGTAAAAGGAAAGGATTTGATACTCAAAGATAACACTGATAAAAGAATTTGTTTTTACACTTTTATTACCGTCACAATTAATTAAGTTCACATATTGACTCGTTATACACGCCAGACTGAAACTGTTATATTTTCTAATATCGCTATAATCACTTATTGGTTGCACCTTATTAATTCGCTGTTTCACATTTATAACAAATTTTAAGACGCGAGATATTCTGTAGAATTGCGTAACGTGTACTTTATGTATGCTTCCGTTGAACTACGCGACGTATAACTCACGAATACTTATGTTGAACTGATCGACGTATTACACGCGAATGCTTCTGTTGGACTGACGAAATCTGCCTCTGACTTTAGCTTTTTATACTCCCACACCCATATGCCTAAAGATTATAACCGAGCTGCTATTGGTTAATAAAACGCGCCAACATTAGCGTCTATTTTTATATCCAATCAAAATTACGAAAACATATGCTCTAAGGAAGAAATTCCCGCCATTTCTAAGAAAAGCGCGCCAATCTGACGTCATTTGCTTGTCTCTAATAATTGATAAACAACTCACCCCCTCGCTCATTGTTACCCACTCTTATTGTCAGTTTCAGTGAGGCCGTGTAAACTTATTTCCTAACAATGCTTATAATTAACAAACATCTCAAATCAATGTCATACAATAATGCTTATTTACACTACAATCACTCTGACATTTACATTATTATGATACAAATTACTGCCACATATGCCCCACTAGAAACATAATTATAAATATTTACAACTTATTTGGAAATTTTATAATTGGGTTTTTAGTCTCCTGAATCTTGGAACACACGGTATTTATCACTTGCACTTAACACTGCACACGCATTTAACACATGACATATATTTTGCCTTTTTCTCGACACTATTTACTGGCTCTGGTCTAATGTGTTTATATACATACATCTAACATTACAATTTTTTTATAGCAAATACTGTACCATGAACTATTTAGTTACTGTTACAAAATGGGTTACTTTCTTAGGTTGTTGACATAAAAATTTATACATTCAAGATTTTTAACCTGGTTCATTTTGTAATTATTAAACATATTTACCGAAATATTCATCCTCTACACAAATATATTTACATCTCTTAATTCTAGACATAAATTTCACCTTATCTGTGTGCTATATAAGTATTTTGTTTTAATTATGTTTACCCCTTTTTATTGTTTTGTGCTTTATATTCACAATGCTCTTGGAATTATATCTACATACTTTTACTTTAATATGACATTAAGTTTTCATTATTACATGCTTCATTTCAAATGCTATTACAGTTTACTAAGAAAATGTTCTTTTTCCCCTTTAAACATTTATTTTTGTCCAGAATTTATTTCTCCTTTCTTATGACATACATACAGAGTTAACCCTCTTACATTCCAATACTTTTTTCTGCAGTTCAGCTTTACTTATCCTAGATTTGCTTCTTTTTTTAGCGGTCATTGCTATTCCATTTCCTGGATCAAATTGTCTATGGCTAAGCATTACTCGTAGCTGTATAGTAACATTCACAAAATCTGTTCATGAATAACCTCTTAAAGGATTCATATGAAATTTCACCCCATGATACCATTTGAAACCAATCTAAAGTTTTCTGAACCACACATCTTTTAACAACTATCTTTTTCAATTCTTGCGGCATCTTTTTAATTTGAAAGTACTCTAACAATTCTATAATAAACTGTACGGGATTGGAGTTTTCATTCTGAACATCTTGGTACTTGTTAATTTCAGAAGTTAGTTTATGATTATTTATAGACGAAACTTTAACTTCTTTAGACAATTTATTTCAGTGTGTTTCTGACTCCTTCTGTATTTTAGATATCTCCTTTCTGAAATTAACTTGCACCTGAATTAAATCTGCATTCGTAGCCTCATTTATCTCTCTTACCTCGCTTGAAATGCTATTCATTCGGCTACCTAACTCTGTACATTCTACATCAACATGTTCAATTTTAGTATTAACCTCACCTTTTTCGTTAGATATTTCATGCTCATGTCTGACATTTTCTTTGAAACTTTTCCTATCTCACTTGCTATTATTTCCTGATTCTCATTTCTCATTCTTGGTATACTACTATCTAGCTTCATAACTTTCTTTTCAATTTCTTCCCTGCTTTGATCTAATTTATGCTCTAATTTCTCATTACCCTTTTCCATGTTCTGATTTAGTTTTTATAAGTTCTCATTATACTTACTAATATCTTCCCTTAATTCCCTATGATTCTTTTCCATAGCTTCCCCAAAATTTCTCGGCATTTCCATCATTTCCATCATCACACCAGCATCAAAAGTAACATTTCCTGCCATTCTATTCTCACTTTCTGCACTAATATTTCCTCCCTCAAATACTACATTGTTTGAGCTATTTTCCATACTCTGCATTGAATTACAGCTGTTACATTATCTCCCTCCATAATTGTTTCTTCAGTATTATTAGTAGACATTGTTTTCTTAATCCTACCACTTCTTAAGAACATTTAATTTCTCACAATTTTTTTTAGGATAAATAAATTTACAATATTCTAACCTTTGTGATGGTGTCTGTTGATGTTGCTTTGATGTCCAGCTTCCTGCCCCTCTCTCCTAGATGTATATGTCGCCTCTGCGTCGTACTCTGATGAGTCTGCGTCGTCTCGCTGTTTAGGTATCGTAGTTAAATTCCCCCTGTTGCCTTCTATTCTCGTAATTACGATGTCCACTCCTCCGCGTCGACGGTCGTTCTGGTGATTGTTCCTGGGATCTGCGTCTTGTAGTTCATTTCACTGCTCCATTCGCTCCACGTCCTGGTTCCTTCGCCCCTTCCTGGGTATTTTCGCTCCTTCCTGGTTAATTCGCCCCACGTTCTGGGTGCCAATTTGAAGTGGTATATTTGTTAGTAGTTGGTTGGAAGATGCTTCATGTTTATATGCACCGCATATGGGAGCCAATTTGTCGCGGTCACTTCGTGTTATCTTATTTCTGAGCGCCTGTTATTGTTTATCTACTTTGAATGTTGGGTTCATTGTCCTCCGGCTAGCTATTGTTTCTCGGTCGAGCTGATCTCTTGGATTTGTTATTCAAAGATAGCACTAATAAAAAAATTTGCTTTTACACTTTTATTACCGTCACAATTAATTAAGTTCACATATTGACTCGTGATACACGCCAGACTGAAACTGTTATATTTTCCAATATCACTATAATCACTTATTGGTTGCACCTTATTAATTCGCTGTTTCACATTTATAACAAATTTTAAGACGCGAGATATTCTGTAGAATTGCGTAACGTGTACTTTATGTATGCTTCCGTTGAACTACGCGACGTATAACTCACGAATACTTATGTTGAACTGATCGACGTATTACACGCGAATGCTTTTGTTGGACTGACGAAATCTGCCTCTGACTTTAGCTTTTTATACTCCCACACCCATATGCCTAAAGATTATAACCGAGCTGCTATTGGTTAATAAAACGCGCCAACATTAGCGTCTATTTTTATATCCAATCAAAATTACGAAAACATATGCTCTAAGGAAGAAATTCCCGCCATTTCTAAGAAAAGCGCGCCAATCTGACGTCATTTGCTTGTCTCTAATAATTGATAAACAACTCACCCCCTCGCTCATTGTTACCCACTCTTATTGTCAGTTTCAGTGAGGCCGTGTAAACTTATTTCCTAACAATGCTTATAATTAACAAACATCTCAAATCAATGTCATACAATAATGCTTATTTACACTACAATCACTCTGGCATTTACAATATTATGATATAAATTACTGCCACAATTAAACACTGAATAAATTAGCACATAATAAAATTAATTCCGGCACATTCTGTCTCACTGGTGAAGAAGCCCCATCTAAGGCAACAATGTATAATTCGTACAGCGAATTCAAAACAGATAAATATTTTCTCAGTAATGAATTTCGTCAAGTGTATTTCGTTATTTGCTGCAATATTACTATGCCAACTGGAACCACATAATTATACTTGTACAGAGGACGTAATATCTGGGATTACTAAAGGTGTAATGCAACAAGGATTCCTAGATAACCCAACAACAAAGTAGTTCATTAGAAATTGTATCATTAATAGCTACAACAAACAATGTCAAGTAATAATTTAAATTTGTGAATAACATTTGTTCTCGTAAAGCTCACTATTAGTTTTTTCTTTACAGACTTTATCATAGTAACTGATTTCATAACACTGTATTAAATCTTCCGCTGCAAGTTTCTTCTGAATAATAAACTGAAATACAGGAAAAACGTATGAGCGTTCTGTTCCGCTGGATTTTCCTAGGCCGCCTGGCCACGAAGAGGTGATTGCCTCGAAAAGTAGCGCCTCGCCGATGTGCACTGATCCTGCTTCTTACCCGGGTGATCACCAGGCAAGCCGCTGACCGTTTAGCACTGTTGTCGCCGTTATCCACAAAACAGTCAATTAGATGTCTCGGAGTACCAAGTACTGTTGTTACTGATGAAAATATTTCCGCTGTTCAAGCACTGTTTGAAGAACATCGACGGATCTCTTAGGTCTTTATTAGGGCGATACTGGGCTTTGGTATGAGTACAATCCAAAGCATTTTACATCAACGGATAGACGTAAGAAATCTTTGTTGTCCATGGATTTCATATAAACTAACTCCCGATCAAAGCAACAAAGCATTGATTGGTGCAGAAACCTCTGGAAAAACTCCAAACTGCACTCAAAATTTGGCTTGCAAATTACTGGTGATGAATCTTGGATTAATTGGTATGATCCTGAAAAGAAAAGTCAATCGGTTCGATGGATCTTTCGAATAGAGCTTTGGCCTACAAAAGTCCGACGAATTTGCAGTGCTGGTAGGAATATGATTGCTAGTTCTTTTTATCGGCCATATTGCTATTAAAGCATTAGAAGACGGATGGTTACTGCCGTTTGGTACACAAATGTCTGCTTACCACAAAGGTTTGAAAAAATTCGCGAAAAACGCCCAAAAGAAAACAAAATACCTGTTACATCATAACAACGCATCGTCGCATACACAAAACTAACTTGAGAATTGGATGCCCTAAAGATGTAGCGGGAAATCGTCGTTGGGCGAAGTTTGTAGCGGGAAACGGTGCTGTGCGCTATTTGTAGCGCGAAATCGTCGATCCTTCGGTTGTTGTTGCCTGTTGCAGTGTTCTTCTTCCTCGGCTATTGGTGCTCGTCGGTTGTTGCGTATTCCATTCCTAACTATATCTAATTATTAATTCTCATGTTATAGTGGGTTAGGCAAGTTAAGAAATACACTGCAGGTTTCCCTTCATCAGTGAAGTTTATTTCACAGTTTGAATAATTATGGGCGGCTAGCTTTTCCCATTATTATAATCCCACCACTTTAAATTAGTCAGGAGCTTAGCTATCTGCACACGCACTCCCACCCTTGTGCACCCACGTGCATCTGTAGTGCACCTCGTGTCGACGTGAATTCACGAAGATCAGTTAGTGAGAGAGAGTGGGCTCTGAGGCCTTGCCTGCCCTTATATACGGGAGCCTAGTGACGCTCACCTCTGCGTTTAAAAATGTAACGACGTTTCCTATTGGCCCTCAGACCGTGTTACCTTAACATGTATGAGAATGTGTGGCTTCAGATGCGTGCGCTTAAGCGCCATCTTGTAGCGTTGTGGAGCCAGTTCCATATCTACGTCTCTTTCTTTTCTCTATCTGTCTCTTTCTATTTCTCCGTATCGTTACCGGTTACCTGCCTGTTGGCTTGGTGAAAGGTACGCTCTTTATGCTTTCCTGGAATTCTGCTAGCTCGCCCGTCTGTTACAATCAGCTCTGTACAAATATTAGATGTCGTATATTTTAACATGTTAGTGAATTAAAAGTATTACTGTACAATTCTTATATGTATGGTTCCCCTTTCATATGTACAATTTCTCTATATATGTGTAATATATACCCTTTCAAATGTCAGCACCATAAACCCTTCACTAGGTAGTCCTAATGTACCACCTTGTGATTTCTTTCTGTTTCCAAAAATTAAAGATAAAATGCATGGAATTACTTTTTCGTCATCAGACGGAGTGAAACATTACAAAAACCTGGTTTCTGAAGTGCCTCAGGAAGATGGCATCACTGCTTTAAGGACTGGTTTCATCGAATGCAAAAATTTATTGATGTTAAAGTGAAAAATCATTTAAATGTTTAAAAACTAATTCTTTTTTGATGTCCAAAAATGTTCACTGTCACCCTCGTATTTTCATTTTAAAATTGAAACACACACACCATTTACTTCCACACTCTGTTGAGGGTAAGAAATTGTTCTAGTTAAAGAAAAATTCGCTTACCAAAGCCGAGAATTGAACTCGATAAGTTTGGATTGAGAAGCTAGAACGCCGACCACTCTACCACTGAGGATGATTCCCTTCTATATTGTGTGGTAGCTGTGACAACTATAGTTTAAAACTGAATTAGCTGAGGCGATATGTTTTAAATGATTTTCTGTATTTTAACGTTTACTCGTATTTCTTTGTATCACATGTATTCAGTTAGGTTTAAAGGACGCCATGTTCCCGTAGCTCACCCTGTACACGAATGGTAAATAAATGACAACGTTTTACCGAATCATTAGTTATAAAAATTGACATAAAAGCAACACAATTGAAAAACAAAAAATTCTAATACTCCAGTTCCAACGCCAATTATCAAAGAATGTACCGTTGTGCTTAAGGGTATACAACAGTTGAGCTCATTTGTTTATTAATAGTGATTTATTATTTCACAATGTGTACCAATTCTTGTCACGAGAAAAAGTTACATATTACGTATTTTAATGAGAAACGAACCAGAAAAACAAACATTTCCTGCAGGACCAGCGTCTGCCACGGCAACAGACCGTGGCACAGGGAGGTGGGTTTAAATAGGAAAAAAATCTGATGTGTTACTTATATAATTTTCTCTACCCTTCCTCCATTGTTTATTAGTAGACATACAAATTATTGTTATGAAAGCTTATTTTCCTGTCTACTTCACTTCATTCGAGACAAACGTTTACAGAAATAGCTGGATTACACATTTTGTTAGGGTACAGTGAACAGCGATAGCTAAAAGTGGAGACTGAACGTTATATGCTGTCGTGAAATTCCATACTCTTTCCTTGCAATCGCGAAAAGCAAATGCAAATTGACGTCACTTAAAAGGAACGAAGTATTGATCAAATCAATGCATTAATATCGAATATCTCGGAAATGGCTTATGCCACAAAAGCATTATTTAAACAAATTGTGTGTTTTAAAGAGATCTACATTTTTTATGTAGTACGTTTTCATCTATCAATTAAGACTTACCAATTATACAAGATTACTACAAAATTCCTTCCGAATTAAGGCGTCTTCACAGTATTCCCAGAAAATGCAAGTTATCTCTTATTCATGTAAATATCTTTAATATAGACTATTTTAATCAAAACCGTTAGAATGGTTTTTTAAAAAATAGAAAAAATTGAAAAGTTTTCCATGCAAGGAGTAGTTCGGGGTGGGGGATTTTCTTGAAAATCTTTTTGTAGCTGTTTTGGAAGGCACTGAACTTAAATACCAACTTAGGTATCTATACGGCTTTTCGTTTTTGAGTTGTGCTGTTCCAGACACGGACGTTTTTCTAAAAAGATATTTTTAGGATCTAAGGGACCTCAAAGCATGTATTTCCTGTGAAATTTCGATGTCGAATTTTTGGGTAAAATGAAGCATCTTCTCTACCTACCTACTATGCAGAGAGAAAGTAAAACTAAGTTTTTGGGGTATAGGGGCCTTAAGATTTATATTTCCAGTGAAATCCCAGTATCAAGATTTTGGGTGCAATAAAATCTTCCTTTAGTTATTGTAGGTTTTTAGTACATAAAGTAAATATAGCGTGAATAACGAACGAATGCTGCCTTACTATTACTTACAAAACTCCAATTAATTTGATTTCAATTTCAAAGTTTTAGTAGGAGTTTAAATGTCTCGAGTGAACTTCTGGTCCATGCGTATGAGGGCCGAGGGTGCTAAAACCTGAGATGATTATTCTGATAATGCTAATTATCTCATTTCCTCACATCATGGGATCTATACTGTTGGGTTTACCTACAATCATGGCTCATGCAGCAGTATCTGAGCTTCGCATTCGTGAGGTACCGGGTTCTATTCCCGTTCAACCGGTCATTTTGAGCTTAGGGATTTGTGGTTTTCCCATTTCGTTTGGCGAATTTTCTTGTCCTTCATTTCTTATTAACTTTCAGGATTTCAGAGCCCGGCGAGGTGACAAGTGTTTTTTCTTTGGTGTCGATACCTCATAGCTGCTTGTACCTGTCCCTGTGCTCTGTATCTGGAAACGTTTGGAAACCCGCTGCGCTATGCTGCGCCAGCCACAATGCTCCTCTTGGTACACCCTCGTCTCATTCCATTCTTCCGAAGGTTTAGAAGGTCACAGTGCTGAAGTTCTGCATTGCTAACTGCTAGGTTTGAATTTCAGTCCTTCCTTGGTGTTAATAGCCATCATAAATCTGATAAAACAAACTATTAACCATAAATATGAACTGTGATGTAAAAGTTACAGTTCGTAGGTTTTAAAGTACAAAAATGAAATTAAAGTCACACGAACATAGAAATGCCAAAAGAACTAAGTTTTGATGTATTTCTGTTTCATCACTTATATTTGTCTTAGTAACAACCAGGTTTTCTTTATTTTTCTACGGAAAGTTTTTTATGTGTTTAAATAATTGTTTTTGCATCAAGTAGGCAACATTCTTTTCATTTTTTGACAATTTATCGTTTACTTATAACATCTTAGCTCCAAAGACAAGCTGAAACATATGAAAATGTGAATAAATGATTGCTCAAATAACCCCGGGACCCAAATAAGTAAGGGTATGCTGATTTTTCATTTTCCAAGAAAACAAAAACAGTGTGTATGTGTTGTTCAGGCAAATCATACCAAAGAAATTCCAATTTAGGAATTTGGATTAACAGTCACTCTATCCAACAGAACAGAGAAGCGTCAGGCACAACTTCAGTTAGGACTTCTTACAGTTGGCATGACTCAAAGCGCTTCTATAGAAAATATCCTTAACACATAGGTCTCAATTATGGCAAGTAAAAGAATGAGCAGTGGTAGTTGGACAAATTAAAACTGCCATTCCATAATTCCTATTGTTAAAATGCAGGGAGACTTTATGAAATTTGCATCATTTTTGTAAGTGAAAAAGAGGGAAACTGTTCAAAAATTATTCGATGTCAGCTCTGAAGGCTTGCAAGGTCATCTCTGCTTCTAGGGTATTTTCAAGGGTGCTCCCTAACCTGTTCCGGTGCCCATTTCTTCCTCGATCTCCCCAAATCGCTCTTTCGTGTCGGAGCACATCTCATAGCAACTCTGCTTGTAGCCTGATTTCTGGCATCTCTAAATGTTGACATCATCTTCTGCCATTGACTTTATTTTATCAAATGGCACTCTTTGTAGTTTTCTTTTATTTCTTCATTTCGCGTTATATTTAATAGGGTGTATTTTAATAGTGTGTACACTGAAGTAGGTGGAGAAGAGTGGGAGGAACCCCGGCTGTCTTTCGCAGAACTGTGCTTAAATCCTACACTACCAATTATAGATGAGGAAATAACTGACAGGGAAATTATCCGGGAAATAAAAACCCTAAAGAATCGCAAAGCACCGGGAATGAAGGGATTCCGGGTGAATCTGTTAAATGCTCACTAGAAGATCCTGAAATTTTAGACCTCCTGCGGGTGGCCTTCAACAAATTATTTAACGGAGAGTAGCATCCTGAAGCTTGGGCAACAGCAATTATTCAGACGATATTCAAGGGCAAGCGTACCACTCAGCAACCAGAAAACTATAAAGGAACAGCACTGTTATCGATATTGGTAAAGTATGAGGGTCATTCAAATGAAACCCGGCCCCTTGTGTAAAGTAACGGTAACGATTTTATTAACTCAAAAATAGTCGCCAAAACTGTTGGCACATTTATCCCATTGCGACACTAGCCGGTCGATTCCATCTTTGAAAAAGGTACTACGCTACTGTTGGATCCAGGCCTGGACCCATTCCCACACTTTGTCGTCCGTTGTGAATCGATGTCCGCGAATAGCTTGTGTCCATAAACATGACAGTCACACGGTGAAAGGTCTGTATTGTACGGTGGATGTTCCAGCGTTTCCCATCGAAACTGCTGCAATGTCATCTTCACCACATTGGCAATGTGTGGGCGGCCATTATCATGCAGGAGAATAACGCCATTGGACAACATGCCTGGGCGTTTCGACTTGATGGCTCGTCTAAGGTTCTGTAAAGTGGCTTGATAACCCTGGGCATTGATGGTGGTTCCCCGTTCCAGGAACTTGACAAGCAGTGGGCCCTTGTGCTCAAAAAGGACATCATGAGCTTACCAGAACTGGTGTGCATAGCCTTTAATTTCTTTGGAGGTTGTGAAGTCGCATGTTTCCACTGCTTGCTCTGACGCTTGCTTTCCGGTTCAAACTGGTGACACCATGTTTCGTCACCAGCGACACTATGCAACAGAAAGTCGTATTCCTCCTCATGATAATGTTGCAGATGACTCAAAGACAGCGCCATCGGAGTATTGCGCTGTTCGGCGGTTAGTTGGTGG
Source organism: Deroplatys truncata (assembly GCA_030765065.1). NCBI lineage: Eukaryota > Metazoa > Arthropoda > Insecta > Mantodea > Mantidae > Deroplatys > Deroplatys truncata. The sequence continues at coordinate 193,330,976 of CM060979.1, forward strand.
GGAACCCACTGTGCACAAACTTTTCGAAATTTCAAGTGTTTATGCATTATGGTGTAAATGGTGCCCACGCTAATACCCAGTAACCGATGGACCTCGTCCACGGTGGTTCTGCGGTTGCCCAAGACTAAAACATTCACTTCCGCAATCATTTCAGTTGTGATGACACGATGAGCCTTTCCAGGACGAGCATCGTCTTCCAGTAACTCGCGCCCCTCAAGGAATCTTTTGCGCTATTCCACCACACTTGAACGACACAGACTGTACTCACCGTACACAGCCTTCATCCGTCGATACATTTCACGGCCTCCAACTCCCTCCGCCGCTAAAAATCGAATCACTCCTCGTTGTTCCTGCTTACTCACCTTCATGTTCAGTAGTGGACGATAACTTGTTTGACCACCTTCTTTTCGACGTGAAACCAATCTGTCCCTATGCAACGTTAAACGTTGCGCACGCTGCAGTCGCTCTACCAATAGATGGTGCCACCATACACGCAGTTACGTGGTGCCACCTTACGTGTAATGCAAAGTTAGACGCACTGACAAGGTTTCATTTGAATGCCCATTATATATTGCAAAACTATCTATATAATTTGAGATGGATGTTGAGTGTTTGAGCCAAAGAGTTCGATATAACTTTTAAATTTCACGCGAGTCCAGGAAAGGATTCTCTAATGCAGACAATATTTTCGTATTAAAAATACTAATTTATTCAGATTTGAATAGAAAGAAGGGAAACTTTGTTCTGATTTTGTTTATTTCAAAATGACGTTTCATAGTGTGCTGAGGGATGCCCTTTCAGCGAAACTTTACCACAAAGGACTCTCTGGTAAAATGATGAAAACTCTGATGCAAATTTACAATAGTGTGAATTTCAGCATTAAAATCGACCAAAATACAATAACTGAATCTAAATCGGCCAGTAGAGGAGTTCATCGACGATGCATTTTATCCCTCCGTTGTTAAATTTATTCACAGACGATATAGCAGACGTGTTAACAGCAGAGGAATTGAAAGGCCTGAAAGTAGACGATGTCTGCATTCCTGTACTTTTATACGCGGATGACATGACAATTTTGTCAGTGACGGTAGAAGGCTTACAGAAACGTATTGCTAGGTTGGAAGAATATTGTAAACAACGGGAGCTGGTGATAAACATTAATAAAACCAAAACAACGGCTTTCGGCTTTCAAAAATGGCTATGTGTATGTCGGGGATGAAAAATGTTATTGCAAGGGGCTAGAAATACAAAATGTTAACATTTCTCCTATTTAGGAGTAATGTTTAATATGAGAGGAAAATGGAACAAGCATCCATCAGTAACTAAATATAAAGCACGAGGGCAGTTAAATGAATTATTACGTACCCTCTCGCGGATACCTCATGTACCGGTAGATACATTAGAAAAGATGTATAGCTCTATGATAAGGCCGATTTTGTTATACGGAAGTGAAATTTGGAGATGAGAAAGAGAAGAGCATGTAAATAAAGCGCAGGTAGCATTTTGGAAAGGAATTCTTGCAGTTTCGCAAGCCACATCGAAATCTACGGTACTGAGGCAGGTGGGATGATATGAAGCCACAATACACTGTAACATAAGAGTGGTGAAGTACTGGCTGAGGCTGACGCAGGGAGATAATTCCACCTACGATCCAAATGTTATAAGTACCAGTGAGAAAACTTATCTCCTAATTTTTGGGCAGCTGATTTGGAAATAGGTTTGAGGAGAATAGGAATGGGGTCAGTATGACAAAAAGCTGAAACAAATGACCAAAATATATGGCAAAATTCAAAACATTAATAGACATCAAGCAACAACAAATAGATTCGAATTGTAAAATTAAACCTTCTCTAAGTCTAGCAAATGAAATATGGGTACATATTTTGGCGAAATGCTCATAGTGGAAGAACCAGCGAAAAATTAAGCTCAAAGAAAAATGATTAAGTCCTTCTAGAAGGAGATTGGCATGCTGGAATCTACTGGAAGACCAGAGGAACTGGCAAAATGTGTGCACAATTGCAAAAGTGTGCGAAGCTAGGTCAGATTTTTTCAGTAACTCAGAGACAATTTTTTTTCTTTTTGTTTCCTTTTCCGTTGTTTCTTTTGTCACCTTACTTTGTATCTTAAAACGCATGTACTGTCAAATACCCATGCACTAAGTATTTGTGTAATAACTTTAATAGTTTGAACCCATTAAAGATGTCTTATCCATCGATCCACACATGCCATCCCATCTGTAAACTTAATTTGGGCCTTCTGAATTTTTGTTTTATATTTTGGTTCTTATGCTGGAATTGCTTCCTTACATGAGGAATGGCATCGACACAGAATTAAAACAGTTTATTATAACCTAATATAAACAGTTAATTATACTTAATTGGATAGCTTCATTTTGTTCTAAAAGTGTATGCTTTAGATTATTTTATTTAACTCCATTGAAGTAATGAACAACGCTGGCCAGTTTTCAGTCAAGTGATGGTGACCTAAGCAAAACTTGCTTAGGTAAATGTATTGTGATAAAACAAGTTAACCACTTAACTCTTTGTGTGGATCCTCGTGCTGGTAAAATATCACCAATAGCAGTTAAGTGAAAGTGACGTGGGAAAATTCTTCAACAGAGTTGACGGCTCTGAGAGCAAAACCATGGCAGCGGAAGGTGTGTTGTTGTCCAGGAGATGGGATGCTGAAACTACGACCAGGGATTTATCAAGTGGCTCTAAATGAAATTCCGTTCCATCCATCACTGTCGAGCTTGCTTCCCTGCTCCACTTTGTTTCCGAACTCTGGAATGCCGAGTGCAGCAGGCAATGCACTCTCACGTACACATACTGTTTCGGAATGTGTTTTTGTTTCCGGATCAGGTCATGGAGAACTTCTAGAATTTCATGCACCGCAGAACTTGCTGTTCGCTGTTGTTGGTATGTTATCCTCCGGGTTATGTACGGATGAATAAGCAGACGAGTGAACACATCTTAATTAAACTGCTGTGGATTTTATAAATCTCCTGTAATCAATCATTATCACTTTTATATTCCTGGAAATTTGTTTCCACATAATTGGGGCTACTTCACTCGACCTAATTTCCTTCATTTATTACTTTTTTATTTCCATTATTTATTGAATGACACATAATACCATTTTTGAGAGCAGCTTTGATACTCAACCCATGCCGGTATTCGAGGATCACAATTTTGTTTAGCTAATATTAAGTAACAAAGCTAAAGGTATATTAAATTTATACTTTTTTCATTTATAGATTCATTGTGGTGCTATGGTAGCAACATAAAATTTTTATTATTTAATTTTTACTTTATCCATTATTTAATGTAATTAATTAATTAATGTAGAAGTACTACTTCGATCCAAAAACTCGATACCGAGTTTTCACCGAAAACTCGCGTTTTGGTGCTCCTTGAATCCAAAAATAGGCATTTTTAGAAAAATGTGTATTTTCGTGTGAGTGTGTGAGAGAGAGAGAGAGAGAGAGAGAGAGAGAGAGAGAGAAAGAGTGGTAAAGGTAAGTATCACGGAGGGTCCCCGGAACCGGGGCATGTCACCGTATGCAGGCCAATCGGCCCATTGTGCTTCCAACGTGACCCCTGGGAGGGAAGGATGAGGGGAGAGATCCTAAAGGGCGATCAGATTCGGATGCCGACGGGCGCAAGCATGGACGGGATCCCCAGCGTTTCCAGATAGAACACATTTGACGCCGCACGGCCCCTGCCCACAAGTCACCAACTTCCCGGGTCTCCCGGAGTGGAGTCTCACGCTGCGCAATTATATATTACACTCATTTCAGAGGATGCAATATTGTGGCGTACCTATACTGGGCACGGCGGCCACATCAACGGAATAACGACCCCTGGGTACACACTCGATGTCGTACAGTAAAAACACAGCATTTCATTATCGAAACCTATGAACAAATTCTTCTTATTAGAAATCGGGGGAGAACTCCGTTGTAGATCCGAAGGTACTCAGGAGAAGGACCTAAAGCTGATTTTTAAAAAGACACAAATGAAGTTTCCATTTCAGCACCTATTTATTATAAAAATCATATGCGTTTAAACTATGGAGTACACACACATCTCATTTATTAATTACCGCTTTTTATCATAATACACGTGCGTCACCTAAGTAAATGCATGCGTACTGCACTATCAAATATATTGGCCTTCGCGTTAGTACCCACACCACCAGAAGTCATATAAACACAACAATGTATAAACATTAACAAATGTCACAATATTGTATTGTACTTATTGTCACAGTGCTAAGAAATTTACAATTAGATTGTCTCCCAGGTGTGGTCTGAACTCTCTGCCATGTTGGCTCATACCACGAACGCATACGTCTTTTCATAGAAAGTCCATCTCCCTCCGCATTCAGAGATTTTCAAAGCTGTTCATGTTTTGAACACACTTCAAACACAAACTTACATGAAGATTAATGAGTACAACAACTCCCAACGAAACGATGGTCCATACAAAACAATGTTCAGAGAATGGAAGTTTTAATTAAAAACATGTAATGTGTTACTTTCGCATGACTTCTCTACCGTCTATGGCTTATTAGTGAGTATACAAATTATTCTTACGAAGGTTTATTTTCCTATCTACTTCATTTTAATCGAAGTAAACCTTGGCTATATTATTCATTGCGTTGCATTATACATACTCGTAGAGAGCGATAGTCAAATGTTTAGAATTGGACGCTCCATCCCGACCTTAAAATTTCATGCTCTCTCCATGACAACGCGAGAAACAAGTGAAAATCGATAGCTCTTAAAAGAATGGTTACGTATTGAACAACTCGAACCATTAATAACGGATATCTTGGAAGTGGCTGATGCCACAAAAAATTTATTTGAAATAAATCATGTTTTTTAAAGGTGCCTACATTTTTGTGTAATACGTTGTCGCTTATCAGCTACCAAGATTACACAAAATTCCCTCCGAATAAAAATACTTCAAAGGTTATTTCCAGGAAATTCAAGATATGTATTTTATTTGTTATGTTAATATTATGGAATTTTAATCAAAATCATTGGAACCATTTTTATACCATCAAAAGTTTCTAAAAATATTCCATGTAAAGGGTTTTTGAGGTAGGTGTATTTCCTTGAAGATCTTCGCGTCGCATCTTTGAAACGTACTACTCAAGATAAATATTTAATTGAGTTTATGTTTATCTGAATTTTGATTTTGAGTTACTCTATTCAGACATACAAGTAAACCTTTTTCACTATAAGCTGAAAGGAGAAGTAAACAAAACCACGTGACAAGACAGCACCTCATTGGCTGGTGGGCAAACTACAACCATTCCCGCTTAGCATGTCGTCTCTTCCTCTACAAAAAACAGTTCGGTTCATATCGTAGCATTTTGTGGTTATTCTCGTGCGGAGAAATTTAAAAAACTCATTATTGTAACAGTTCAATTTATGAAACCGAATGAACCGTTATAACAGAGGGTTTAAGAGGCTATGCGCAGGCGCTGCAGTTTGTTTAAGGTTTCCGGCTGAGAATCTTCTGCCACTATTGAAGACATAAACGCGGAAATGGAAAGAAGACAATTGTGTCAAATTCTTTTAACAGATTGGGTGTAAAGTACCCAACTTTATGTGACAATTAATATTGTTCGCCATTGTTTAGCAATAATTGAACTTCTTTGTTAGTGATGCAGAATTGTTGCTCGGATAGCTTGTGTTGCATTTGTTTTCTGTGTTTTAACCTATATTTAACTTGTTGACTCATAAAAGGTTAAAGCAAAGGTGGTATACTGATATTAGTCATTAAATGAATGACTTCTAAAGCCTGAAGTTAAGAACAGCTTAATCCAGTACCCTTTATCACAGATGCCGAACTGTTCAGGTATAACTTTAATCTGTCTACTTTTAGCACTATGTGTTAGAAGATCAGGATGTAAGGTAAAATATAGGAATAAGACATACAATGTTTAAAAGCTAATGATTCCCAAGCTGCACAATATACTGCATTCGTATTCTCTCTGAAGCAATTTCCTCTCACGGGTTTTAATTCCCGTCATCCTCCACGTGGTGCTGCCATGTGCTCGGTAGAGCATTTAAGTTTACTTCTTCTTTCAGCTTATAGTGGAAAAGTTATAGACACAGACACAAGGACATTTTTCTAAAAATGCTTTGTTTTATTCAGGGGGCCTCAAAGCATGTATTTCCAGTGAAATACCGTTATTGAATTTTTTAGTGAGATGCAATACCTTCTGCACCTGCTATGCTCATGGTAGAGAAAGTAAAAAATACAAATCTGGCGATTTATCACAAATAGAATATGTAATATAATATCACATCCAATAAACATAAATGCATCTTAGCTTTAATAAATTGCAAATTAAGCCTATTATGGATAAGTTTAATGAAGAGTTTTTTATCAAGAACATAATTGTTAATATACATTATTTTTGTATATTAGTGTGTCAGTCGCAATCTGACCACGATTGAGTACATCTGAATCGCGGTAGAAAGTGGTACGAATGTTATACTACAACTAAATCATTGCCAAACTAGACTAAAACAAAGATATTATGTATTCGGCACAAATAAATTTTGGCGGAAACGCATATTGTCAAATAACTGGAGCAAGCGGGTTGTCCCAGAAGATTCTCAAGTAAATATCCCCACTCAAACTAAACCTTTACATAGAAAATTTTTCCTTATTTTTGATTTTCGCAAAAATGGATTTAACTGCTTTAATTAAAATACCATATGTTTAAGATACTTGTATGGCAATTAAAATGTATATCTTAAATTTTCTACAAAGTCCTCTTCATTCTGAGTAACTTTTGTATAATTGGTAAACCGTAAGAGATAGATAAAATCTTGCTAAGTTTTACACTCGTTATGTCGACAATGTTAATTAAAGGTGGCGTGTGGTAGAAGTGTTTTCGAAGTGAGGATTTACCCCATTTCCAGCTGAAGGTCGACTGCAAGGCTTGTCTCTCTCGTCACTTGTATAAGAAGTGGAAAATATTTCTAATCACATCGATGTGACCAGTTACTATTCGGATCTGTTTCTTCTATTTTTCCGTGAAGTGATGTATCTACCTTAGGTTTTAGATCGAGAACCCTTCATTCTTTCAATGTGTCTCCCAACATTCTCGACATAACGAGTTTAAAGCTTAACATGAAATTAGCATCACTTTGGATTGCTTCTTTTTATCATTAAAGATAGAATCTTATTACACAAAAGGTGTAGATCTCGTTAAAGCATACGGCTTATGTCAAATAACACGTTTCGTTGTGTTAACCACTTCGGGGATATTCTTTGTTATTAGTTTAAATGTTGAAATTATTTGAACTTTTTCAAGTTGTGGCTATTTTTTCTCTCTTTTTTTCTTGTGCTCATCCAAAGAGAGCGAAATTTCAAAGCGAACACATAACGATGGATTTGACTATCGCATAAGTCTTCTGTATTCCCCTTGTACTTGGAACGAAATATGTAATAAAACTATTTCTGCAAATTTTTATTTTGTAGGAGAGTGAGTAAGAAAGGCATATGAATGTAACACGTTATTTTCTAAGTGTAATTACTTTTTGGATTTCCAGTGTATATTTTACTTTTGATTATAAAATCTGACAATGAGATTGTCGTACTCTTGATTTATATATTCCTACCTTAGTTTCTGTTCTTAAATACTTGTTTTCCGAAATTATATAGAATCACGGAGTCAAAATCCTTGTTTGTTAGCTTTGTAAATGATTTGTTTGTACGAGTAACTTCTGATTGTTGATTTCTGTTGCTTATACGGTTTTGTACCAAGAAATGAAAAGCTCATGTTCTATTCTGTTTTCCTTTTTGAATTTCAAATTTGCATACTCGGATGAATGATTTTTAAAGCTGCTAAATTGTGTCTTTTTTGCACTGCATCACTAAAAATATTGCAAATAATTTAACAGATTTGTATCACCAGGTATACAAAGTGATGAAAATCTATTTTTCTTGAACTCAAATCATGTTCCTTTTTGCACTTTTAACTTGCATATTTAAAAACAAATTGTATTTTATCTTAGACGGAGATAAACTGGTGCATGCTATGATACACCCTGTATTTTAAGAATCCCATTTGAGCTATGTAGAAGACAAAGGTCTGAATAAGGACAGAGAAAAATAAACGTAGAAACAACGTCAAAATAAGCAACTGCAAGCAGCATTGAGAGTGTAGTTTAGTAGTGCAAAAAATGGGTTGCCATTCGGAAACGATGCTATTCTTTTCAAATATGTTGTATACCTGAAAAAGTACATTTTCCAAACCATACCCAACTAGGTATTAAGTAATAAAAAGAAAATAATCGCTAATAATTTTTAAAATATATCCATCACTAAGTCAGTCGTCCTCCGTGGTGAGGTGGTTACCATGCTAGCCTTTAGTTCCTGAGGTCACGGTTCAAACCCGGCGGAAGGTGATGGATTTTTTCGGACGTAAAAATCCTTAGCATGGCTTCCTTCGTTAAGGAAGTAAATCCGTGGTCCCATGTCGTAGATTTAGGGCACGTAAAAGAATCTCAAGCCTGATAAGGGGCCTCTAAGCTAAATTACTGCTCTTTCACGCACAATATAGAATGGGACGCTAAGGATCACAGCAGTTAAAGAGCGTGTATAAATAAAACCGTATTTAATTTCATTTGTCATTAAGTCATAAGAAAATTTTCACATTTGTTTTCAACCTATATATAATTTCCTTTTCTTTTTAGTTTTTCTTGTGCTTTTTAATTGTATTTATAACCATATTAGTTGCTATCAATTATGGTTTTGTAATCATAAAAACTGTTATCGTGAGGTGTCCTGGTCTTTCAGTACCAAGTTAGTGGCGCAGCAGTAACGTATAGGATTCGTATTTGGGAGGTCCCGGGTTCGATCCCGGGGACCGACGCTCCGGGGTTTTTTCCCTGCGTCTGTAGGCGATTTCTAGAGTGCTTTATCTTCTACCACGACTCTCTTGGCCCCCATTTCCTGAAACCATCTTTCTTGTCATCCATTTCAGTGTTGTAGGACCAGGCGACCGTGTTCGGCAGGTTGGAGCTGAACGGTGGTTGTGCCCTGTGTGGAAGTTTCATGCTGACGTCGTCTATAGACCACTCGGCTGGAACCCGCCTCTGGGTACTTTAGGATTAGAGCTCCTTCGGGGGACCCCGGAGGCTCGGGGCCTAATAGAGTGGGTTCGGGTGGACGTTTAATATGGAAGCATTAGGGATCTTGTCTGTGCCTGCATCTGTCGTCATCCGGATCTGGTCGCCGTTCGGGTCTCTCCCCCTTCCATGGGTAGAAGCACAAGGTGCCGACTGGCCTGTGTGGGATGCTCTGGCCCGGTTTCCATTCGTCAGTACCTTTATCTTTACGATCTTTTAGTAAAGTGTATTCCTGCTTGGAGATTCAAAGCAAATATAAGCATATATATTATCAAAAAGCTACAAAAATAACTTTTCACGGTAATTAATTAAATTTAAAACAAAAGCCTAGAGGGAGATCCGACAGTTTAGATGCATTAGAGATAGCAGAGTGGTTTTCTGTCAAACTTAGTCATCGGATACAAAATTGCAACACATGCTAATGAGATACGCTTCGAAACAGAAACGCAGTGTCGTTAGCGTGTGTTCTTGTTTTGTTTCCAATGTGCCCGTTTGGTGGAGAATCGATCTTACCATGCTACTGGGCTTCGAGTTTAACACAGCTCATATCCAGAATTTAGAAGTTTCATCTCTAACATCATTGTTAACATCAAAGTAAATTATTTATCACAAAACAGTCAAAAATCAATTAGACTGGATCGTCTATATGTTACAACAAACTCTTACTGTATGCCTTCATATTACAGGTGAAACCCTCCCAACGTGTGCTTAAGGAAGACGAAGTTACATTCACATGGCTTTCTCTACATCTGTAATTCACTTTTATATTTCTTCTACAAACTATTCCTAAACAAACTTATTTTTAAATTCACTTCATGTGAATTGAGACAAACGTTTACAGAAATAGTTTTATTACACTTTTTGCTTTAGATGCAAGAGGGAAGTAGAAGGCTGAAGCGATTTTCAAATGTTTAAAACTGGGGTCGCTACATGCTGGCGTTCAGATTCCATAACTTTCATATGATATCACGAGAAACAAAAGAATGTGGCCAAGAACTTAAGAAAGTATAAAGGACATTGTAGATCCTTTTTAATCTTTTAGTACCTTATTAAATGAAATTAGAAGGTTCTTTTTATATCCCCATGTTCGTCAGAATGAATTAGGTTTTTCAATAATGAAAGAATTATTAAAATGGTTAAATGACATTTGAGATCACCCTACATACACTCACGCCGCGCGCGCGCGCACACACACATACACACTATTTACCTATCTCTCTTTACAATATACATATAGATTAAACTATATCTGTATTATGAAACGTTGTTTGTGTGTTATCTTTTCACTAAAAAATGACCAAATGAGTCATAAATCTTCTCGCTCTCTCTTAATTAAATTTATTTTGATCCCGTGTATAAAATAGACAATATAGTGTTATTAATTACTGCCCTAAACAGGGGATTCCAATGGGATGCAAAGTTAAAAAATGCAAGTATCTTGTTTATTAATCGGTTTTCTCTTTTCCTAAATGTTAAATATGGAAAATTTATAAGCGTAATGTTTCAGACAAGTTTTGATTTAAATTTTGATAGGATGAAACCACATTTAAGAAGGTAATACAATATTCCCTTACTTTTGTACTGCACAAGTTAATTACCACCAGAAACAGTTTTGCTCCGAATCATATAACAAAGATAAGGAAATGACAAAGTTTCTGTAGTGTTAAACCTTTCAATTGGGCTTTATCTTTAATCAGGAAACATTAAAGGAGTATACTTAAGAAAAGTGTCTCATAACCTGCTTTGAGAACATACCTTGTACCTGAGTTGCACGCAGAGGAGAGAAAGAGAGCGAGAGAGAGCGAGGACGTTATAGAAGAAAAGTGAGTGTGTGAAAAGAGTGGGAAGGGGGAGAGAGAGGAAAAAAGGAGGAATAGAAAGGATAAAGAATATGAAGAAGTACAGTGGGGGAGAGAGAGGGAAAAATGGGGGAAGAGACAATGAGAAATTGAGAGACAGAATAGATAAATCTGCCATTTACACAATAACACGGACAAGATTCTGTCAAAACATTTAATGTTGAGGCAAGAAAACTATTTCTGTTAGTAATTTTTATTTATAATCTACAAACAATTCTAGAAATAATGGGTTTTCAGATCATACTTCAACGTTCCTACCATTACGTACAAGGCACAACACAACACATGTGTATTAACGAACATCTGAGATATAGCCCCTCCAAAAACTTTGAAAATAGGTTTTTTTTAGACCATAAATATCCACCGGTCGCTGTGAGGGCACAGAACTTGATGAAACCGTACGGTAGAAATTGGATTAGTTACTATGAAATCTGGAGAAATGGAGGCACTTCATTGAGCCAGCTCGACCGCTCTTATTGCCGAATATGTCATTCGGATAGTCATGGACATCTATCGTCTAATTGGGTGCTGCAGCGTCAATATCAACCTTATTAACTACCTTCCTGTTGTTGAACTGTAAATTACTAGTTGTTCACCTTTGCTTCCTTTTTACTTTCTCTGCTGCTACTACTTAAGTGGAGGAAGTATTGTATTCCACCAAGAAATTCCATGTGGATATTTCACCAGAAATACGTATTTAGAGGCGTCCTGAATTCAAAAAAGCTCTTTTAGAAGAAGGTCTCTGTGTATGTGTGTGTGTCTGTCTCTATAAAAGCATAATTCGTTTTTTAAAAGTACTAAAAAGGTACAAAACTTACATCAGCATCTTCCAACGATACGACACAACAATTTTAAGGAAAACCTCCACCCCCAAACTACCCTTGACATGGAACATTTATTGAACATTTCGGTTTTCTCAAAAATGCATGTAACGATTGTGATTAAAATACCATACATTAAAGATATTCACCTGAACAAATAAAATGCATACCTTAATTCTCTGGAAATAGCCTGTGAAGTCTCTTTAATTCGGCATGAATTTAGCAAATTCTTGCCTAACAAAAATTAGAACTCTTTAAAACACACACTTTATTTCAAATGACTTTTATTGTGGCATAAACTATTCCCATTATGAATGGAATATTCAGTTGTTTCTCGCGATTGCATAGAAGTATGGAATTCTAAGACGATCATCTGGTGCTGAGTGCTTAAACATTTGACTAACGCTACTTCCATTGTTTTTATAATGAAATGTATGTAACTAATTCTGCAAAGATTTATCTCAGTTATAGTGAAGTCGAAAGAAAAACGAGATTTCATTAGAATACCTTTTATACTCAGGAATAAACGGTGGAGGGTAAACAAAGTCATGACTAGAGATCTGATGTTAGGCAAAATACCTGTACTTGATTATTACACATGTCACAAAAATGACTTAAAATAAGTTCATATCATGATATTAGAGTTGTGTACATCAAGCATAATTTTCCTTATTTTGACCTGTTTTCGTTTTACTGCCTATAATTTCCCATTTTATTTAATTTCGAAATTAACTTTGTATTGCATTTAAACAAAATGGAAAGGTACGTTTGGCTGTGACCAATATTTTCTGCACGCGTTATACCTTACTTTTATCTGTGTCATAAATATTACATTTCATACTTTCCTTAGTTTTTGGCGGGCCAAACCAATTTCTGGAAGGGTACTTTTCCCCATTTCGTGACTTCTATTGAACTCCATGGTGGATAGAAGACTTCGTGGTCATTCACCAATTTAGCTAAAAATAAAAGCGACGCTACTAACACCTATCCCTTAAGCATGTGTGAATGTCGGGTCGTGGAAATGACGTTGGCCGTGTGCACCATTTTGGTTAAGATTTTACCGGGTCAAATTTGAACTTTACCGAGGCGAACGGTCACTTGTGGTGCATCGAAGCCGGTAAAAGTTGATCGAGGTTTTTTACCGGTAAAATCTGACCGGCTAAGAACGGTCGGTTTTCATCTATTATTTCCAACTTTACTTGTGCTAAAATGTTAAAACGGCGGAGCTGTATAAGTTAGAATGCTCAACGAATAGATACATTGCATTATTGCCAATGAACACATTTTGATAGAGTTACTTTAATGTACTTTGTAATTTTTAATGCTTTGAAACCTTTTTGTGCGACAGGTGTCTTAAATATTCTGTCCCAAGACGTAACGAAAATCCACGTGGGGTTACATATCATAATTATACATTGAAGCATAGTTCCAAGAACAAGGCAGAAATAAGGGGAGTAAGGAATGGATTTAGTACAATTAGTACATTTTCAGGAATATTAGGTACATTAGTTCCATAGATATGGGAATCCGGTAACCTGAAGAAGTAAGTATCGAAGTTTTCACTTTCGAATTTGTCATCGTGGTGTCGGGGTAGTGTGTGTGTGTGTGTGCTTCCTATTCAAGAGGATCTGCGTTCAAATTTTGTTCAGGAATAATGTATTTTTTTCTTTATTTTTTCTGCCTGTCTTTCAGTAAGTGAATATCAACTAAGCTAACTGAAATTTAGTCAGCGTGGAAAGAAAGGAAATAAAGTCATAATAGTCCAGCATATTTTTCTAATCAATTGTAAGGCCAGCTTTTCCCAAGTGCCTATTTTAAAGTTATTGCTTCTATCTCTGAACTTTCTATCTTTGTTAAGAGTTGCATGTTATGTTTAATAACATAATAGAGAAACTTTGGTCTGATTTTGCTTTCCTCCATTGCATGCTGAATAAGTACATGCATGCGCTTCAGCAAAGAGGTAGAAAAACTGACAAACAGACGACATGAAGTACACCGGGTGCGTTCAATAGAGTTTACCTGCAATGAAAGGTGTGCTCAACGAAGGTGAGCGCGTGCCAGGTAACCACGGTCACCTAAACTGCGGTGAACATTGGTGCATCGCTGTGTGATAGTTTCCCCGGTCAAATTCTTACTGCGGTAAGCTGAAGGTCTCTGAAGGGTTTGTTTAACGAGGATGGTGCACATGGCCTGTAGGGACGTTGTTGCCTTTCTTATTCTCAGTTCACTTTTTCCATCCACTAAAGACTTGTATTTTGTGGAAATAGTTCGATAGTGTTAGGTGGTTTCTTGTTGAGATATGCTGGGTAGGTTTCACTACCCAAAAAGAACTGGTGGGATTAAAAGCAAAACTAAATAAATTTGTGAAAGAATTTGGAGACGTAGTCAACAGACAGATCAGCCTTGTTTTAGAAAATGATGTAGGCCGAACTGCACAGCTTCTTGCTGGCATTCTTTGGAATGATTCTCCGAGGTGAAAGCAATGTTTCAACCGACACTGACCCAAACACTGCAGCTCTCTACAAATATGCTCCAATAACGTCTGCGGTTGTGTGAAGATCATTTTCTGTTCTGAAAAATGTGTTGTCTGCCAGAAGACAAACTTAAGGGTGAACAGTTTGCAAAAATATCTTATTTTCATGTGTAATCAATCAGATTTTAGTTTTAGTGACTGCCAAGGATTTCAGTCTACTGAAAGTATTTTGTAGTCATATATTGTGTAGTGTCAAGAAACGGTTATGTATTACTTTATTTGAATTTACCAAATATACTCAGGACTGTTGATTTATTACATGAAGCATGCATTAAAGGTTTATTTTATTTGATAGCAGTAGTATGTGACATATGTTCGTATGTCACGCAAATTACATCCGTTAGGCGCATGCTATTGTTGTAAAATTTAAGTACACACATTAAAAGGCACTAACAGCATATAAAAAGCGCCTATTTTGGTGCCAAATTTCCTGATTTTTAATGCCTTTATGCCTACCTATTTCAAGGTTTTAGTGCACATCCGGTCTAGCACATCCGATTCTTTCTACAGTATCTATGATAAATGTAGAACTCCTATCCCTATAGAATGTACCTAAAAAAAAGAAAGGTAAAAGGAAGTCATTCCCATGTAAAAACGTTAATACGTGGGCGGATCGAAAAATAACGCACAATAATTCTCTTACAAAAAAGTTTAAAAAAATCACAAATGAACTTACACCTTTTACCTGCTTTTCGACATAGTCACCAAGTTTCTCAATACATTTCCCCCATTGTGATACCAGTTTCAATATACCCTGTTCGCAGAATGCGGATTGCTGATTTCATTTCACATCTGTCGCAAAACGTTTGCCGGCCAGGGCTTTCTTCATGGGACCAAACAGATGAAAGTCCGACAGTGCAAAGTCAGGACTGTATGGTGGATGCTGGAGCACCTCCCAACCAAGTTTGGTGATTTTCTGACGAACAGCAGCAGCAACATGGGGGCGAGCATTGTCATGAAGAATTTTAACATCATCAGCATTCGCGTTGTGGCGTTTGTCACGAAGGGCACGACCAAATTCAGCAAAGTTTTCATGTAGGCTGCAGCATTCACAGTGGTCCCGTGTTCAGCAAAGTCCACCAATACAACACCATGCATATCCCAGAACACCGTCAGAAGCACTATTCTAACAGATTGAATCACTTTGAACTCTTTCTTCACTGGGGAACCAGCATGTTTCCACTCCATACTTGCCTGCTTGGTTTCGGGCGTGTAGTGGTATGCCCACGACTCATCACCAGTGACGATTACTTTCAGAAAGTCACGCCCTTTTGCGGTATACCGCGTTAGTGATCCAAGCTCGTCATCATTCACTGGCCCTTGCGGTTGTCTGTCAGGTTTTTAGGCACCCAGCGAGCACTAGCTTTACGAAATTTCAACGTGTCATGAACAATATCGTACACTGCACCATAGGAAATGTTGAAATGTGGCGATAAGGTTTGCAGTTGCACACGCCGGCCGTTCAAAGTAGCCGTCTTAATGCCTCTGACATTTTTCGGGGTTGCAACGGTTACCAGCCTCCCGGAGCGTGGCGAATCACTAAGGTTCACACGGCCCTCCATACAGTCATCCCCATACACGCCACGCGTGTCTGTGAATATCACTCGGTTTATGCCTTTTAGCTCACAAATATCGAACCACAACTCTCTGCTCTTCACACTGGACGACAGTAACATGCACGCCATCCTTGTTGCGTCGTTCACGCTCCTCTGGCTAGAGCTAAAATACCCTCTGGAAATCTTCAAACTATATTTGTGTGAAATTGGAACATTCCAGCTGCAATACCAAGACAGAAAAAATTTATTGTGCTTTACTTTTCGATCCGCCCTGGTATTTTATGTAATTACAAAAGAAACATACGTATTTACTGTTTCTTATTGTGTATCAGTAACGAATTCCCATGCGAAGAGATGTCAGTATATCTATAGAATTACCGTTCCTCCCGAGGACATAAGCCTCAAGACATTTTCAAATAAATTAAAACTACCTTTCATATCCATGTGATTAGTTTCTCCAGCCTTTAGTTGAAAGATCAAATGGTATATTTGGTTCTTTATTCCGAACACGGTGCATTTTCAATGACACTTCAGCCCTAAGAGGTAAAAGAGGAGGTGTAAAATATTTAATACTGGGTTATTGGAGTGATTCTGAGTGCTCATATCACCTAATTTTCTTCGGCTTCGTTGAACACAATGACAATTTTTTCAAGTGATTCCTCTTTAGTGGGAAGGATGATTCCGCTCGTAGATTCACCAAATCCCATACATAGCTTCACGCGGGCAAAATATGGACAGCTAGACAGAGCAAAGGCACTGAGTGTATCAGAATAATTCACCTGTTTCGGAAATGAGTTTTGGAACCCACTAAAGGTAACGAGTATGATATAAACTTACATAAACATTAACACCATTTGACTTCGTTGAACAAAATACTCTACGCTTACATCATAGGACCCGAAAAAATTATCAGCCTCCTTACCACGTACTTTCGAAAACTGTCTCATGCGTTTTGAACCTCCTATTGTACAATTATGATTCCTAAAATCTATTTGGAGAAAAAGCTAAGCTATAGGACACGGCAAAAATTGCTGCTTTTCCTACAACTAAAAAAAATACTCCCACCCCATATATATATATATATATATATATATATATATATATATATATATATATATATATATATATACGTGTGTGTGTATATAAAGATAGACCGTTTGAGTTCATGGACAAAATATCGTAAACTTATGCTATACTATATCCCAAAAAACACAGCTTTCCTTATGTACTTCAAAAACTAACCCTATGTTTAATCCTAACACTTAAATCATACATTTGAACAAAATTCCTTACACTTGTGTTAGAGCTGCTGGTAAAAATAGTAATCTCCCTTACAAATTCCAAAGCTCCTTCCACCTTATTTTCAACCACCGTATAAAAATCTCTGAGAAACACTTATGCTTTAGACAGGGCCAAAATTATTGCCTACTTTAGGCTTTCAAACACTACTCTTACACACTTTTCCAACCGTTGCAGACAAATCCAAACCATTTGAGAGATCTAGACAAAGCAGTCCAAATAATTACACTTTAGCAACCATTAAAGAAATTATGAATTTCCTTAAAAACTCCCAAAATTAAGCCTATTCTAGCTTCTGAAATCCCTTGATAATGTAGCAAGCCATAAGTGTAGCTCGAACCGAGAACCGAGGATTGCGTTACAACTAAAAAAATCGTTGTAAGATGGTGAAACATTGTAGCGCACGGAGTGGCGCTGTCAGCTTGTTGAAAGGTATTTAATGGCTATGAAATTAGGTCACACTCTCACTCACTCTCGACCGATTTCTACGACACGTGGAAGCCACGTCCGTCTGGGGCTCGACGCCTCTAACATAATTCAGTTTGCAGTTTTAGTCGAACCTGAAGACACATCAGAGGGTTTTCAGGTAAGATGTTTTATTTGCAAATTCTTGCTCGTACCACCATACACCCTTTGTAATGTTGTAAATTAATTGTAAATATAGCTGTTAGCTTGTTATACAAACCCCGGATTATCATTTGGCGCCTCTGCCTCCAGCTCAGTCGACCCTCACCATGCACCCTTTCTAATCCCAATACCGACACGCTCTGCAATCTGGGATCGTCCTCTTGTAAGCATCCCTTATTGCTAACAATCCCAAGGGTTGCTACAATATAAATCTGCATTGTTTCACCTATTTGGAGAACAAAAATACAGACTTAAGATTTATGACGACGTAAATATTGTTGTAATTAGACGATATTACGGTTCTTTCATTTGCTCAAGTTATAATTATTTTTCCTTTAATATATTTACTAATTTATCACAACAGGTATATTAAATGTAACTAAGTTCGCTTCAGTTTATATATCCTTTTATTTGTACTGCTAATTTAATGCCCACAAAACCCTTTATCTTAGGGTTACTTATGTCAAATTTTAGGTAAGTGGTTAAAATATATTCTACAGTTCTAGATACGTAGGAGGAACTAGGAGTATTCAAAATGAGGGGACTCCAGCATTAGGAGCACAGTACTGCACGTAAACCGTTGTGGGTACGTTGTGCTCTAACGTGAGCCCTGGGAGGAAGGATTGAAGGGGAGACCCGAAGGGGGATTGGATCCGGACGACGACTTACCTAGTAAGGACGGGGTCCGGTACTCTAGCGATTCCTGTCCTTCATTTAAGCATTTCATTTTCTTTCATTTTTCACCAAAGCTAGGCGCGATGGATGATGGTGTAGGGGTATGCAGTGGATAGACACGGAACCTTCCGTGCGGGCAGGAGACCGTGGATTTTAATCTGGAAACTTTGATACCCATTGTCCAGCCTTTTTTTTCTGTTGCCCTATTCCTTCCTCTCGGAGGTTTAAATAAGCGCAATAACTCTTGACCGCAGTGCTGAAGTCCCCTCCGCTTCTAATTGAGTGTATTAGCAGAGATATGGAAAATGTTTCAAAACACTGCCTAAGTCTGTGTGCATGTAAAGTTATTTACTATTGGGCAGCAGTTGAGCGCAGATGAATCGTTGTCTAGATTAATATATCCAAGTGTGATCCTGCGTGTTTTGATAAGGTTTTAACATTTATGCCTTATATGTTCCTATATATAATACATAATATATGACATAAATGTTAAATTTAATTCAGATTTTAATTATTAAACATTTTTCTGTATATATTGCTGTCTACAATTGCGAGATTTTAAGTTATCTTAGCAGTACGTAAATTTCACTCACTGCAACTTACAGAAAACATGTGCGTGTTCCTACGGTTATTCCACTATGCATTCCATGAAGAGAGCAAGAATGTGATAAGACAAAAAGGGGAAGTATTTAGTTATAGAACAGTGTCTTTATTAGATCCAAATGATATTCTGAACCACTTTTGAGCAGCCGTCCTTGTGCTTGGTGCATGGAGATAACATGAATAGGAGCAGCAGTGATATAAGAGAGACAGAACGACTATCACGCTGTTGAGTGGCTCTGCATTCCAGGCATAAAGCCCTCTCACAATTTCAAAGTTCGAAAAGGGCCTTAAGTATACATTTCTGGAAAAATTTGTTCAATTACACCACCTCAGTCTTCTAACCTTACAACACGAAATAAATCCAAATTTAGAACGAGAGCAGTGTTCCTTAGCAACCCTCTCAAGTTAAAAAGTTGCGAAGTTTGGCAAAAAGGATCAAATTGCAGTTTCCAAAATAACTTAAGAAGTCCCACTTTGGATCAGAATCTGTACACACGAACACGCCTATATTTTCAACCACTGAAGCAATATTCGTACATTTTCTAATGTATCAAATCCCGTATATCATTTCTTCGATCATTATAGGAGTAACCGTAAATTCTTCTCCACAGTTTAAGCACACACATGCCATGCGTATTAAACACAAAAGAATTCCTGCTTTTTAATACGGAATAAAATGTATAGAACCGAGGGAGATGGCTCAGGCGTCTGTGATCTATATTCAGGAGATTCCGCTCAAATCCCGGGCCGATGGTGTTTTCGTGGCTTCCCTTAGTCGTCAAAGTAAATACTGGATTGGATATTTAATACCATGACCCAAAGTTCCACTATATGCCTAAGGCATGAAAAATACATGTTAAAACGAATACGCTCCTATCTATCCACGGATACTGAAAGCAGGTAGATTAGCGGCACTTTAATGATATCTACCGTGCACACGTGAAGGCAAAGCTACAGTTGCTGCACACATGCTTCTGTGGACATGAGACGAAGTAAGATTGTATGGAACAGGAATGAGATACCGATGCACGAGGTATCTCCTAACAGATCCGACGCCATATGAGTTAAAGTGACGTAAAATAATAAACATAGAAAAATGCGTAGAAAATCATTACTTTCAAACAAAATTACTTTATACCAATAGTTACGCATAGCTATTAGTTACACGTATAGGTTCTCCCACTTTTCAAGCCAACATTAACAACACAGCATCCATTATGCAGGATGATTTATGAAGAACTGACACATTCCTTTCTTAATTATTCTGTTCGAGATGCACTCAATGCCCCAATTGTAGCACCAAATTAAGCAAAATGTTCTGGAGTTTGGTTTACCTGTCACTAGATGCGCAGATGTTCATGTTTTATTCGTAATTGTTAGTTTTATAGTCGGCAACTGTTTTTGAGATTTTGTTCTAGTAAACATGAAAATGGAGTACACATTAAATGAACGACTCTTCCTTGTAAAGTAATACTGGATTACGAATTCAATTACAGCTACTAAAAGGTCATACCAGAGAGAATTTGGTGCTCGGAATCCTCCCCAATGAAACGCAATACTTTGACTGGTAAACAAATTGCAATCAACTGGATATCTGGTGAGTGAAAAATACAAAATTCGTTCATCTAGGCTTCCCACGGTTGTCGACGTAAGAGCACGACTGGATCAGTCACCCAAAAAATCATTAAGAACGTTTGTCACAGGAGACAGGGTACAGCTATTAAATGGGTCAGAAAGTTGTGAAAAGTGGCCTAAAGCCGTATGGGATTATGGTTCTCCATCAGTTACCGGAACCAGATAAGGATAGACGACACATTATTGTCATTGGTTTCAGGCGTTCATTGTGCAAAATCATGCCTTATTGTCCATCACATGGTTCACAGATGAAGCATGGTTCCATTTATCCGGCTATGCGAATTCAAATAACTCACTCTATAGGGCAGCAAAAAACCACATGTCATTCATGAAACACCTATGCACGCGGTTAAAATCGGAGTTTGGTGCGCAATATACGCACACAGAAAAGTGGGACCAATGTTTCTTTTTTTAAACAATGTGAACACTGCAGAGAACCGACGGATTTTTATGGAGTTTGCTGAGCAACTATATGATGTATAGCTGAGTCAAGGATATTTTCAGCAGAATGGCGCTACATGTCATACATCAAATGAAACTATAGCACTAATTGCAAGTTTCTTTGACGACCGTATAATTTCCAAGAACCTGCGGCCAGCGAGATCTCCGGATTTGACATAGCCGGGGTTCTTTCTATGGGGTTACTTAAAAGACATGGTTTACGCCACACGTCCCCAGACATTGGACAATTTGAAGCACAACGTTACACAGGAGATTCAAGCTATTGACAACAGAGTTCTCCAACGAGTGGCCAGTAACATGGAACGGTAGAGTTGTGCCTTATTGCAGGATGGAGAACATGTTCAATATTTGTTAAGAGGTACATAATCTCCCAAAATTCCTCTGTATTTCAGGTATAATAAGTTGTCACTAGCATAACTCGTTTTGAAACAATTAAATAACTAAATGTGTCAGTTCTTTCATAAATCACCCTGTAGCACATAGCATTAAATGCAGCATTTAAAAACCATTGTCTACCTTCCCGTATCCAATACGCCCTGGATGCCCACGTTACAAAATAATGGCTCCACGTGAAGCAGTAGGGCAACGGACTATGGCGCTTACGTTCAAAGAATATTAAAAAACGAAAAACATTAATGTATCCTCTGTAAAAATTCAATATCCAACGGAAATCGTTTAGCGTACTAGCTACCGTATACAGAAGCTGTTAACGCTAAATTCACTTTTGAAGCCAGACACATTCCCCTTCGACGTGAATGGTAAATCGATATTTATGTGCCTGGTGGATCAATAGTGGGTTTGATAGCAAGGAAAATGATGTGAAACATAGCTGGAACTGATTTAACGGGCAATAAAATATGATCAATTGATTGCACACCGTCATGTGTTTCGTAGCTGGGAGGGAAGTCGCCGTGTTCATATTTGCTCCCCAAACAATGGATATGGTGGTGAAAATGGGTTTACGTGGCTGAAAAGTATAATAAACGGCATACATTTACACTTCGCTGCGTGTAAAGTCTGATATATTCGAATTATTTAGCTTTGTTGACATAGAAGTTTCGATGACCTTCTTTGTCAGGAAACGGCACGTCAGTTTGTATGTTTGAGAAACTGTTACGAGGCTGTCGTTTGCTGCTACACAGCAATACCCAAAGTCAATATACCGCTATAGAAATTAACGAGAAAAAGAAATGTAACGTAATTGAAAAATTAACTGAGCGAGTGACTGATTAATTTCAGCTAAATTGTACAGTGATTTGGGTTCAGTACTCCTGCGGGTCCAATGGCGCGTATATGCTTTAATAAGGCACATGAGTTTAATGCAATAAAATTACCTACGTTGAAAAACTGCATGGTTGAATATTACTTCATAGAAGTTAATGAAAGAGGAATCCTACAAAATTAAAATTCACTGGCGCTGCCTGCATAATTTAGCGCCAAATCTCCTTCATGCATAACTAATGGAATTAGCATGGAACAGTAAGGAATAAGCCAGGCGATAAGCACCGATTTAATCTAAAATAGTGTTTTAATGTTCTTATATTTTGGGCTGAATGCTTTAAAAAACTCCGATGTGTTCCATTTACATGACCTTCTATACTCTCTCTTCTACACGCATTCTTACAGAAGCTTATTTACTTATCTACTTCTTTTTGTAGAGAAGAACTTTCATTACACGCTTATACATTCTGTCATAGCGTTTTATTATTTTCCTGCTCGAAGATATTTTTGGTAACCTAGTATTACAATTTGAATAACGGTCATATATACCATATACAGGGTGCATCACCTAAAACTTGCACCGTAAATATTTCGGAAAAGCAAAGTGCTATTGATGTGCTGTTTTCACAGCATTGATTGGTAGTCACGGGCTCGCACATTTAGCATATAAACAGATTTTACTGAGAAACTGTGTTTTTTGAGGAAACAAATTTTTTAAATGGAACAATGCCTAGTTACATCAACAGAATAAAGGTAGAGTAAATAAGTATGTCAGTGGCGTTTGTTGCAAGATTCTAGTGCAAGTGTTTTACGCAAAATCTTATTTTGAAGCGTTTATACACCGACACTAGTACAACCTGTGGTAGCACAAATTACAGAAAAACAAAAGGGAATTACAATACTTCTATGAATTCTTATAAGTAAACAAAACATATTCCTTCAAAGGTTGTGTTAAAAATGACCATCGGCAGCTTCAATACACGCTTCCAGTCTGTTATGGAAAGACTACTGCACATTTCAGCGGAAATTTGAGCAGGAAGTAGTAATACGTCGCTTCATATCGTCTGGTGTAGTTAGTACATCCTTGTAGACAGTGTCTTTCAGCCTTCCCCACAGAAAAAGTCTAAAGGGGTCAGATTCGGTGAACGGACCGGCCAAGTTACAGGTCCTCTTCGTTCAATTCAACGATTTGGAAACAATCCGTTAAAATAGCTGTAGTACTTCATGCAATATGGGCTGGACAACCATCATGTTAGTACCACAGATTCCTCCTAGTCTGCAAAGGAACGTCTTCTAGCATCTTTGGCAGATAGTCTGTCAGGAGGCTGCGATACTTATGCGAGTTCATCGTTCCTTCTACGAACAAAGGGCCTATGAGCTGATGGTTCACTATCCCACACCACACGTTTAAACTCCATGGACGTTGACGTTCCACCTGACGAAACAACGGGGATTGTCAACAGACCAATAGTGCATGTTTCTGTGGTTTACCTGGCCATGATTAGTAAATGTTGCCTCATCACTAAACAAGATACATGATGAACCTGGAGTATCATGTTTTAATGCCCATGTACAAAAGTTAACACGATTCTCAAAATCGTTTCCATGCAGCTCTTGATGGAGAGAGATGTGATAGGGATGGAACGTATGTCGATGGAGAATGCGCAGTACACTTGCCTGACTTGTGCCACTTCCACGTGCGATTGTGGTGGAACTAATTTGCGGTTCTACTGCAAGGCAGCCAAAACATTAATTTCTGCCTCTTCTCCAGTCACTTGTTTGCTTCTGTTACGTTTTCTAGGTGTTACAGTACCACTTTCACGTAATTGGTTGAAGAGGTTGATAAATAATTGCCGAGATGGCTGACGTCTATTGGGATACGTTTCGCATACACCGTACAGAACGAACTGCTTTCTTCCCACACTCTCCATACACCATGAGCATGTCGGCTTTTCTGCATTAGTAAACCCCATCTTCCACTCACGACTTACTGCTTGAAGTGTCTCAAACTAACTGACCAGAAAGTCGCAATGCAATCAAAGAACAAAAAACACAATTCAAACAAACATAACAACATCGTACTTAGTAACTAAGCAGGTTAAATAGCACAAACAATTGTCGGGGTGGAAACCTTTCAAAATACGATTTCTCGTAAACTTTTGCACTAGAATCCTAGAACAAAGACCATTGACATTCTAATTTACACTACCTTTATTCTGTTGATGTAACTAGGCATTGTGTCATTTAAAAAAAAATTATGTTTGCTCAAAAAATACACTTTCTCAGTATTACTAAAAGCTCCTTATAGGCTTAATGTACGAGCCCCTGATTACCAATCAATGCTGTGAAACGTACACATCAATAGCATTTTCATTTACGGAATATTTTCGGTGCAAGTTTTAGGTGATTCACCCTGTATACCCAACGGGCCACACAAGCTGTCCTTAGTTAAGTTGGTTTGCCTAAACAGAACAACAAAGGGGACTCCATACCGACAGAGAGGAGAGCGCTGAATGAAAGACCAGTGCTTGAAAACGAATAATTTAACTACTATTGGTCCCAGAGCACATTCGGTACAGAAACTGCTTCCTATATGAGGCTTTTCGGATTCGATAGTCGTCTGGGCTCCAGAAACTTATCTTTCAACAACAAAATTTTACCGTATGCCCAGAGCGTGATGTTTCAACGTGAGGGTACCTATATGTGTAAAGGATGTTGTCGGTTGTTTAATAAGCAAATTGCTCATTAAAAAGAATTCGGGATTGTCGCTTGACGCAAACCTGAGCATACAAGTTACATCATATAGTTTCATGATAGTTAATCTACAATTACTACAACTACATATATTGCAGCAATGTGTCGTAAAGTTAACAAGATTAAACTAAATTCTATTGTAGTATATTTATGTACCCCTAAGGTACGTTAAAAATAAATTATTTTGTATTAGTGCATCATTCATTATAAGCATGTGCAAAAACACATGTAGACGAATTGTAGACGAATTGGTGTAATGGCCTCTTAGGCACATGTTCTACCTAGAATGATCTATTATTTCTTAATATTATTTCTGTACGTCAAAATAAAAAGGAACATACCTCCGAAAATGTTCAGAACACAGTCTTTGAGCCTCAGCTTAATTTTGGTGCTTCTCCGTGCAGATCGTAACCATATCCTTATGTTAGTTATTGGTGAACGTTGTTTGTCTGAATGACTTGCTCGAACTGCATGCAGTCGATCTCGCAACGCTTATCAGTACGAAACTACCACGTAAACACTTGCAGAAAACAGCACTACCTCAGAGACCTATCGCTTTATATCTGCACTGCCTCTTTGAGTATTAGAGATACGGCAATTTATTTTGCACCTATGTATGCGGGAAACATAAAACTACAAAGGACGGCTTATTTGGGCTGCCTGCTATATATAATGTTTGTGGAAGAACTAAGTATAGGGCAATATTCTTCGTTAGAAATATTTAACAGTGATAATTTGCTTTCCTGCGATTTATTATAATATTACAATATTATATTATAACATTTATTATAATATTTAATATAATATTATAATATTTATAATATAAATGAATTAAAATAATGATTTCCATGAGTTCGAACTATAGAAACTAAAACCGACAGTCCTAATACACCGAACAGTTTATCCTCCACTCTCAGCCAGAATTGCTCACGCTGGCCCCGCAGTTGATTTAACCATTTTTATATATGTATATTCTTGTTTGCAGTCACTTGAACATGTAAATTCCGAGAACAAAGATGACAAAAGCTCATCTATATTAACACTTCTATCTGCGTAATGTTCGGAATAACAGATGTAAAGTGGAATATTATATTCCTGAATCGATGGTTTTTCAACTTGTATTTATAATTATGAATCATTAGAAAAATGCAAAACAGGCTATGTAACTTGGTTCTAATAACGATTATAAAAAATTCAAAACTTTAAAACTATTAAAAAATCCTTCGCAACATTGTAAACTGGCCTATTCAATAACTAGCAAGTTACTTGTGTGACACTATGTGTGCTTAAAGCTCACTCCGTTTAATTTCCTCCTCACTCCCAGCCGTTACAAAATCAGATAATTTAGATCCTTACGCATCGAAACATATTGATTATTAATCAGGAAAAGACCGTAATCTTGGGCTGCTCCGGGCGCCTGCTATTACTTTACCAGTCTCTCGGCTTCTACCTTGTTTCTACGTACGTCCATTTCACAGAAGCCTGCAAGAGGTGCGTAGGTCCATTTCACGTTCCAATACTACCGCCAAGTGATTGGCGAAACGTCAGCCAATGTCGTGATCCAGAGACCCCTTTTCGCTCTCTTGATTACGAAAGTTGGACTGGGAGACGAAGTATGCTACGCAGGAGAAACTGGTTCAATAGGTATAAGAAGGATGCTGTAAACTAAAGCGATAGTAGATTTTTAAAAACATCGTGTCGCTAAGTGGTGGCTTTAAGATTCCATGCTCTGAGTATAACCTCGAAATAAAGTGAATAGCGACTTTACACTTGAAAAAAAAGTTTGTACTTGACAATTAAAACCACTAACAAGCAATACCTAGAAAACGGTTAACTAAAGGTAGAATCAGAATGCAAATGTCTAACGCCACAAACATTTTGTTTGAAGTGTTTATTTGTTGGTAGTTGGAAGATGCTTCATTTTTATCTGCCGCACGTATAAAAGACAATTTGTCGCGGTCACTTCGTGTTATCTTTTACTGAGCGCCTGTTATTGTATTTAATTTTGGGTTCACTGTCCTCCGGCTAGCTATTATTTTTCGGTCAAGCACTTATCTTATACAGGTGTGTAAACGGAAAGGAGTTTTTATCCAAAGATAACACTGATGAAAGAATTTGTTTTACACTTTTATTGTCGTAACACATTATTCTCTTTCACCTATTAATCTTGACACTCGCCAAACTGAAACTGTTATAATAACTCCTTTACTGCACATTATTAATTTGTGTACTTCAACTTTTTGTGTAATTAACTTTACGACACGAGAGATTTTTCACAAATTTGCTACGCGTAACCTTGATGAACTTCGTGCGACGCATACTCCATGAATGCCTCCGTTGAACTACGTGAAACTTGATTCTGACACTGAATTTATACTTCCTCGCCCCAATATGCCTAAAGATTATAACCGAGCTGCTATTGGTTAATAAAACGCGCCAACATTAGCGTCTATATTTATATCCAATGAAAATTACGAAAACATATGCTCTGGGGAAAATGTTCCAGCAAATTCTAAGAAAAACACGCCACTCTGACGTCATTTGCTCGTCTCTAATAATGATAAACAGCTCACCCCCTCGCTACATTATTGCACGCTATTATTGTCAGTTTCAGTAAGGCCGTATAAACCCACTTCTCGACAATGATTACAATCAACAAACATCTCAAATCAATGTCACACAACAATGCATATTCACACTACAATCACTCTGACATTTACATTTTTGTGATACAAATTACTGCGTCAGGTTAGACATCAATTGTGTGCTTTATCAAGGTGTACAATTTTTTTGCAGTAAGATTTTGTCTGTAACCTACGGTCTACCAGTTATATAAAATTCATTCAGAATGGAGAGGAGTTAGGCTATTCACAGAAAACTCAAGATGTAGGTACGTTTCATTTATTGCCATATCTTAAACACGGTATTTTAATCAAAATAGTTACAGAAATTTTTTAAAAAAATAATTTTTTTTGAAACTTTTATTCTTTTAAACGGTAGTTTGGGAGAAGGGTAGAATTTCTTAAAACTTTTCGTGTCGCATCCTTTAAAGATGCTGAAGTTAAATATCAAGGTGGTATTTTATCGCCTCTTCCTTTTTAAGTTATACTGTTCACACACTCATATACACACACAAAAGGATATTTTTCTAAAAATGCCTTTTTGTTTATTCTAAGCTTCAAAACACATTTCCTACATCACCGACAGAAGAAAATGGCAATGATAAAAGCTTCTGTCATTTGGCTCATAAATATTTGAACAAAGAGTTATCCAGGCTCCGATTGATACGGATCTAGTGGTCTAATGGTATCTTTGAGACCCACTAGGTCTTAGGCTACAAACCCGGACATCTCCTCTCGTCATGACACAAACCGTAAAAGTTTAATTGTCCTAAGTGACATAGTTTATTGTATGTTTGCAATGAAGTGGATTAAAGCTCAGTGACTCTGCACATTTTGTATAACCTGTAGGAGTTTTCATTTTACTAGGGCGGATCGAAAAAGTAACGGACAATAATTCCTTCTGCCTTGATATTGCAGGTGGAATGTTGCAATTTCACACAGATATGGTTTGAAGTTTTCACTACAGAGGGTATTTTTTGTTTTATGTGCAGCTCTAGCGAGAGTAGTGTTAACTACGCAACAAAGATGGCGCGCATGTTACTGTCGTCCACGTGTGTAGAGCAGGGAAGTGTGGTTCGATGTTTGTGGGCCAAAGGGCATAAACCGAGTGATATTCACAGGGAAATGCGTGCCGTGTATGGGGATGATTGTATGGTCCGTAGCAATGTCCCCAGGTGTGGTGCATTCTTCCTAGAGTGCCGTGTGAACTCTAGTGATTCGCCACGCTCCGGGAGGCCAGTAACAGCTGCAACCCCGCAGAATGTCAGAGGCATTGAGGCGGAAGTTTTGAACGACTGGCGTGTGCAACTGCGAACCTTATCGCAGCAATTCAACATTCACTATGGTGCAGTGTACGATATTGTTCATGACACGTTGAAATGCTGACGACGTCAAAACTCTTAAAGATAATGCTCGCCTCATGTTGCTGCTTCTGTTTGTCAGAAAATCACCAAATTTGGTTGGGAGGTGCTCCAGCATCTAACATACAGTCCGGACCTTGCACCGTCGGAATTTCATCTGTTTGGTCCCATGAAGAAATTCCTGGCCGGCCAACGCTCTGCGCCAGATCCGGAAGTGAAATCAGCTGTCTGTAGATGCCTATACTCCAAGGAAACAGACTTCTGAAAACAAGTCCTATTGAAACTGGTATCACGTTGGGAGAAATGTGTTGAGAAACTTGGTAGCTATGTCGAAAAGTAGGTAAAACATGTAAGTTTATTTGTGAATTATTTATGTAAAAAATTATTGTTCCTTACTTTTCGATTCGCCCTCGTAATTAATTTTCAATTTATGAGTAATATATTTTGTTTACTAAAATAATACTAATTGAAGTAAGTAGTAGTCATATCATGTATGTTGTGGCCCACAGAGAGATGCCGACAAGCGATAAGGTTCTTTGTTCTATGCCGACAAGCGATAAGGTTCTTTGTTCTATGCCGACAAGCCCGCCGGTTCCCTTTGAGGGCTTACATGCCGCCAGGTCTCGTGTCGCTAGGCCCCGCCCCCTCTCTCTTTGTGTGCTTACCTAATGCCAACTGTATCTGTGCCGACAGGTCCTACCCCCTCCGCCATGCGTTCTACTGTGGCGTCCTGACTTGAGGGATTTGCGTTTATTGCGTTTATGTTATTAGGTAGTATCTTGTGGATGTTTACCTGGGTACCTGCCATTCTGGGTTCGAGCCTAATTTTTAAATCGTCATTATCTCAGAAACTAAGAGAGGTAGAGGAGTTGACCAAAGCATGATTGATAGCTCCTATGATGGGCAATTAATACTGTATATAATTTTCAATCAGTTATCCTTACTTCGAATCCCGATCTTTCAATCACTTAATTATTCTTTCTCTATTCTCTAGAATATATCACTTAGATTGATGCTGTAAACGCATACAGCACCTTTAAACATATCAAACTAATATTGTAAATAATTTTGTTTCTGGTGTCCAGGGTTCGAATACCGATAAAATGTAATTTAATTATAAATATAATAACTCCTAAACTAATTAAGATAAAGACGCCAAATTAACTTTATTGCGTTTATGTTATTAGGTAGTATCTTGTGGATATGTAACTAGGTACCTGACGTTCTGGGTTCGAGCCTAATTTTTAAATCGTCATTATCTCAGAAACTAAGAGAGTTACAGGAATTGACCGAAGCACGATTGATAGCTCCTATGAGGGGCAATTAATACTGTATATAATTTTCAATCAGTTGTCCTTACTTCGAATCCCAATCTTTCAATCACTTACTTATTTTTCTCTATACTCTAGAACTTATCACTTAGATTGATGCTGTAACTGCATACAGCCCCTTTAAACATATCAAACTAATATTGTAAATAATTTTGTTTCTGGTGTCCAGGGTTCGAATACCGATAAAATGTAATTTAATTATAAATTTAATAACTCCTAAACTAATTAAGATAAAGACGCCAAATAAACTTTTATAGGGATTAAAGGATGCTCTCCTGAAACATTAGTCCTCTAGACAGAAGTATTTATAGGGGAGAGATAGAGAATACTAGGTCTGATGCTAAGCTAGTCAGATGCTAAAGGAGGGAGGGATATGCTTTATACGAGAGAGATAGGGAATACAAGGAAAGATGCTATACTAAACAGAACTTGAAGGGTAGAATATGAGCGATAAAGCGAACCGAGGAGAGGTATTAGGATAGGAGTTTTGAATGATGGAGTAGGCGTTTATATGCGAGAGATAGGGAATGCGAGGGTCGATGCTAGGCTAGACGGTGTTGAATGAGGGAATGCATCTTATATGAGAGAGGTAAGGGAATATGAGGAGAAGTGCTAGGCTAGTCGGGAAGGTCTGAATGAGAGAGTATACGTCTATAGGGGAAAAGATAGGGAAAACGAAGGTAGGTGCTAGGTTGAGAGTCTTCAAGGAGGAAAATGCATTTATATGAGAGCGGTAGTGCATACGAGGAGAGGTGCTAGTCTAGAAATTGTTTGAGGATTAGAGTATACGTTTATATGGGAGAAATATGGAAAACGGGAGAGATACAAGGATAGACAGAGATTGAAGGAGGAGGAATGTAGGTTTATACTGTAATATAGAGAGTAATTCGATTATAAAACTTTTCTCATCCAGCCTTACAACACTTTTATATACTTATTTTCTAAACCTTACAAACTTTTATATTTGTTAAACAGTAGTGCGCGAGACGGAGAGGGACAAACAGTATATCGGTTTACAGTGAAGTATACGTCCTAACCTATTCCCACCTTGTTTGTTCTGGATCTTCTCATTGTCTATCATCTAACGTAACCACGTAACAAGACGTAACACAGGAAATCATACATATGGCACATTAATAAAAAAATAAATAAATAAAGGTATATATAATGAAACATAAACAAGTAGACAGAGGGTCATCGATACATAGAAAACCAGGAGTTGTATGTACTGAGACCATAGATTAGTATAGGCAAACAACAAAGAAGTGAATTTATAGTGTAAATAGCCTAATATTTTCAAATATTATTATAGTCTAAAAGTATATAACTTAATTATGTATCGAGTATTGAGAAATAAACGTTATTCATTATTCACTAATCTCAGATCACTGCAATTTGATGCAG
The DNA here is from genome assembly GCA_030765065.1 of Deroplatys truncata. Taxonomy (NCBI): domain Eukaryota; kingdom Metazoa; phylum Arthropoda; class Insecta; order Mantodea; family Mantidae; genus Deroplatys; species Deroplatys truncata. The sequence goes on from CM060979.1 coordinate 193,362,898, forward strand.
TAATTTGTATCACAAATTACTTAAATGTAAATAATGATTGTAATATGAATACGCATTTTTATGTGACATTGATTTCAGATGTTTATTAATTGTAATTATTATTCGGAAATAAGTTTATAGGGCCTTACTGAAACTGTCAATAATAGCGCAATAATGCAGCGAGGGGGGTGAGCTGTTTATCATTATTGGAAACAAGGAAGTTACGTAATGTTGACGCGTTTTCGGTAGAAACGTCTGAAATGTGTTCTCCCTAAAGCAATATGTATTTCGTGGTTTTCATTGGATATTAAAATAGACGCTAATGTTGGCGCGTTTTCTTGGCCAATTGCAGTTCAGTTATAATCTTTAGGCGTATCTGATTGAAGGAGTATAAATAAACCAAGTCAGAGGTAGTTCGGTGGCAGTTCATCAATAATCTGTGTACACTACACGTCGTTTTCAGTCAGTTCGTCGAAAGTATTAGTTCGTCATACATCGGATATAGATTCACAAGTGACGAAAATCTAAAGTATTATAAAGTTAATTATACACAAAGTTGAAGTACGTGAATTAAAAGTGATCAGTAAGAAGTATTATAACAGTTTCAGTTTGGCGAGTATCCAGATCAATATGTAAAAGTGATAGTGAACGTGTTCGACAATAAAAATTATAAAACAAATTTCTTCATCAGTGTAATTTTTGGATAAAAGATTCCTTTCCGCTTCACAACCTGTATAGAGACACATGTTCGACCCATGATAAGATAATAGCTAGCCGGAGGACAGTAAACAAACATTTAAATTCTTACAAAAACTAACACTGATGCAAATTGCTAACACAAGATGGAGCTACAAACCGAACAAATGAATGACGTCACAAGATGGCTTCAACACGTGATGTAAACAAACATTATAAGTAATACCGTTATAAATTGGCTCCCATACGTGGGGCAGTTAAAATTATGTAACCAAACAAACAAAAGCAGCACTACATAAGATCTTCAAGTTCTAATAATTTACGTAAAAACATATTACGTAAGCAACATACCGCATCAAATTGGCTACCACAACGTGGGGCTAACAAAACAACCATAAATGTTACTTCAAATTGTATTAAATCAATTCACAATTGCTAATGCCATTCAACTTTTGTCTCTGATTCATAAACAAATTGCAAAATGGAGAAGGACAAAGGTAATAAAAAAGAATCAGGCAGCAAATTTTAAGAAAGAAGAGAAAGATATATGACCGACATTGTTTTAGAACACAAATTAGTGTTGAAAATAAAATGACTGATAGCTCTGCTAAGCGTAAGGAAGAGACATGGAAATAAATTGCATATGAGTACAATTCTAGGAAGATCATCCAGTGTGAATGAAAATCCCTGAAATGATATTATGAGAACATAAAGAAAAGAATGAAACAAGCAAATGCCATTGACAAGGTACGATTGTACAAAACTGGAGGTGTATGTATGTACCGCCTTTCTTAGACAATAGTAGCCAAATATCAATTGTTGCTCTTCTATTCAATCGCCAATGAGTTTGATGATGAAGTTGGATTCCATTCAGAAGTAATCACCACAGTGAAGGACATTGAAATAGTAAATCCAGATCCAACATGTCCTTCACCAATTTTAATAACAGGTAAGGAATTTGAAGAAAAAGAAAGTGTAAAGGTGGCGTCTGCAGTTCCCATACAGAACTTTCAACTCCATTGCCTGAAAAGAACAAAGATGGCATAAGAGAGGGTTTTTATGAGAGGAGGCTTGAGTGTTTGGAAGAAGAGTACACAGTGAAAATGAAGATCTTGAAATTCGAACTAGAAATGAAAGAATCTCAGAAAAATTAAGCGTTGTTAATAACTTATACAACCATAAATATATTACAAAAAGTAATGAACCAGGCAAGGAATAATATGGATAAAGAAACTGTTAAGCAGATCTACTACGCTTTCATTTATTTGCACATACTCAAAGTATGGAATTACACTTTCGGGAAATATTGCAGAAATAGACATAAAAAAAGATATTTACGCAAAAAATAAAAAAGGACTTGGAATATTAGAAAAAGAAAATAAACAACATTCATGTAAACCAATTTTTAAAAATCAGTTTACCTGAATACCTGTAAAAAACATATCACTTTACAAAAAGTAATGCAGACAACATTTATTTTTATAAACATTATCCTATTACATTCCTTCACAAAAAAACCATACATATTTCCTAAAGGCAAAGCTGATAGTCTAGACATTCTAAACACTCAGTTATATAACCATATACATCACACAGAAAGAGACCTGCATTATCAGTAAAAAAACTAAACATCTCAACAATGTCTGAATGATGTATTTTATAAGTACAAGTTTTTGATATTTCAAAGTTCCTGTTAACCATGGTCGTAATTGATTAACACAATTTCTCGATCCTGTCATGCTATAACTTTAGATGCTTTCAACTCCCTGATAATTTCCTCAATCTCTTGAGTGTGACTATTCTTACCGGAGTCCCTCGAAGCAATAAGTAACCTCAGTCTATTCACTAATGTGTTAGGGTTTCTCCAGAAAACGTAGTCATTCTCCTTATCAGACTTATGCTCCTTCCATGTCAGTCCTAGACCTGAATGTGCATTGTGCGAGGGTCGTATTATATTCTTGTATTTATAAGATTTACCAGATTTCGGACCGTTCAACATCGTGACGCGCTCCTGTCATCTACACTTCAACGAAATTTTACCTCCTGAATTAAAGTTTGCTGCTCAGAATAGAACTGCACAACATGCATTACGCTGCGTGTCCCTAGCGTTTCCAGCTTCTGAATCGTTCCAGCTAGTGGAATGCCTCTACCATCTTCAGGTCAACGATCTGTTACTCTGAATTAAAGTTTGGTGATCTATATAGACCTGTAAAATATGCATTACGCTATGTAACAGACTCATCACGCTATGTAACAACATGATCACGCTATGTAACAACCTGATCACGCTATGTAACAACATGATCACGCTATGTAACAACATGATCACGTTATGTAACAACCTGATCACGCTATGTAACAAGCTGATCACGCCATGTAACAACCTGATCACGCTATGTAACAACCTGATCACGCTATGTAACAACATGATTACGCTATGTAACAACATGATCACGCTATGTAACAACCTGATCACGCTATGTAACAACATGTTCACGCTATGTAACAACCTGATCACGCTATGTAACAACATGATCACGCTATGTAACAACCTGATCACGCTATGTAACAACATGTTCACGCCATGTAACAACCTGATCACGTTATGTAACAACATGATCACGCTATGTAACAACACGATCACCCTATGTAACAACATGATAACGCTATGTAACAACATGATCAAGCTATGTAACAACATGATCCCGCTATGTAACAGACTCATCACGCTATGTAACAACGTGAGCACGCTATGTAACAACATGATCACGGTATGTAACAACACGATCACGCTATGTAACAACATGATCACGCTATGTAACAAACTGATCACGCTATGTAACAACATGATCACGCTATGTAACAACCTGAGCACGCTATGTAACAACATGATCACGCTATGTAACAACATGATCACGCTATGTAACAACCTGAGCACGCTATGTAACAACATGATCACGCTATGTAACATGATCACGCTATGTAACAACACGATCACGCTATGTAACAACATGATCACGCTATGTAACAACCTGATCTCGCTATGTAACAACATGATCACGCTATGTAACAACATGATCACGCTATAAAACAACCTGAGCACGCTATATAACAACACGATCACGCTATGTAACAACACGATCACGCTATGTAACAACCTGATCACGCTATGTATCAACACGATCACGCTATGTAACAACACGATCACGCTATGTAACAACCTGATCACGCTATGTAACAACATGATCACGCTATGTAACAACATGATCACGCTATGTAACACTCATCACGCTATGTAACAACCTGAGCACGCTATGTAACAACATGATCACGCTATGCAACAACATGATCACGCTATGTAACAACATGATCACGCTATTTAACAACCTGATCACGCTATGTAACAACTTGTTCACGATATGTAACAACATGATCACGCTATGTAACAACCTTATCTCGCTATGTAACAAGATGATCACGCTATGTAACAACATGATCACGCTATGTAACAACATGATCACGCTATGTAACAACCTGAGCACGCTATGTAACATCACGATCACGCTATTAAACAACACGATCACGCTATGTAACAACCTGATTACGCTATGTAACAACATGTTCACGCTATGTAACAACATGTTCACGCTATGTAACAACATGATCACGCTATGTAACAACATGATCACGCTATGTAACAACCTGATCACGCTATGTAACAACATGATCACGCTATGTAACAAACTGATCACGCTATGTAACAACATGATCACGCTATGTAACAACCTGAGCACGCTATGTAACAACATGTTCACGCCATGTAACAACCTGATCACGTTATGTAACAACATGATCACGCTATGTAACAACAAGATCACGCTATGTAACAACATGATAACGCTATGTAACAACAAGATCACGCTATGTAACAACATGATCCCGCTATGTAACAGACTCATCACGCCATGTAACAACCTGATCACGCCATGTAACAACGTGATCACGCTATGTAACAACATGATTACGCTATGTAACAACATGATCCCGCTATGTAACAACCTGATCACGCTATGTAACAACATGTTCACGCTATGTAACAACCTGATCACGCTATGTAACAACATGATCACGCTATGTAACAACCTGATCACGCTATGTAACAACATGTTCACGCCATGTAACAACCTGATCACGTTATGTAACAACATGATCACGCTATGTAACAACACGATCACGCTATGTAACAACATGATAACGCTATGTAACAACATGATCACGCTATGTAACAACATGATCCCGCTATGTAACAGACTCATCACGCTATGTAACAACGTGAGCACGCTATGTAACAAAATGTTCACGGTATGTAACAACACGATCACGCTATGTAACAACATGATCACGCTATGTAGCAAACTGATCACGCTATGTAACAACATGTTTACGCCATGTAACAACCTGAGCACGCTATGTAACAACATGATCACGCTATGTAACAACATGATCACGCTATGTAACAACCTGAGCACGCTATGTAACAACATGATCACGCTATGTAACATGATCACGCTATGTAACAACACGATCCCGCTATGTAACAACATGATCACGCTATGTAACAACCTGATCACGCTATGTAACAACATGTTCACGCTATGTAACAACATGATCACGCTATAAAACAACCTGAGCACGCTATGTAACAACACGATCACGCTATGTAACAACACGATCACGCTATGTAACAACCTGATCACGCTATGTATCAACACGATCACGCTATGTAACAACACGATCACGCTATGTAACAACCTGATCACGCTATGTAACAACATGATCACGCTATGTAGCAACATGATCACGCTATGTAACACTCATCACGCTATGTAACAACCTGAGCACGCTATGTAACAACATGATCACGCTATGTAACAACATGATCACGCTATGTAACAACATGATCACGCTATGTAACAACCTGATCACGCTATGTAACAACTTGTTCACGATATGTAACAACATGATCACGCTATGTAACAACCTGATCTCGCTATGTAACAAGATGATCACGCTATGTAACAACATGATCACGCTATGTAACAACATGATCACGCTATGTAACAACCTGAGCACGCTATGTAACATCACGATCACGCTATTAAACAACACGATCACGCTATGTAACAACCTGATCACGCTATGTAACAACATGTTCACGCTATGTAACAACATGTTCACGCTATGTAACAACATGATCACGCTATGTAACAACATGATCACGCTATGTAACAACCTGATCACGCTATGTAACAACATGATCACGCTATGTAACAAACTGATCACGCTATGTAACAACATGATCACGCTATGTAACAACCTGAGCACGCTAAGTAAAAACATGATCACGCTATGTAACAACATGATCACGCTATGTAACAACCTGAGCACGCTATGTAACAACATGATCACGCTATGTAACATGATCACGCTATGTAACAACACGATCACGCTATGTAACAACATGATCACGCTATGTAACAACCTGATCACGCTATGTAACAACATGATCACGCTATGTAACAACATGATTACGCTATGTAACAACCTGATCACGCTATGTAACAACCTGATCACGCTATTCAACAACATGATCACGCTATGTAACAACATGATCACGCTATGTAACAACCTGATCACACTATGTAACAACATGATCACGCTATGTAACAACCGGATCACGCTATGTAACTACATGATCACGCAATGTAACAACCCGTTCACGCTATGTAACAACGTGATCACGCTATGTAACAATCTGATCACCATATGTAACAACATGATCACGCTATGTAAATAGGCTGGACCATTTAAGTTGAGGCTATACAATATATCCAAAACTATGCGATGTAGAAAGAAATGTCTGTAATGAAACTTGCTTGATATTATGACGACAGTAAATGACGCTAGTCGTATTTTGTTTGGAGGACGTTATGAGGGTCATTTGTGGTTAATTTGTTTTTTTTAAATGGGAACCTACAATTAGGATCAATTTAAAAAGACCCAGAATTGACCATCACAAAGTCCCTCAAACAAAATACGACTAGCTGCATTTACTTTCGCCATAATATCAAGCAAGTTTTATTAAAGACATTTCTTTCTACAACGCTTAGTTTGGATATATTGTATAGCCTCAACTTAAATGGTCCACCCTATTTACATAGCGTGATCATGTTGTTACATAGCGTGATCAGATTGTTACATAGCGTGATCATGTTGTTACATAGCGTGAACGGGTTGTTACATAGCGTGATCATGTTCTTACATAGCGTGATCGGGTTGTTACATAGCGTGATCATGTTGTTACATATCGTGAACATGTTGGTACATAGCGTGATCAGGTTGTTACATAGCGTGATCATGTTGTTACATAGCGTGATCATGTTGTTACATAGCGTGATCATGTTGTTACATAGCGTGATCATGTTGTTACATAGCGTGCTCAGGTTGTTACATAGCGTGATGAGTCTGTTACATAGCGTGATCATGTTGTTACATAGCGTGATCATGTTGTTACATAGCGTGCTCAGGTTGTTACATAGCGTGATCGTGTTGTTACATAGCGTGATCAGGTTGTTACATAGCGTGATCGTGTTGTTACATAGCGTGATCATGTTGTTACATAGCGTGATAATGTTGTTACATAGCGTGATGATGTTGTTACATAGCGTGATCAGGTTGTTACATGGCGTGATCATGTTGTTACATAGCGTGATCATGTTGTTACATAGCTTGATAATGTTGTTACATAGCGTGAACATGTTGTTACATCGCGTGAACATGTTGTTACATAGCGTGATCAGGTGTTTACATAGCGTGATCGTGTTAGTTACATAGCGTGATCGTGTTGTTACATAGCGTGCTCAGGTTGTTACATAGCGTGATCATGTTGTTACATAGCGTGATCATGTTACATAGCGTGATCATGTTACATAGCGTGATCATGTTGTTACATAGCGTGATCAGGTTGTTACATAGTGTGATCATGTTGTTACATAGCGTGAACATGTTGTTACATAGCGTGATCAGGTTGTTACATAGCGTAATCATGTTGTTACATAGCGTGATCATGTTGTTACATAGCGTGATCGTGTTGTTACATAGCGTGATCATGTTGTTACATAGCGTGCTCACGTTGTTACATAGCGTGTTGAGTCTGTTACATAGCGTGATCATGTTGTTACATAGCGTGATCATGTTGTTACATAGCGTTATCATGTTGTTACATAGCGTGATCGTGTTGTTACATAGCGTGATCATGTTGTTACATAGCGTGATCAGGTTGTTACATGGCGTGAACATGTTGTTACATAGCGTGATCAGGTTGTTACATAGCGTGATCATGTTGTTACATAGCGTGATCAGGTTGTTACATAGCGTGATCAGCTTGTTACATAGCGTGATCAGGTTGTTACATAACGTGATCATGTTGTTACATAGCGTGATCGTGTTGTTACATAGCGTGCTCAGGTTGTTACATAGCGTGATCATGTTGTTACATAGCGTGATCATGTTACATAGCGTGATCATGTTGTTACATAGCGTGATCAGGTTGTTACATAGTGTGATCATGTTGTTACATAGCGTGAACATGTTGTTACATAGCGTGATCAGGTTGTTACATAGCGTAATCATGTTGTTACATAGCGTGATCATGTTGTTACATAGCGTGATCGTGTTGTTACATAGCGTGATCATGTTGTTACATAGCGTGCTCACGTTGTTACATAGCGTGTTGAGTCTGTTACATAGCGTGATCATGTTGTTACATAGCGTGATCATGTTGTTACATAGCGTTATCATATTGTTACATAGCGTGATCGTGTTGTTACATAGCGTGATCATGTTGTTACATAGCGTGATCAGGTTGTTACATGGCGTGAACATGTTGTTACATAGCGTGATCAGGTTGTTACATAGCGTGATCATGTTGTTACATAGCGTGATCAGGTTGTTACATAGCGTGATCAGCTTGTTACATAGCGTGATCAGGTTGTTACATAACGTGATCATGTTGTTAGATAGGGTAATCATGTTGTTACATAGCGTGATCAGGTTGTTACATAGCGTGATCATGTTGTTACATAGCGTGATGAGACTGTTACATAGCGTAATGCATGTTTTACAGGTCTATACAGATCACCAAACTTTAATTCAGAGTAACAGATCGTTTAACTGAAGATGGTAGAGGCATTCCACTAGCTGGAACGATTCAGATGCTGGAAACGCTAGGGACACGCAGCGTAATGCATGTTGTGCAGTTCTATTCAGAGCACCAAACTTTAATTCAGGAGGTAAAATTTCGTTGAAATGTAGATGACAGGAGCGCGTCACGATGTTGAACGGTCCAAAATCTGGTAAATCGTATAAATACAAGAATATAATACGACCCTTTCTCAATACACATTCAGGTCTAGGACTGACATGGAAGGAGCATAAGTCTGATAAGGAGGTTGACTACGTTTTCTGGAGAAACCCTAACACATTAGTGAATAGACTGAGGTTACTTATTGCTTCGAGGGACTCTGGTAATAATAGTCACACTCAAGAGATTGAGGAAATTATCAGGGAGTTGAAAGCATCTAAAGTTATAGCATGACAGGATCGAGAAATTGTGTTAATCAATTACGACCATGGTTAACAGGAATTTTGAAATATCAAATACTTGTTCTTATAAAATACATCATTCAGGCATTGTTGAGATGTTTAATTTTTTTACTGATAATGCAGGTCTCTTTCTGTGTGATGTATATAGTTATATAACTGAGTGTTTAGATTGTCTAGACTAACAGCTTTGCCTTTAGGAAATATGTATGGTTTTTTTGTGAAGGAATGTAATAGGATAATGTTTATAAAAAATAAATTTTTTCTGCATTACTTTTTGTAAAGTGATATGTTTTTTACAGGTATTCAGGTAAACTGATTTTTAAAAATTGGTTTACATGAATGTTGTTTATCTTCTTTTTCTAATATTCCAAGTCCTTTTTTATTTTTTGCGTAAATATCTTTTTTCATGTCTATTTCTGCAATATTTCCCGAAAGTGTAATTCCATACTTTGAGTATGTGCAAATAAATGAAAGCGTAGTAGATCTGCTTAACAGTTTCTTTATCCATATTATTCCTTGCCCGTTTCATTACTTTTTTGTAATATATTTATGGTTGTATAAGTTATTAACAACGCTTAATTTTTCTGAGATTCTTTCATTTCTAGATCCAATTTCAAGATCTTCATTTTCACTGTGTTCTCGTCTTCCAAACACTCAAGCCTCCTCTCATAAAAACCCTCTCTTATGCCATCTTTGTTCTTTTCAGGCAATGGAGTTGAAAGTTCTGTATGGGAACTGCAGACGCCACCTTTACACTTTCTCTTTCTTCAAATTCCTTACCTGTTATTAAAATTGCTGAAGGACATGTTGGAACTGGATTTACTATTTCAATGTCCTTAACTGTGGTGATTACTTCTGAATGGAATCCAACTTCATCATCAAACTCATTGGCGATTGAATAGAAGAGCAACAATTGTTATTTGGCTACTATTGTCTAAGAAAGGCGGTATATACATACGCCTCCAGTTTTGTTCAATCGTACCTTGTCAATGGCATTTGCTTGTTTCATTCTTTTCTTTATGTTCTCATAATATCATTTCAGGGATTTTCATTCACACTGGATGATCCTCCTAGAATTGTACTCATATGCAATTTATTTCCATGTCTCTTCCTTACGCTTCGCAGAGCAATCAGTCATTTTATTTTCAACACTAATTTGTGTTCTAAAACAATGTCGGTCATATATCTTTCTCTTCTTTCTTAAAATTTGCTGCCTGATTCTTTTTTATTACTTTCGTCCTTCTCCATTTTGCAATTTGTTTATGAATCAGAGACAAATGAAAGTTGAATGGCATTAGCAATTGTGAATTGATTCAATACAATTGCAGTTATCTGAGATTAGTGAATAATGAATAACGTTTATTTCTCAATACTCGATACATAATTAAGTTATATACTTTTAGACTATAATAATATTTGAAAATATTAGGCTATTTACACTATAAATTCACTTCTTTGTTGTTTGCCTATACTAATCTATGGTCTCAGTACATACAACTCCTGGTTTTCTATGTATCGAAGACCCTCTGTCTACTTGTTTATGTTTCATTATATATACCTTTATTTATTTATTTTTTTTATTAATGTGCCATATATGATTTCCTGTGTTACGTGGTTACGTTAGATGATAGACAATGAGAAGATCCAGAACAAACAAGGTGGGAATAGGTTAGGACGTATACTTCACTGTAAACCGATATACTGTTTGTCCCTCTCCGTCTCGCGCACTACTGTTTAACAAATATAAAAGTTTGTAAGGTTTAGAAAATAAGTATATAAAAGTGTTGTAATGCTGGATGAGAAAAGTTTTATAATCGAATTACTCTCTATATTACAGTATAAACCTACATTCCTCCTCCTTCAATCTCTGTCTATCCTTGTATCTCTCCCGTTTTCCATATTTCTCCCATATAAACGTATACTCTAATCCTCAAACAATTTCTAGACTAGCACCTCTCCTCGTATGCCCTACCGCTCTCATATAAATGCATTTTCCTCCTTGAAGGCTCTCTCAACCTAGCACCTACCTTCGTTTTCCCTATCTTTTCCCATATATACGTATACTCTCTCATTCAAACCTTCCCGACTAGCCTAGCACTACTCCTCATATTCCCCTACTTCTCTCATATAAGATGCATTCCCTCATTCAACACCGTCTAGCCTAGCATCGACCCTCGCATTCCCTATCTCTCGCATATAAACGCCTACTCCATCATTCAAAGCTCCTATCCTAAAACCTCTCCTCGGTTCGCTATATCGCTCATATTCTACCCTTCAAGTCCTGTTTAGTATAGCATCTTTCCTTGTATTCCCTATCTCTCTCGTATAAAGCATATCCCTCCCTCCTTTAGCATCTGACTAGCCTAGCATCAGACCTAGTATTCTCTATCTCTCCCCTATAAATACTTCTGTCTAGAGGACTAATGTTTCAGGAGAGCATCCTTTACCCCTATAAAAGTTTATTTGGCGTCTTTATCTTAATTAGTTTAGGAGTTATTAAATTTATAATTAAATTACATTTTATCGGTATTCGAACCCTGGACACCAGAAACAAAATTATTTACAATATTAGTTTGATATGTTTAAAGGGGCTGTATGCAGTTACAGCATCAATCTAAGTGATATATTCTAGAGTATAGAGAGAAATAAGTAAGTGATTGCAAGATTGAGATTCGAAGTAAGGACAACTGATTGAAAATTATATACAGTATTAATTGCTCCTCATAGGAGCTATCAATCATGCTTTGGTGAATTCCTCTAACTCTCTTAGTTTCTGAGATAATGAGGATTTAAAAATTAGGCTCGAACCCAGAACGTCAGGTATCTAGTTACACATCCACAGGATACTACCTAATAACATAAACGCAATCAAGTTTATTTGGCGTCTTTAGCTTAATTAGTTTAGGAGTTATTAAATTTATACTTAAATTACATTTTATCGGTATTCGAACCCTGGACACCAGAAACAAAATTATTTACAATATTAGTTTGATATGTTTAAGGGTGCTGTATGCGTTTACAGCATCAATATAAGTGATATATTCTAGAGTATAGAGAAAAAATAAGTAAGTAATTGAAAAATCGGGATTCGAAGTAAGGACAACTGATTGAAAATTATATACAGTATTAATTGCTCATCATAGGAGCTATCAATCATGCTTTGGTCAACTCCTCTACCTCTCTTAGTTTCTGAGACAATGACGATTTAAGAATTAGGCTCGAACCCAGAATGTCAGCTATCTAATTATACATTCACAGGATACTACCTAATAACATAAACGCAATAGAGTTTATTTGTCGTCTTTATCTTAATTAGTTTAGGAGTTATTAAATTTATAATTAAATTACATTTTATCGGTATTCGAACCCGGACACCAGAAACAAAATTATTTACAATATTAGTTTGATATGTTCAAAGGTGCTGTATGCATTTACAGCATCAATCTGAGTGATATATTTTAGAGTATAGTGAAAGAATAAGTAAGTGATTGAAAGATCGGGATTCGAAGTAAGGACAACTGATTAAAAATTATATACAGTGTTAATTGCCCATCATAGGAGCTATCAATTATGCTTTGGTCAACTCCTCTACCTCTCTTAGTTTCTGAAATAATGAGGATTTGAAAATTAGGCTCGAACCCAGAACGTCAGGTATCTAATTATACATCTACAAGATACTACCTAATAACATAAATGCACTAAAGTTTATTTGGTGTCTTTATCTTAATTAGTTTAGGAGTTATTAAATTTCTAATTAAATTGCATTTTATCGGTATTCGATTCCTGGACACCATGTACCCAAAATATACATTCACAAGAAACTATCTAATGACGTTAATGTAATAAACTTTATTTGACGTCTTTATCGTAATTAGTCTCAGAGTTATTAGAAGCTGAATTTGTAATCACTCCTAGGATTCGATCCCGGCCATCCTGGTCAACTTGGAACTCATTGGAGAAGCTGCTGCTTTTTATATCATTCCCCCCGCTAAAGCTGAAGTGTTGAGAGTTGTGCAGAGCACTTAGGAAAACAATTACTGACATTGTTCGCTAATGTGGTGAAAGCGTCTAACGTGGTCAGCTAATAGAGGTCACATTTACCACCAGGCAGAAGTAGGTTGTTGATCGCTAATGTATGTAAACAGATCCGGAATGCAAACTTAAAAGTCTATTAATGTGGTGAAAGCGTCTAACATTATCAGCTAATGGACAAGCGCTTTCCACAGATAGAAGAAGACTCCAGTGTTTTCATTACATTACAGACTGTTCCCGTAGGCAGACTACTTATACTCACGCTCGAGTCAACAATTCATTATTCAAAAAACTTAATTGCTCGAGGATGCAATGTGCAGACCTTAGTAGTCATAAAAAAATGTTTGACGAACATTACCTAATTAATTTGCCGAGGGGCGGCAGGCCTCGAGAAAACAAATCCCTCAAGTCAGGACGCCACAGTAGAACGCATGGGGGAGGGGGTAGGACCTGTCGGCACAGATACAGTCGGCATTAGGTAAGCACACAAAGAGAGAGGGGGCGGGGCCTAGCGACACGAGACCTGGCGGCATGTAAGCCCTCAAAGGGAACCGGCGGGCTTGTCGGCATAGAACAAAGAACCTTATCGCTTGTCGGCATCTCTCTGTGGGCAGAACATACATGATATGACTACTGAAGTATAAGACCAAACTACACTAAGCTTCGTGGCACAACAGCCTACTGCCGAACCAAGGCATGCCGCCGATCCGCTGCGTCCTGCTCATCTGCCCACAACAGGCGCCTTGAGTGCGGTGCAGTACTGGAAGATGGGACGTGGTCAACGCCCCGGATCCCTCCGGGCCGATATATGCTGCCTTTTTAACCCGGAGCCACTAATTTTCATCAAGTAGCTCCTCAATTGGCCCCTCAGGACCTACCGAGGCTGAATGCACCCCAGGCCAGGTCTACCAGCGGGAGAAAATCCCGACGCCGGTACCGGTAATCGAACCTGGATCTCCTACTTTGTAAGCAGCTGCGCTACTACTGCGTTGAGACGCCTAAGTAAAAGACCAGGAAGATTAAATTCCTCTATTACACATCTGTGACTGTTTATGAAGCCCATAGCCATTATTACTGCTTTCACTCTCTCTATCACAAATACACTTCCTTACTCCATCTAACACAATCCATTTAGAACACAGGCCACATTCATTAGTCAGTAAAGATACATAATTAAAGCAGGGAAATTGTTTGCGTTGGCACAACAAGAAACATTATATTGTGAGTGAAAGAAAACTACTATTCATGTAAGGTACTCCATTTTAATTTGTCTTATAACCAGTGGACTATCAGATAATAACTATACGGTATGCAAGGGAGGGGTACACATCACACATTGCAACATATGTTAAGTCTATTGAACCTACCACTCCCAGGAGAAGGGGATGAAGTGAAGGAGCTATATGAGAGTATAGGCCATAGGAACGCGCGGAAGTTCCTATTCTTTTCTGGTTCGAGGATCCATCCCACGAATGGAGCTGCACAGAGAGGTCTATGGATAACAAACAGCCCTCTAGTGTCCACTGGGAGTACTCTTCCCTTGAAGCAAGCATTCGTGCCATTTGTTCTTCACCGCCACACACCACGAAAACTAGAAGCAAATCTTAAATATGAGAAGGAAACGCAATTAAACGGAAATGAGAGAAAGGAAATCGTTGTAGATGAGACTCCACCCTAATATTCGCTTAATGACCAGGGAAATCCACAAAAACCACTTGGAGAGTGCGGACGGACGGTCGACAGGAATTGAACCCGGGACCTCCCGAATGCGAGACTCACACGTTACCGCGGAGTCAATTTGCTCGTTAACATGATAGCTAATGCTTTGCTAATATATATATATATATATATATATATATATATATATATATATATATATATATATAGTGATACGGTATATTTAATTCATTTTCGATCAAAGAAGTGACACTCATCATTTTAAGCAGTAGACTACTAAATCAGTCCACATAGAACTGTATTTATTTTTATGATGTGGTAGTATAATGTCGTTCCCAACAGGCGCGCGCGCGCATGTGTGTGTTGAACCAGACCATGTAGCGAAAAAACGATCGCTAAAAAATACGGTCTATGAAAGAAGCGGTCAACAATCTAGAGCAGGTACACGAGAGGGATAGCTATTTGATGGTTTAGAAGTTACGGCCTGTGTAAAAAGCGTACACAGAGTGCGTAGTAAGCATACGTTCAGTACGTACAAAGTACAGGCCTATTCAAAAAGAAGGAACAGAATTTAAATATTTATTTCTAATGAACGACAATTGATAACAACACATATAACACATTATTGAATAGAGGAATTTTCAAAATTTTAAGCTCCCCCAAACGGAAAAGCCCTGGTCGTCCTCACATAACAAATGGTGTTGATTTTGAACACATAAAATAAAACTTTGAACTTTCTTCTATTCAGTGATGTATCGCATGTGTCGCCATCTATTGTAGTTCATTACAAATAAACATTTAAAGTCTGTTCCTTCTTTTTTAATAACTCTATACCTAGAGACATTTCTTTTCTATTTACCCCCCCCTTTCAATCCATAGTTTTCTCATTCTTTGACTATGGGTTGTCTTTCTCTCGTCTGTACTTGATGTTCCAGTTTTTTCTTCGGTTTGGTTAACTTGGCACTATGCACTTTGTTTGTAAAGATATCTCTTTTTAGGATATGATTTTCTTACGTAATTCTTGGTAGTTATCGTATGTAATTCCCAATTATATTTATTATTATACTGTAATCTTTTAGGGAATTTTATGTTCCTATTATATACACTATAATACTAATCAGAGTATAATTAATAATAAACGAAGCATATGTATAATCGGCGCAACAGTTCTAGACACGTGAAAATCTTAATGAGAGCTATGATGCGAGTTGCTTACCAAATCAGGTGGTGACCGGTGGACTGCATTCTGCAGGGGTGCGTGGGACAGTCATCGTCAAATATCCACACCGGTTATGCACTGATTTGCGCTGATAAACTTAGTTATATACAGTATATTAAAATCCACGCTGTAAAAAGCGCTTAATATAAAAAACGCTGTCAATCATTGCCTCCAATTCTTCCACACCTAACAACCCTTCCTCTTCTGCAGAATCACTCACATTATTGCCGTCATCGCTGCTGTCACTACTTTCTGCACCATTATCTTGCATGAGAATTCTTTCTATTTGATTTTCTGCAATTCCGTATTTTTCGAAATAATGATTCTTAATTTATTCAACATGTCGACATACATTTTCCCATTCTGGCCCTCCAATTTCAGCAAATTGCTGGCGTTATAACTGCTCCACATATTTTAATTTAAAAGTCATATTTCTGCATGCCACCCATTTTTTGATATCAGCCCAGATTAATTCGATTGGGTTTAGATCTGGGTGATGCGATGGGAGTCTAAATACATTATGGCGATGTTGTATTACTATCTGGTCAAGTATGTATGACGTCTGAAGCTGTTTGTTGGTTTTAATTAAGTTATATAGCTTTGTTTTACTCATGCTTTCATCTAAAGCTATATTATGTCTAAGTAACCAAGCTCTCATTTCTTCTTTCAATGAATTTGAGGTAGGTGGTTTGTCAATTGAGTGTTGACGCATTATGAAGCATTGTCGATGACCAGAACAGACCCAGCAGGCATATTAGGTCTCAACATGGCGTTGATTCACTTCATGTACTTTTCTGTATTCATTTCTTGATGAAAATCTCCTGTTGTTTTTGAAACTTGTAAAAGAAGGGCATTTGGAACGAAGCCGATCTCTCCAACAGCATGAACGATAATAAGTATTTGCCCTTTAGCAACAGGAACCTGCAACCTAATTCGCTATCGTCACTCCAACTTTTAGATGCTGTACGACTGCTGTGTATGTATGACTCATCTTCATACACTATAGTATTTTTCTGAAATTTGTAGCACCACCTTAAAAATTAATGCTGATATAAGTACACACTGATATAAGTACTGAAGCGATTACTTTGACCCAAGATTACCTGGATTATACAAGGAATAATGGCTTGAAGATATATTCATAAAATAATTAACAACCGTATTCTTTACTTTAATAACTCAACATCAATATCACACAAATGATTACAATCATCATCCCCTATTTCATTTTAGAGTTTACAGTTTCAACATTATTATTCGATTACAATTTTTACAATTTGCTTCCTGCTCTCACATTTAAAGCTTTATAGTTAAACGCCAAGAATAAATATCTCTACCCGACGATAACTCTTTACCGCTGCCCAATTACCAAAAAAGAATTTTAAATATATTTAGCCGAAAGAGAATTTTGTATACCGTGCCGAATGCCTCTATCTGACGTGATCCTGCTTGTTTCCCTCGATGAAGACAGACTGCTTCGTCCTCCCAGCCGGCACGTTCGAGCAGATTGAGAGTGTTTTTGCGCCTGCGCAGTCGACGAGTCTCGTGGCGTGACCCACTACGTGAGTCCAAACTTGTGCTGGTTCTTCATCTTGTAGCGAACTGATTAAAGAACTACTACGTTGATCGTTGCACTTCTTTTTGCCACATTCGGCAGCGTTCCTTTGATACATGCCCGTCGCGTAATGTATATTTCTCCTGGGAGGGTGGATTTGGCACAGTACATATAAAATTATACTCATTTGGAAAGGTAGAATCAGACTGAAAAATTCAATGCCATAGCCGGAATTTGAACCACGGATCTTAGGCTTTCCGTGCCGTTGGTCTAACCGACTAAGCTATCATGGCAACATTTACTATTTATTTTTTTTATTTTATTATTTTTTTATTTTATTTATTTATTTTGCTTTTCTGTTAGAGTTCTATTTGATTTCGGTTTCTTCCACTTGAACCCTAAATCTTTAATAATTTTTCTGAGATTTGTAGCACCACCTTGTAAGTTTCTGCTGTGTTTCAGCTGGATGAGCAATCTGCTTATTGTTAGCACAGTTTTTTCTTCCACATAGGAATTGTGAATCGTGCGCCGAATGACGCATTCGAAATCGTCTATTTCTGTAATACGTTTAGGGACCTTATGTTTCTTCCCAGGTGTGTCAAATGGTACTCTTTCATCCATATGTTTTTTTTTTCTTATCTTTGAGAACTCTGGAATCGGAACTCTGTAAAACACCAGTTGCTTTGACTACTCTTTCTTGCATTCTCTTAAGGCTTTTGTGGAACTCGGATGAACATATATTTTCTTCCTTCATCTCTGCTTCTTGCTTCATGAAGTCGAGGACAATTGCAATTATTTCCCTACTTTGACTATGTAACACCTTACCACTTAACTTTGAAAACATAGGAGCCATGGTTATAAATATAACAAATATGAAATAAGCACTATTTAGATACTGCAGCTCTCTTTAAAATTACAACCAGATGCAGACACTTTCTATGCAGACTGTATGTGTTACGCACTGTGAGTAAGCAAAGGTGTTATATCGCTTTCGTTGATAAAGCTAAACATAAACCATTCCCAGGCTCGGCAGCTGGGTTGGCAATCAAGGTCACGAGTCCAGAAGTTTTGCGCGAGTAATAGGTTAGATTGAAGTAATAATCTAATCTAAACGTTAGTCGTCATATAAACTTGCCTCGTATAGTGTTACCAATATTAGAGCGATTTAAAAACAATCTCATGTGTTACACTCACATGACTTTCTCTACTCTTGTACAAACTATTTTTACAAACGCTTATTCTCCATATGCTTCATGTTAATAGAGATGTTAATCTTATTGCTAATTTTCTTGTAGGTGCAAGGGGAATATGGTAGACTTTAAGCGATAGTCAAATCCTTTAAGAGCTGGTTGCTATGTGACGCATTCCATTCTCTTTGCATGTCCAGTACATAAAAAAATGAGTAACGAATTCCCATTTGAGAAAAAGTATAAGTATTGGAAAATTTAAAGGAATAACAAGCAATATCTCGAAAATGGTTCACTCAACAACAAAATGTATATGGCATACATTGTGTATTTTAACGCGATCTACATTTTTGTCTGTAGTAAAAGTTTGTCTATCTCATAGTTTACCAGTTATGCAAAAGTTGTTCACAATGAAGAATACTTTTGGAGACATTCCCAGAAAATTCGAGATATACATTTCATTTTCCATGAAAATATCTTAAACATATGATATTTTAATCAAACTCGTTAGAGCTATTTTTGAGAAAATTAAAATTTTCGCAAAATGTTCCATGTAAAGGGTAATCTGGGGTGGGGGGATTTTCTTGAAAACCTTCGTGTCACATCGCTGGAAGATACAGAATCTAAATACCAAGTTTGGTGTTTATCCGACTGTTCGTTTCTGAGTTATGCTGTTCACAGACACACACACGAACATGTTTCCAAAAATGCTTTTTTTGGATTCAGGGATCTCAAAACATGTATTTCCGGTGAAATCTTGGAATCGAATTTTTGGATGGAATACAATACTTCCCCTACTTATTATACGTAGTAGAAGAGAAAGTAATAACTGAAACAGAAGCAAGTAGTCCTACGTAATGTGATAATGAAGCAATAAATACTCGTATATTTTAGAATCACTGATGTCATATAACTTACCTATTCGAAAAATGTGGAAAGCAATTTAGCAACAGTTTATAGAACCGTGAAAACAGCAAATATCTGGCCAGTGGTTCACTAGATTAGAACTTTCACGAATAGAGGCGAACAGATATTCAGACATACGTGTACTTTCTTTTGTATTATATTCAGACATTTTACGCTCTATTGAACTTACGCCCTTACCACTGCCACCTATACTGATTCTCTATATTCTACATGCGAATCTTGATTTACTGTTACGATTTCTAGAGAGAGAGGAACTCTTATAAGAGCCCAAATGGACGTCTGAGGTACAAGAGACAATTTAGTGCTCCAGGTCCTTCAAGAAGCTAATATGGTGCACCATAAATTCGCCGCAAGGACGTATTGCATCCGGAATGGATGAAAAGAGCTCGAGGGTGTTTTATCTGGGTGGAACGTGAAATAGCACCGGTAGTGGTTTCCGACTGATCGAGCAGGTTAAAGCCTCTTGAGGCATCAGAGCACTGCAAGTTGCAAACTGGTCGTGAAGTTATAGCACAGAGCTATAGAAACATCCAGAAGTTATCAAATAGAGAGAGAGAGAGAGTAATTGTGCAATAAAAACAAGCACGCATCGTCTAAGACACACACACGCACATATATACTACAGTTTTTAGCAATTCTTAAAGCTATTCAAATACTATTTTGTATCTGTCTATTTAATAATAATCATAACAGTGAGGATTAGACAGTACTACCTTGATACTAGGTCAGGATGCTGATTATGGAATACATATTTTTGGTA
The DNA here is from genome assembly GCA_030765065.1 of Deroplatys truncata. Lineage (NCBI taxonomy): Eukaryota > Metazoa > Arthropoda > Insecta > Mantodea > Mantidae > Deroplatys > Deroplatys truncata. Next base: position 193,383,594 of record CM060979.1, read on the forward strand.
AGACTGATAGGTTCCTTAAATGCATATAAGTGCTAGTTATGAAAAAACTATTACAATTATGGTAATTTGTTAAGTCATATTTATGCATATACAGACACTTCTTTCAGATAGAATATATTTTAGTAAGTAAGTGGTCATATCCATTTTACTTTCGCTTTTTCAAGCAGTAAAGAACATATCTCGTGTAATTTGCTTCTTCTGTGGGCAGTTCTTAAACTTCTCAGAATTTCACACAGCATTTAGTTTCCTGGAAAATGGTAAAAATCTACCTTCTTCCCCAATTTCGTTTGAATTCGCGATATGGACTCTATACTTACGTATCAGTGAGTTTGTATAGCCTGTTGTTAATAATCTGGAAGCAGGCAGCTGTGTAAGTCTATCCTTTATAATTTAGTCACCAGACTGCAGACAAGTGTCTCTTGATTGTGTATTATTGAATTTTGCTGAAGTCGGAAGCGTGTGCAGTATAGCCCAGAAAAAAAAATTATAAGTTGATGGAAAGCTTTTGAGTAACATCACAACAGTTCGTGTTTCAATATGGAGAGGAAATGTTTTCGACTGATGGTAAAATATGATATTGTAAACTACACTGCCGATTGTGAAAATTAAAACACCAGAAGGAAATACATGAATTCAATGAATTTAATACCACAGGTAAGGTACATGACAAGTAACGAATGATGAATTTTTCAAATGTGTACAAGACCTTTGAACCCTAATATTCAGTATTTGGTGTGGCCTCATTGCGCTGCAATTAGAGCTGCTATGCGCCCTGGCATTGAATCAAAACGGTTCTGAATAAGTTCCTGAGGGATTTCCCTCCACGCAATTGTATTCGAGCCCACAAATTTGTGACACTGGTTACTGGAGGACCGTGACGCACCAGGTGCCGAACAACCATATCACAGACATGTTCGATGGGCGACATGTCAAGCGAACGTGCAGGCCAGGGAAGTAATGGTACCCGTCGCTCTTCGAAGAAGGCTTGTACATTCCTCGCAATATGTGGCCGGGGATTTTCCTGTTGAAATGTGGCCTGTGGAGATGCCTGAAGCAGGGGTAGTACCTCAGACTCTACAACCACCGTTACGTAACGGTTGCTGTTCAAAGTGCCCTCAATTCGTAGGAGGCGAGGTAGGTTGTTGTAACCAATGACGCCCCAAACCATCACACCTGGTGTTGGTCCGCTATGCCGCTCAACAATGGAGCCCTTCAGGTTGCGCTCACCACGGTACCGCCTAACACGTATGTGACCATCACTGTAGGACACGTTGAAGTGGGACTCGTCCGAAAAGTCTACATTTTGCCACTCAGCACCCCAGTAACGGTGTTCACGTGCCCATTGCAGTCGGAGGAGTTTGTGGTTTCTGGACAATGGAAGCCGTCGTAATGGCATGCATGCAACCAGTATAACCTGCAGCAGACGGCGATGAACCGTTGATGCAGACAACTTCACACCTGTTGCGGTGCTCCAGTATCGAGTCAACACTGTGGATGAAGCTGTACGATCCGTTATGGCCATGAGGAAAAGATGACGGTCATCCCGTTCTGTGTTCATGTTCCGTGGTCCAGTACCCGCTCTTCGCTGCGTACGACCTTCATCTATCCACTGCTTCCACACACGCATCACTGCTGTAGCAGAATGCCCTGTACGAGCGGAAATGTCACGGTACGACAAACCCGCTTCCCGGAGACCGATCATTCTGCCCCGTTCGAACTCACCTACATGCCTCTGACGTCGGAGAGGCACACTGGCACCTGCTTCATTGTTTCCACCTTGTTCGAACAGCTCTGCACTGACTACACTGGGCGCAACACTGACCTTGTCGTACCGACACGACAGGGCTCTGCTCGGCCCGCGTGTACCCCATCTGTCTGCAAACCTAATCATTATTGCCTGCAGACTCTTGTACACTTCCACCAAGTTTGGAGCTATTTAGGAAATTGTTTCTTGGTGTTGCAATTTTCACAAACGGCAGTGTATATGACATAGGTTTTTGAAAAGCTTTTTCTTCCACTTCAGTGGTTTTGTTGGGTGAAAAGTTTTCTTTTAAAAATGCATTCAGTTAGACTCAAATAGTGTGTTCCATTCTAAATATGTTCCGCTTGTTTCAGCTGAAATAGAGGGAAGTTTTCCGAAGTGGAAGGTTATTGACTGAGAATAGGAAATCTGTTTTATTTCAACATTTGCACAAGGTATTCATTGCCAATTGCAACTCAGGGCTCATAAATAGAATTAAAAAGAAGTATATAAAATCACAGCATACGTTAACCAATGACAGTTTTAAGAAAATTAAAAACCATACTGTAATATCAAATTGCATAGTTAACCTTGGATTCATGTGCACTGTATTGTTAAATAAACAGTTCATTGCCATAAACTTAATGATTTATTTTATAACTGAAATTTTTGTTAGTACTGTATTTGTGTAAATTTTAGGTCATAACAGTATATTTTATTTTGCATATTATTGTGATTTTTTGGGCATAAGGAGTTCTAGCCCTAGCTCAGAAGTTGAGGAAAAATAATTTTATTTTAGAATGTGCGAAGCCGTAGCGCATCATAATGCACGAGGTTCATTTTTGGTCATTGTAGGCCAGAACATTGTAGGTTTTATTTGTCCTTTTTTGGCGTTTTTGTTCGTTTTTGTCCTTTTTTACGATTTAACTCCTTTTTTGCATCTTCACCTTCTTTCGACTAAATTTCTTCCTACTACTGCTTTCTCAGTTCGAACAGACAACAGACAACAATGTTTTATATCCATTAACATAATAATACAGAAAATATGACTGAAAGAAGAAGCATTTCATTCATAAAATTTCCTTCGCTCTGTATGCATCATACCAGCAGAATTTTCTATTTTTACTTTCTCTACTACGTATAGTAAGTAGGGGAAGTATTGTATTCCACCCAAAAATTCGATATCGAGATTTCACCGGAAATATATGTTTTAAGACCCCCTGAATAAAAAAAAAAGATTTGCAGAAACATATCCGTCTGTGTGTCTGTTTGTGTGTGTGTGTGTGTGTGTGTGTGTGTGTGTGTGTGTGTCTGTGAACAGCATAACTCAGAAACGAACAGTCGGATCAACACCAAACTTGGTATTTAGGTTCAGTATCTTCCAGAGATGCGACACGAAGGTTTGCAAGAAAATCCCGCACCCCAGATTACCCTTTACTTGGAAGATTTTAATTTTATCAAAAATCGCTATAACGACCTTGATTAAAATATCATATATTTAAGGTAATTTCATGACAAATAAAATGTATATCTTTAATTTTCTGGAAATCTCCAAAAGTATTTATCATTGTGAACGACTTTTGCATAATTGGTGAACCGTAAGAGATATACAAAACTTTACTAAACAAAAATATAGATCCCTTTAAAATACACAATTTATGTAATATACATTTTTTTGTTGAGTGAACCATTTTCGAGATATTGCTTGTTATTCCCTTAAATTTTCCAATATTTATACTTTTTCTCAAATGGGAATTCGTTATTCATTTTTTTGTCCTGGTAATACAAAGAGAATGGAATACTCCACATAGCAACCAACTATTAAAATATTTGACTATCGATTAAAGCCTACCAATTCCCCTTGCATCTACAAGAAAATTGGCAATAAGATTAACATCTCGATATCTCAATTAACTTGAAGCATATGGAAAATAATCATTTGTAGAAATAGTTTCTACTTGAGTAGAGAAAACAATGTGAGTGTAACACTCAGATTTTGTAATAAACAAATGCTTAACTGTAGAATATCATTTAGAATAAATATAGAATGACATCTGGGTGTTACATGATAAATTAAATATATCGGTATTATTGCAATATATATGTATTAATGTATATAAAGGGTCCATAAATAACATAATTTTGGGTAAAATAACACATGTTACCTTTAAATAATGGCTGATGTAACATCTAGATGCTTAATGTCAGGTATTATATTCATTGTTTAAATGTATTATTACAACCAAGATTATTAAAATTATTGATTAATTTGCTTCACAATTTACGGGCTTTTTTCCAGATATTAGATCCTTTTTAGGTCTTTCACAGGTCTTTTTAGGCAATTTATAGATTTTGAATTTCCCAGCCCTAGCGATAACATTTTTGTTGCATATGAAGGGTTTACTAAATCGTTAACTGCTTATGAAACAAGTGTGTTCATATATCTGCTCATGGGGAAACAAAAACATTAACATCCATTAACCTTCAGAATTGAAATACTTATAGCAGAGTAGATTTTTGAAATGGCTAACTTTAAACATTATTTTTTACGTAAATATTATAATTTAATTACTTGTTCATGTTTATATATACGCTTTATAAAATTTTGTATCCTCTAAATCTCTAGTACTGATCTGTCATGTTTTCACAATCCATAGTTAACAAGTAGTCCTAAAATGTAAAGAATTCCAGAGATAAAACATATAGAAACCTAGGTAAAACGTTTGATGTGTTACACTAACATGACTTTCCCTACTCTTGTACAAACTATTTTTAAAAACGATTATTCACAATCTACTTCACGTTAATCGAGCTAAACATTTGGAGAAACTATCTTATTGCTAATTTTCTTCTAGCTGCAGGAGAATATGGTGGGCTTTAAGCGATAGTCAAATCTTTTAAGTGCTGGTTGCTATGTGGAGTATTTCATTCTCTGTGCATGTCCAGAACAAAGAACAAAAAAATAAAATAAAAAAGAATAACGAATTCCCATTTGAGAAAAAGCAGAAAAAGTTATTGAGGCATTCAAACAAATAACAAGGAATGTCTCGGAAATGGTTATTGAACAAAAAAAATTGTATTATATAAATTGTGTATTTTAACGAGCTCTACATTTTTTGTAAAATTTGGTCTATCTCTTACGGTTTACCAGTTATTGCGAAAGTCTTTCAGAATGAAGAGGACTGTTGAGTACATTTTAAGAAAATTCAAAATATACATTTCATTTGACATGAAAATAACTTAAACATATAATATTTTAATCAAAACCCTTAAAGTCATTTTTAAAAAAATAAAAATCTTCGAAAAATGTTTCATGTAGATAAAGGGTAGTATAGGTGTGGCATTTTCTCGAAAATCTTCGTGTCGTACCACAGTGGACAAAAATTTTGTATTTTGAATACATTTTAAAAATGGCAGTTTGAACTGTGAATTCCGCTCCACTTACAGAAAAAAAAATCTGATGTGTTACACTCACATGACTTTCTCTACTCTTGTACAAACTATTTTTACAAACGCTTATTCTCCACATGCTTCATATTAATGGAGATATCGAGATGTCAATCTTATTGATAATTGTCTTGTAGATGCAAGGGGAATATGGTAGGTTTTAAGCGATAGTCAAATATTTTAACGCTGGTTGCTATATGGCGCATTCCATTCTCTTTGCATGTCCAGGACATAAAAAAATCTGATGTGTTACACTCACATGACTTTCTCTACTCTTGTACAATCTAATTTTACAAACGCCTATTCTCCATATGCTTTATGTTAATGGAGATATCGAGATGTCAATCTTATTGCTAATTTTCTTGTAGATGCAAGGGGAACATGGTAGGTTATAAGCGATTGTCAAATCTTTTAAGCGCTGGTTGCTATGTGGCGCATTCTATTCTGTTTGCATATCCAAGACATAAAAAATTGAATAACGAATTTGAGAAAAAGTATAAGTATTGGAAAATTTAAGGAAATAACAAGCAATATCTCGAAAATGGTTCACTCAACTAAAAAAATGTATATGACATAAATTGTGTATTTTAACGCGACCTACATTTTTTGTGTAGTAACATTTTGTCTATCTCTTATGGTTTACCAGTTATGCAAAAGTCGTTCACAATGAATAACACTTTTTTAGACATTCCCAGAAAATTCGAGATATACATTTCATTTGTCATAAAAATATCTTAATCATATGATATTTTAATCAAAATCGTTAGAGCCATTTTTGAGAAATTTAAAATTTTCGAAAAATGTTCCATGTAAAGGGTAGTCTGGGGTGGGGGGATTTTCTTGAAAACGTTCGTGTTGCATCCTTGGAAGATACTGAACCTAAATACCAAGTTTGGTGTTTATCCGACTGTTCGTTTCTGAGTTATGCTGTTCACAGACAGACACACACACACAGACAGACACACAGACACACAGACACACGGACACACAGACACACACACGGACATGTTTCCAAAAATGCTTTTTTTGGATTTAGGGGTCTTAAAACATGTATTTCCGGTGAAATCTCGGTATCGAATTTTTGAGTGGAATACAATACTTCCCCTACTTACTATACGTAGTAGAGAAAGTAAAAAGAATTAAAGCTCCTATATACTTCATAGCACAGAAGTAAACTAAGTCCAACTTTTAGGTGAAGTTTGCTCTAAAAATTGGTACAATTGTTAAGTATGGAAGCTTCGGTGTGTGCAAGCCATGTAGTTTGCAAATATTTGTTTACGAATGTTTCCATATTTCTTTGAACAGCTTTTTCACTGAATTACGTTTTCCCTTATAAATGGCCCATTTCCTCAAAAGCTATTGAACTTACTAAATTCAATTTTAGGATAATCAAAATCCCCTTAGTGCTGTTGTGGATATATTTTAATGTTAATAAGATGCTTGGTTATTTTAAATAAAAACAAAATCGGATGTGTTGCACTAACATGACTTTCTCTACGCTTGTACAAAGTATTCTTACAAACGAGTTAATCCAGATGTGCGATAATCTTATTGCCAATTTTCTTAAAGGCTAAGTGATAGTCAAATGTTTTAAGAGCTGGTTGCTATGTGGAGCATTCCATTCTCTTTATATGCCCAGGACATTAAAAAACCAATAACGAATTCCCATTTGTGATAAAGTATAGGTATTGAAAAATTCAAACAAATAACAAGGAATATATAGGAAATGGTTCACTCCACAAAAAATGTATAGGACATTAATTGTGTGTTTTAATGGATCTACATTTTTTGTGTAGCACTTTTTTTCTATCTCTGACGGTTTACCAGTTATGCGAAAGTCAATCAGAATGAAGAGGACGTTTCAGGACATTACCAGAAATTTCAAGATATACATTTATTTGCCATGAAAATATGTTAAAAACATGATATTTTAATCAAAATTGTTAGCGATTTTTGAGAGTTTCAAAATTTTCGAAAGTGTTCCATGTAAAGGGTAGTCCGGGGTGGGGGATTTATTTGGAAATCTCCGTGTCGCATCCTTGGTAAATAGTAAACTCAAGTACCAGTTTGGTATTCATGTGACGTTTTGTTTCTGAGTTATGCTGTTCACAGGCAGACAGACACACACACCCACATGTTACCAAAATACTTTGTTTGGATTCAGGGCACCTCAAAACATGTATTTCCAGTGAAATGTTGATATCGAAGTTTTGGGTGAAATGCAATACTTCCCCTACTTACTATACGTAGTAGAGAAAGTAAAATACTATTGCTGATAAATTTTAATCAACTGATGGTATTATTGAGAAAAAAAATACTATCTTCCTTATTAAGGAAACTTATTGGATAATAGTAGATCAGGGAACTTGGTAATTGCTGAGATAATGGATCATGAGTTTGCCAGATTTAACATTGGTGGAATAGGGCGTTTAGTCATTCCTTAAAATAACAATTTTATGAGTAATTAAATAAAATATTTTTTGTCAGTCCCAAAATATTTGAATTTAAATAAACAAAATTAGCATAATATTTAGCACGTAGTAGACTGTTTAGAAATTTCATAATTTATATTAACGTACCTACGTATTTCTATACTGCGCTTCCCACCCCTGGAAAGAAAACATCATAACGTAACATAAACATCAGCTGATTCACCAATAAACAATTCAGCTTTACGCGGAATAATATCACATTACTGTTTTTAGCGATTGCAATAATTACTTAACCAGCATATTTTCAAATATATCATACTGTTCGAACCCATGTTATCCAAAGTTAAGTATTGCCTCAGAAATGTCGTTAAACGTCAGCGTTCCTTTATGCAATAAGGTTTTTTTCAGACTCATAACAGACTAAACAGGCCTCCAACAAGTTAAGCCTTTGGGACATGTTTTATGACAACAGACGTGAAATCAAACTTGACAAACTTCGGTTTCTCCGTCACTTTTAATAGCATGCTTTTCTTCCTCCGAAAATAAAAAATAGAATGTCAACTTGGACAAACAGGATATTACATTTTTGAGTAGTGGCCCAGAAGTTATGTTTCTGACATTTCAAATCAAACTTTGTCCTAGCTCTGTCTCTCTTCACAGCAACTTGAGGGTGCGAGATGGAGTAGACATTGGTGAGGCCACATTTTGAAATGTTGTGGATATGTACGGAAAACAAGAATATTGCTGTCAGCTCGGAACTCCAGAAGCTAACTTTATCTTAAGTCAAAACATGCGTGACAAATGAACTCTATAAGCCATGAATTCCAGGCTCAAAGAGGTCGAACTTTTACTGAAGCTAAAGAATACAGTCAATTAAATAAAATTACATGAAGGTGGATTTTACATGAAATCAAAGGTTGAAGTCAATTAAACGTCTAACGGAAAATGAGCCAGAAAATTATTCTTAAATTTGATAACATTGAATTTTGTTATTATACATCAGAAGGAATGTTGCTCCTATCAAATAGAATGAGCGTAATATTCATTATCGCTATTTCACGAATAAAACCAATAGAAATAAAGTCATTACGTTGTATTTAAAGGCAAAATCAAGGGCCTAACCTCAAAAGCAAATTCATGTTGCATTTGCATTAATAATGCAAACCGTCTGTAAGGACACCATTTAGTATTTTTAAAAAAAGCTCATTAAATACATGGGACTTGACAAAAACTTAAATCTTCATTTTGTTTTGTATCTCCCGATGTCATAAATACATTAGGGATGAGGCATAACTGTCAAATGGTTATTATCAATTTCTCTGGATGAGGTAATTACCCTGTAGTCGAAGCGTGATTGGTTATCCAAGGCATTTTTAAACCCTATTCTTCCATATCCTATTTAAGTGCACTTTTTCATTCTGTATAAAGTATAATCCGCACAACGTTCACATAACTTGATCGTTCTGAATTAGTTCCTTTCCTTAGCCATGAGTGTGCCAACTGAGAGATGTATTATCATATCACTGTTCTTAAATTTTCAATGGCCTATATCATCTACTTTAGTAGGCCCATTTCCCGCTTCCTGTAAAAGTCGTTATTCAATTCCTGTTTTTATTATAGAGATATTTGTGTTGCAAGTTTTAGGTAACTCGGTATGCATATATGTTCATAAATTAATGCATACATCTGGAACGTAATTGCAGTATTGTATTAAAAACAACAGTAAATGTAAATATTTACAACACTAATGGTTATTTATGTTGCGAATATGTAGAATCAACGCTTCAAAGTTGTTTAATGTTTTATTAACTGACACACAATAATATGCTATAAAACTATGGTTATTAACGAAAGAGAGGCACCAATCTCTAACCGATTTCTCTGCATCCGTGACATCAGTTGCATAACCATTAAAGTAATATGCCATGAAAAAAGAGTATTTTAGCGTAATTGTGTGTTAGACTCTTATAAAGATATAAAACCAATACACCTAAGAACACGAATTTTACTTGACTCCAATGTAAAAACACACTTTTGCAAATAAACGAGGCAGCGATTTATAAGTCTTCCGCAATATTTTTGTACCACATGATGAGCTGTTCTTAGCTTGTGAGTGATTATAGGGAAATAGGTCTGTTCTCAATGAGAAGTCGTTCTCATAAACAAGCTGTGAATAAACCAATTTCTAAATAATTACTTTAAACTTCTTTAAAAGGTGTGCAAAATATGTGGCGACACAAATATATAATTTCTTATGTATATATTCCTTGACAAATTTAGTGACTCTTAATTTAATTAGGTTTAAAAACTATTTTCAACAAATATATGAATTTTTTGTGAATTTAGCGGAATATATCCTAATTTTAACCGGCAACCGCGGCTACATTAATAGAATGAGTCTCCATTTGAAAGACACTGCGTTTAGCTTGATAGCACTCGTTGATATTATAAAACCAACGGATTGAGCAAAGACGAATAATAAGACAAATGTTGTTTCAATCAAAGCATACACGGCTTTACTAAGAAACAGCATTTAGAGCTCCTAGAGCACATTGTGACCACAGCGCGAAGTTATGTGCGAGGGCATTAAACTCGCCCACCTGACCGGCAGGGTTCGGCTAATGACTGGTCCCTTCAGATTAATAGTTGCGTAACAAGTTCCTAATCTGCCACTTCCCCGCAATTTAGTTAATTACTGTTCCAGAAGATTCCTTTGGGTCGGTTCTAGTAGACTCCCTTTCCAGAACATCCTACTTTGTATGTGTGTCATATATAAGGGACTGTTATTTTGCAGTTTAGTTCAGGAAGTAAGAAGTTAAGAAGTGAAAAGTAGACAGTGAAGAAACGACAGTGCCATTGTGAGTTGTGATTCGAGGGATCAGTTGTGTTATGTTTCGAGTGTGTGTCAAAAGTGACTCAAGTGTAACGTGTGTACTAATTTGAGTGCCTAAGTGATAAATAATGTGTGTTTTGCAGTAACTGGTGTTCTCATTTGTTACAATGTATATGAGGAAGCGCGAATGAAGATATAGCTTCAACAAATGGCTGGTTTAGTTCGCAGTTCTATAGTACCTTAATTCCTACACGGATGAGTCTCAGCGTTTTCTCCCACTTTTCACATCCCCATCACCATTTCTCCTTGTCTTCTGGCAAATGGTCCGGAAATGAATTAAGTACCCACTTAAACACCTTGCTTTGCTGCCGCTCCAGCTGATGTATTGGAAATAAGTTCTTGATAACAGTAAGGGAGCTTTTACAGGCTTCTGTGCAGGGTGAGGCAGTTAAACTCCTACTCAAAATATCTCCCAAACTGTTACTTATATTGATGGCCTGTTTTCACGAAAGTGAACGTCGTGTAAGGCATCATCAATTTAGTGTGTAGTAGTGGCAGCAAACGTAAAACAAGATTTTAATATAAAATTGTAGTTTTGTACAACTAATTTAACATACATAAATTTACCGAACAGGTAAATAAGATAACGTATGTAATCCGCATTCGGGAGGTCCCTGTTTCGATCACCGGTGACCGCCTGCTCTGACCTGGTTATGGGTTTTTCGTAGTTTCCCCGGAGTTGGCAGGCGAATTTTGGGGTGGTTCCTTCCCTATCACGATTTTCTTTGTATCATTTCCTTTCATTCTGTTTTCTTTACATCATTTAGGCGTGCTTCTAAGTTTCATGGCGTATGGCGGTGCCGGACAGATGGCGTGGATGCATGCTCAATGGAGAGAGTATTCCCCACGGATGTCAGAGGGCTGCTTAACTGGTGGGTCGTTCTTCGCCCTCTCGGCGACTCCAGCAGTGGGACGTGTCTGCTACCTTGGAAATATTAGGAACTTACCCGCATCCCTTTAGTCTGTCTGCCTACGGCGTGTAGCCTCATGTGATTCCTTCACCTCATCCCTTCCTCCTGGAGGGTGGTAAGCTCTATAGATTTGTGCAGTTTGCAGAGTGCAAGGTGTTCCACTCCGTTGAAACATCTCTACCTCTACATAAATTTAGCAGAAACTAAAGCAAATAAAAACTAACCATATTGCTAATATACATCATTAGTAGGATATAAACTTGAATATATCCTGCAATGTACAGGTTATTAACCGCCTCGTTTGTTAAACTCTCATTACATTAAGTTTAGATTGACAGGCGAAATAAGTTTCCAATGGATTGTTAACTCTCCATGTACATACGTCTAAGTACTCTGCACACCAGTGTCAAGCACGCAATTATTTAAAGTTACAAATTTAGTTCAATAAACTGTGATTATTTTATTAATATCTGACCAAGATATAAGTTGGTGTTTTTTCCACCACATTCTATAATATTAATTCATTTATTTTGTTATAAGACTGTACCTCCTAATGAATGATTTTTTTAAATTCAAATTATAAAACATTTTGCAATATACTGCACAGTTTGTGTGTTTTTACTGTTATTAATTCTCACATCTAAGATGAGGAAAGCCTTACGAGGAAACGGGCGTTTCGAAAGCGAAGTCACATCCAGACTCCCTTAAGGGTTGGAGAATCCCCCCCCGCTTTAAAACACCAAAATCAAGCATAACACATTTTAATACGAGTTGTACATCAAAGCTGAGCTTCATACAAAATTCAAGATTTGATTTTTCATAAATTGTTGAAGGTGAAGGTGACACTAGTACCCCTGGCGTAAATTATAACACTCAAATATAGCTTAAAATAATGGTCAGTTATCTCTTACACAATCCGCAACACGCTGTTCCATCTCAAAATAAAGTAATAAACTAACTGACCAAAGAAACTCCCCGAAACCACGCACTTGAGAGAAGGAAAGACAGCCCAGCAATCACCCGAACCCGCGAACCTAGCGCGGCAGAGAACACGCCAAAACCTCGCGACAGGAAAGACCAAAACTGTTCACGAGATAAAGTAACAGAAAACAAAAACAATAAATCAGCACAATAGTCGGAAAAATAGTCAGTTTAGTATAGTATAGTGTAATATAGTAGATATAAGAAAAAACATAGCAACGGCTGCAATGAACCCAAGGATCATCAAGTTTATAGAAATCTTTTCGTCTCAAATATACTATCACTACACATTGACATGCTCAACTAAAGGAATGGCATTCCACCAAAAATTCCATAGCGAAAACCCTTTAAATGTATAAAGTTAAAGTAAAAAGTTAAAATGAACAGGGATTTCAATCTTAGTCAGCCAATTTTAAAAGGATGTAAGGCAAATATTTTCTGATGTTAAGTAGTTGTGAATTTTTATTAAATACATGTTCGGTTTACTGGCATGGCAAACGCAATTTATAATCTGGATTTTCTATTTAGAGGCAACAAATGACTCTGCAATCTTATTTAATTTTACACAACTGGAAAATCATAAGAGATGTACAAAAGAGAGCAAATATCTGGATTGTTAAAATACATAATTAATGTAATGTAAAACTGTTTGTGCCATTAAATATTTCTGAAACATTCGCTCTTTAAGGTAATTAGCTATCCAGATGCAAGTTTGCTTTGGAGAGTCATCTGTGTAAAATGCTCGAAAATAAGTTTTGTGTTCTCCCATATGAGCTAAACGTAAACAAAAAAAACATTTATGAAATGATTGTTTCCTACGTTCTCTACATACAGCAAACTCCATAGTCCTAAATTGAAAGTATTCCTCTATCGTGATTAGGGTAGGTATACTTTACACCTACGAAGATGCACAATATCGATGAATAATGTGGGGAAGGTTAGACTTACTGCATTCTAAAAAATTGTTTAGTTACGGTGTACACAGGATATTTCAATAAATTAATTAAGTAGAAATTAGTTTTAACTATTTTTACATGAGGTCATTTTACACTTACTTACTCAGCCAGCTTATCCTCCCCACATATAGGGTTTACATCCCCTAGGATTTACCCATGCCTGAGTCAGAGGCTTGTTGAGGAGCAGACGAACCTGGAATCAGAGTATGAAGAATCCGAAACGTGAGATCGACCCATAGCCCGGTATGAGAGTGAGGAAGAATATGATATGAAATGAAGCCGAAATGGAATGAAAGGAAAGGAGCAATTAGTGTAATGAATGGCAGGGGAAACCGCAGAACCAGGAGAAAACACTTCCGGACGCCGCTTCGACCACCACAAAACGAGGTCACTTTATAACAATAAAAAATCTGACGTGCTACACTCATATGACTTTCTCTACTCTTGTGCAAACTATTTTTACAAACGCTTATTCTCCATATGCTTCATGTTAATCGAGATACCGAGATGTTGATCTGATTGCTAATTTTCTTGTACATGCAAGGGGAATTGGTAGGCTTTAAGCGATAGTCAAATATTTTAGGAGCTGGTTGCTATGTGAAGTATTCCATTCTCTTTTCATTACCAGGACAGAAAAAAAATCTAATGTGTTACACTCACATGACCTTCCCTACTCTTGTACAAACTATTTTTATAACTCTGATTCTCCATCTATTTCATATTAATCGAAATAAACATTCGCAGAAACGATCTTATTGCTAATTATATTGTAGGTGCAAGGGGAATATGGTAGGCTTTAAGGGATAGTCAAATCTTTTAAGAGCTGGTTGCTATGTAGAGCATTCCATTTTCTTTGCATGCCCAGGACATACAAACAGAAAACAAATAAAAACAAAACGAATAACGAATTCCCATTTGAGAAAAAGTATTAAGCATTGGAAAATTCAAACAAATAACAAGGAATAGGTCGGAAATGGTTCACTGCACACAAAAAACGTATATGACACAAATTGTGTGTTTTGTGGTAAAATTTTGTCTATCTCTTACGGTTCACCAGTTATGCAAAATTCATTCAGAATGAAGACGACTTTTGGTGACATTCCCAGAAAATTCTAGATATGCCTTTCATTTGCCATGAAAGTGTCTTAAAATATTATATTTTGATCAAAATCGTCAGTGACATTTCTGAGAGAAAAAAAAAACTTCTAAAAATGTTCGATGTAAAGGATTGTCTGGACTGGGGGGATTTTCTTCAAAATCTTCGAGTCGCATCTTTTAAAGATGCTGAACCTAATACCAAGTTTGGTATTTATCCGACTTTTCATTTTTGATTTACGCTGTTCACAAACAAATACACACACAGGCCTTTTTTTTAAAAATGCTTTTTTTGTGCTATGGGGCTTCAAAACATGTATTTCCGGTGAAATATCAATATCGAGTTTTTAGGTGAAATGTAGTATTTCTACTTACTATACGTATAAGAGAAAGTAATAAGCTTAAGTAAAAATACTTGTATACACACTAATAAACAATAGAGGGTAGGGAAAGTAATGTGAATGTATCACATCAGATTTTTTTCTTCTAGTTTACTGCTTTGCTGGAAATACGTGCTGGCTCACTTGTACCTCAATTTTAGCCTTATCCGAGTGCACCTCCGCTCATTTATAATCACACCTTGCTTTATCCATACACATCAGTACTTCCGTTCGCATATAATCATATCCTGCTCTGTGTTTTGGTTTTCGGTCTCCTTGCTTGTATTACAAATATCATTTTGACTGTTATTACGTTCTCATTTAACTTACGGCCACAGAATATTTTTTTTATGCTCTTGACATGCAAAGATAATTACGTTTTACACATAGCGACCAGTTCTAAAAATATTTGACTATCACTTAAGGCCTACTATGTTTCCCTTGTTTTGTATTTGCAAGGACAATATAGAAATACAGTAACCTATAAGGCATAGACATACAATCCCTTAATAGCTGGTTGCTATGTGCAGCACCATTCTCTTTGCCACAGATTAATACTACTTGCATATCCAAGATAAAAAATGAATAACGAATTCCCATTTGAGAAAAAGTATAAGTATTGGAAAATTTAAGGGAATAACAAGCAATATCTCGAAAATGGTTCGCTCAACAAAACAAATGTATGACATAAATTCTGAATTTCACCCGATCTACATTTTTTGTGTAGTAAAATTTTGTCACTCTCTTATGGTTTACCAGCATTGTAAAAGTCGTTCACAATTAAGAATACTTTTGGAAACATTCCCAGAAAATTCAAGATATACAATTCATCTGCCATAAAAATGTCTTAAACATATGGTACATTAATCAAAATCATTAGAGCCGTTTTTGAGAAAATAAAACTTTTCGAAAAATGTTTCGTATGAAGGATAATCTGGGGTGGGGAATTTTCTCGAAAACCTTCGTGTCGCATCTCTGGAAGATACTGAACTTAAATACCAAGTTTGGTGTTTATCCGACTGTTCGTTTCTGAGTTATGCTGTTCACACGGACGTGTTTCCAAAAATATATTTTTTGTATTCAGGACTCCTCAAAACATGTATTTCCGGTGAAATCTTGGTATCGAATTTTTGAGCGGAACGCAGTACTTCCCCTACTTACTATACGTAGTAGAGAAAGTAAAAATACACCAGTCCCTACGAATATGTCTCTTTGTTAGAGTTACGCTAAAGAAATTGGATAAAGCGCTCTTATTTTTATGTCAGAAAGTAGTGTGAAATATGCTATTTTTGTACAGAATTCAACATGCTGAAAACTCAATACGAAACATCAAAGGTTAATACTCACATTACTTTCTCTAACACTATGCTTATTAATTTCTCTACCACGTACATAGTAGTTAGAGATGATATTGCATTCTAAGCAAAAATTTGATACCGATATTTCAACACAAATATATTCTTTTGAGGTTCCCCGAATAAATAAATAAAAACAACGTTTTTAGAAAAATGTCTGTGCGAGTGTGTGTATGTCTGTGAATATCATAAGATGCAACACCAAGATTTTAAAAGTCCCCCTCAACCAAACTACCCTTTAGATAGAACATTATTCGATTTTTCTAAACACATTTTCTTTGTTCTAATGATTTTGATTAAAATACCAGATATTAAATATGTTTGCTTGGAAATAAAATGCGTATCTTGGATTTTCTTTAAATTGCTTGTAAAGCCCACTTTATTCGGAAGGAAATTTATATAATCTTGCATAATGACGCGGTAATTTGTATCACAAATTATGTAAATGTCAGAGTGATTGTAGTGTGAATATGCATTGTTGTGTGACATTGATTTGAGATGTTTGTTGATTGTAATTATTGTCGAGAAGTGGGTTTATACGCCCTTACTGAAACTGACAATAATAGCGTGTAATAATGTAGCGAGGGGGTGAGCTGTTTATCATTATTAGAGACAAGCAAGTGACGTCAGAGTGGCGCGTTTTTCTTAGAATTTGCTGGAACATTTTTCCCCATAATAACATATGTTTTCGTAATTTTCATTGGATATAAATATAGACGCTAATGTTGGCGCGTTTTATTAACCAATAGCAGCTCGGTTATAATCTTTAGGCATATTGGGGCGAGGAAGTATAAATTCAGTGTCAGAATCAAGTTTCACGTAGTTCAACGGAGGCATTCATGGAATAAACATCGCATGCAGTTCATCAAGGTTACGCGTAGCAAATTTGTGAAAAACCTCTCGTGTCGTAAAGTTAATTACATAAAAAGTTGAAGTACGCGAATTAATAATGTGCAGTAAATAAGTTATTATAACAGTTTCAGTTTGGCGAGTGTCAAGATTAATAGGTGAAAGTGAATAATGTGTTACGACAATAGAAGTGTAAAACAAATTCTTTTATCGGTGTTATCTTTGGATAAAAACTCCTTTCCGTTTACACACCTGTACAAGATAAGTGCTTGACCGAGAAATCATAGCTAGCCGGAGGACAGTGAACCCAAAATTAAATACAATAACAGCGCTCAGTAAAAGATAACACGAAGTGGCCGCGACAAATTGTATTTTATACGTGCGGCAAATAAAAAGTAGCATTTTCAATTACAAACATTAATAATACCACTACATATTGTTCCACATATTTTGTTTCCACAACGTGGGGCGAACAATAATAATACCGCCGCAAATTGGCTACCACAACGTGGGGCTAACAAACAAACCATAATACCACTACAAATTGGCTCCCAAACGTGGGGCTAATAAATAAATATGTCACCACAATAACTGGTAAACGATAAGCGATAGACGAAAGGCACTGCACAAAAGAATGCACATCTCTTTAAAACACACCATCATTTATTTTAAATACCTTTTTATAGCATTAGCTATTTACAAGATATCCTCTATTTTGATTCAAGTTCTGTTGATTTTCAGTTGTTTCTCGCGACGTCTTGGAAACAGTTCTTAAACATTTGACTATCATTATTCCCGATTTTCTGTTCACGATGAGGGTAGAGAAAGTAATGTCAATGTAACACATCAGCCTTTTTTTATGTACCTAGCATCTAAAACTATTGTTATTAAGATCACTTCCCATCTATATAATACTAATCTAGATAAAAGTCTGCCAAATTGGTTTCATGACGCGTTTCTTTGTATGCACAAAGAGGATATAGGTAACCGAAGAGATAGAAAATCGTTTAAAAGCTGATATTTATATGCTGGTCTTAAAATTCCATGCTCTTTCCAGGCATCACGGAAGAACTGTAATAGCAACATAATTTTAAGCCAAAATGAAAGATATTTTGAAACATACAAACAAATAATAATGAATATCTCGCAAATTTGAAACTTTTTGTTTGAAATAATGATAGTTTAGAAACAGTTTTAAATTATTTTCTAAAAGTTCAGGATTTTATACTTTATGGTTACCAGTTCGCCGCTGGCTTTACGCCCACTCACCATTGTACGTCATAGAGGTCATGCCTAACTCTAAGAATATCGGAAACAGTCGAACATAAACTTACTCATGTTCCTGAATTATATTAATTTATTAACGAAGAAATAACAATGCAACAATAAATAAAACAATTTTATACCCCACCTCGGAATACAGTGTAATAACATACAGGTATTAAACTTAGTAAATAAGAGAATAACAAGTCTAAGTTAATATTTCTCATGAAAACTACCAGGGTTGGCCCCGTTGCTTAGTCAGTTGTGCACCTAACTGCTGTGCGAGTGGTCCTGGGTTCGATTTCCGGCTGAGGGTTGGACGTTTACGCTGGCCAAGATTATTCCCTATTCTCCCTAGAGTCTGGAAGTATGAATGAGAGTGTTAAAGTGTGTGTGATCTAATAATTAAAAACCAAAAGGTGTAAGAAACTAAATGACAAGAGAATACGAATTAACACCATTGCCAATAGGCAATAAGTTTCAAAGTAAATGCCGCCGATAAGAACAATGCAGTTAAAGGCGGCGTATAAATGGAACTAAAAAAACGACCGCTAGTCTACATTATAAACAACTGGCAACCTACAATTACCAAGAAAATTTTCGCGAACAAAATTTAACAACAATCGAAACAAAAACATCGAAAATGTTTCGTGTAAAGGGCACTTTGGGGTTTGGAGGGGGATTTTCTTCAAACTTTTCGTCTCGCATCTATGTAAAGGTTTATCTCAACTTGAAGTACACAGAACTATAATTTTTTGAAGAATAGTTTGTGGAAACTATATAACAATATACGATATTGGGTAGAGAAAGTCATGTAAACGTAAAACATAAGATGTTTTCTTTTGTGGTATTAGTGTAGAGTAGCACCCAAACTGAAGATCACATTGGCTCAATTCTGCAGCACTACAACAGATATTTGAGTTTTTTCGTTGCTTGACTCGCCTTAGTATTCCACACATGAAGCATGGTTGACTACGCAACATGTAATTTACTGCCGTTTCTCGTAGATAGACACACACGCATAGACATATAAATTAATATCAAACAAGAATTGTACACAATAATATAATTCACTAAGAAATAGGTTGGAATATTTACCAACCAAGAATTGTAAAAAAGCAGATTCTAACTTAGATAAGTAAGGAACGGGCGACTAGCTAATTCCAGGTAAACGATAATTCTAGGTAGAGCCCACCTTTCACCAAGGTAATGAGGAGGGAACTGGTAGCAGTAAGGAGAAATAGAAACAAACAGATAGAGAAAGGAAAGAGTCAGAGATATTTCATGCGCTTCACTCGGACGCGTATGCGAAATCTTTTGAAGCATACATAATAAGATAACGTGGTCCGAGTACCAATTAGAAATGTCGTTACATTTTGAGGCGCGGAGGTAAGCGTCACTAGGCTTAGGTATAAAAAGGGGAAGAAGGCCCCATATTTTCACTCTCTTGTAGAATCTTGTCGACACACAGTGTTACTCTCTGGACGACAATTGCACGTGTGTGTATTGGGGTGGGAAGACGTGTGCAGTTAGATTAGGCTCCTAATTTATTATAATGGTGGGAATTGTTATAATGGGAAAAGCTAGCCGCCCATAAGAATTTGTTGGATAATAAATCACATTCTTAAGGGAAATGCAGCGTATTTTAATTTGCCTCTCCCTGAGACCCGCGAAATTATCCAGATAGGTAATAATTAGTAATGGAGAATACAGCAGCCGACGAGCAGCAATAGCCTGAGACAAGAACACTGTTGCAGAGGGCATCAACCAGAGAAACAACGCTTTCCTGCTACAGTATATAGAAGTATGAGTTCTAAGCCTTGTAGGATGATCCTTCCGGGCCGAAAGTGGTTCCGCATATAAACAATTCTTCGTTTGGCATCAAGAACGCATTCTGCTGCTCAGTTTTTTACTTTCGGGAGTTCAAGAAGCTGTCATATTACCTCCCAATGTTGTTTTAATCACAGCTATCTTTCACTGTACCAGCACTGAGTATGAAGGGAAACTGTAACTGTGTTTTTTAGGCGAAAGTGACAAAATCTTCGTATAAATATTATATCGTATAAATATTCCATAGACACCTGTGAATCATTTGGCGAAACATTTTTCACCATCCACAATTTTTAAGAGCCCAGTAACAGGTTTAAATCACCCGTGCGCTATATTTAATCCTACTGGACCCTTTCTGAATGTGTTTTTTCTCAGTTTTACATCTGCGCGTGAATTGTTTTTCTTGCATTTGAGTGTTTCTCTGATTTTCACACAAATTTACATACATAATCTAAAATATCCTCTCTAAAGATTCAGGCATGCATTTTATGATTGCTTTACTCATTGACACACAAACAATTATTTTATACTGAAAAAAAAGGAAATTTTAAGCATTAACAACTTCATAAAAACAAGCATTTATTTCTCTACAGCTAATAATGCCAACTTCAATAAAATATTTACATTTATTTAAACTGTACCAAAGTATTTGAGGATGGTCACTATTATATTTCTTTATAAATCTAAATGAGCAAGGCTGCTTTAGAAAGTTTTCATTTTTTCGCTAATTAAACATATTTAATTGTATATACTATATGAGAAACTATTTGAGTTAGAACATTCATCTTTTTTCATACGATTAATTTATTTACCCATATTAAGTATGCTTATTTTCAACTAATAGCTTTAAAATTTAAAAAGTTATAAAATTCATCCCAGTATCTCTTAAAGAAATATATACACCTATACTTTTTAAAATAAATTTACTAATTCAAGAAAAGAGATGAAGGAATGTTATGAAATACCTTTTATTAGTAAAAACGTACATGTTAATCGGAGGCCTTGGGTAATAACGCGATACCCAGCTCGGTATCAGAAGTGCTGATATCGCTTGAGTCGTCTTATAGGTTTATAACCAGCTTATCCACAGCTTGGTCGCACAGCATTCACAGACGCACCAGCTGTTTCTGAAGTTAATTTAATTACATCGTTAACAGTAAGGTGTCATAACGCTCAAAAATAAATTGAATACATTAAAAACTATCATGTTTTACCACTTTAAGGTTTTCGCCACAGCTCTAATCTGCTACACTCAACCATGATTGCAACATATACAACACTGATGGCACAACCGTTGATTACTTCCAGTAAGCAGCGCAGTAATGCCGATGATTGTATGGCTATGATAGTAAATACAAACTAAGTATACAAGTTATGTTTAAATCAAATTGTTATTAGAATGCTGTGCTTATTCCCCGTTTTTACTTTCTCAACTACGTATAGTAAGTAGGGGAAGTATTGCATTCCACTCAAAATTCGATACCAAGATTTCACCGGAAATACATGTTTTGAGACCTCCTGAATCTAAAAAAAAAAGTATTTTTGAAAACATGTCCGTTTGTGTTTGTAACAACATAACTCAGAAACGAACAGTCGGATAAACACCAAACTTGGCATTTAAGTTCAGTAACTTCCAGAGATGCGACACAAAGGTTTTCAAGAAAATCCCCACACCCCAGATTACCCTTTACATGGAAAATGTTTTGAAAATTTCTATTTTCTCAAAAACGACTCTAACGATTTTGATTAAACTATCATATATTTAAGACATTTCTATGGCAAATAAAATGTATATGTTAAATTTTCTGGGAATGTCTCCAAAAGTATTCTTCATTGAGAAGGACTTTTGCATAATGGTAAACTATAAGACAAAATTTTACTACACAAAAAATGTGGATGGCGTTAAAATACACAAGCTATGTAATATACGTTTTTGTTGTTGAGTGAATCATTTTCGAGATATTGCTCGTCATTCCCTTAAATTTTCCAATACTTATACTTTTTCTCAAATGAGAATTCGTTATTCATTTTTTTCGTCTTGGATATGCAAAGAGTATTAATCTGTGGCAAAGAGAATGGTGCTGCACCTAGCAACCAGCTATTAAGAGATATGCATGTGCTTAAAGGCTACTGTATTTATATATTGCCCTTGTAAACATATATTCCCTTTACAGATACAAGAAAATTAGCAATAAGATAGAGTCTGCAAATGTTTATCTTGATTAACATTAAGTAGATGGAGAATACGCGTTTGTAAAAATAGTCATGTGAGTTTAACACTTCAGAATTTAATTACTTGATGTGCTAAAAGGGTTCAACATGCAGTGCAGTAACGAACTAAGTATTTTCATTCGCTTGAAAGATGTGCTGCGGAGAAGACACGTGGTCTGTTTACATCGGGACCATTTCTTGAGTCGAATTGAGTAAAGAAAGTCCCCAGCCAGAGCTGAAGTTGTATTCATAGCTACATCGAATGTTTTCCTTTCCTGTCGTATTGCAGCACCAGAGGTACAATAAGCCGAATAATGCTACCGCCTCTTTTGTTAAACCTTGACTTTCAAGTTGGTTGTTTGCTTTACCTAAGCGAGAAAAGTGTGCATTTTACGAGCATTTTTACACTTAATACTTCTTGAATCATATTGTATGTGCGTTTTGCGATTCTGCTAAAGGAACGCAGTTTATAATGATTTGCTGTTATGTTCTGTTGTGTAGATATGAAAAAGGTAAGGTGAAAAATGTATCCTTTCATGAATTTCCTAGTGACAATGATTTGAGACGAAAAGATTAAAAGCTATTTCAGACCAAGGTATGTATTGGAGCTTTTTTAAACTAAATATGTACTTTAAGTTGGGATATATTCTTTGTTCTTGTTTTAATTCTCCACTGGGATAAAAAAGGATAGACATCCAAAAAGAACCTATATATATATTTTTTTTAAAGTTTTAATTTAGGAGAAACTGTTAGACTTTTTACAATAGAAAGCTACAGAGAAGACTGTAAATGAAGCGTACTGGAAGTCGGTTCCGTTCCATCAATATTTCACAATGATCCTAAGTATTTAAAGGGTACTTCTCAGCCACTAAGGAGATTATTAAAATGAAATACGAATGTCATTCCGTCACAGCATATAAAAAAGTATAAAACAGTCTAATCGGGTCTTAAGTGTTGGCGACATAGACTATTATCAACAATCAAACAGATGCTCCACCCAAGCAAGGGGTGTAAAACTGAATGTGTAAAAGAAACTGACACTTTTCACCCAAGAAAGTTCGATCAGCTGCCCTGGCTTATAAAATCAGAAAAATTCTTTCCTTGGAACGAAATAAGCGTAGGTTAAAAGGGAAAACAAAGGCGCCGAGGACGACGATAAAGGATTTAAGAAAATTATAAACACGCTAATGATAAAATTAACAAGTTTTATATACCAGCATCAGAAGCTGCAATAGAGAATGAGTATATTAAAGCTTTATTTCGTAAAGAACAAGCATTAGGGCAAATAAAGCATCGCTGGAGCGACCTGAGTGTTAGATGTTACATATTATGGCAGAACAAATCTTCATCAGCACATAATTCATTTGAAATGTTCCCTTACTTACCCTTCCTAGCAGATCTATATTGACAAGGTATACACGCATAAAAGAAAATACCACGAATTGCATAAGGAAGTGGCTGTCAGAATTGCGTAGCTCGTTAGAAGAGGAGACATTTGGTTCGCTAATAATCGATGATATGGCTTTTCGACCGGATGTGCAATATGTCAGATCGGCTGATGTTATAATAGGACAGGGATGGACTTAAAAAATAGTAGGCAGGAAAGTAATATAACTTGATAAACATGCTTCGTTTTCCAAGATCTAGCGGAAATGTTTGTAATACCTATACAATATTTATTTGCAATTAATGTGACCGATAAAGAATTGAAGCAATTGACTCTTAGAGTTATCAGAAGATTAGAATACTCCGGATTCAAGGTGATAAAGAGTTGTAACCGACAACCACTCCAATGTAAAACTGTTTTCTGAATTATGCAATAGTATTCCTCGTTCAGAAATATGTCACCCTTATTATGTTGAGCGGCCACTCTTTCTATCTTATGACTGGTGCCATATAATAAAGAATGAAATCTTTTCTTCGAATTTAAAAGATCACTCACCAATAATGGAAAATCAATTATGCCAAATACATAGGGATGATTTTTGAGATTCAGAAAGGTGAAGTGTGCAGTTTCTGACTGAAAAACATGGGTCCGGCAGTTTTAAAAAAAATTAATTTTAAAAGGGCAGTTCACATTTTTTCAGAAGTAGCAGCTTTTCTACTTCTCTTCAAGCAAGAAGGGAGTATTTTTCGGGCTAGAGAAGTTCGAAAATTGTGATTCTACTGTGGAAATAATGAGAAAGTGGTTTAGAATTCACAATGTGAAGAAACCAAATTAGCACATACGTTCTCGTGCCAAACATATTTTGTTTCAAATTGACGATTCTATATTCCAGTTGCTGGAGAATGAGTTTGTGAACTATTCAAATGCTTGGAAGAATAGTTGCCAAAACCCCAGAAAGCAATTTATTAGTAAAGAGACTCATGAAGCTATGGTGTTAACTACCTAGTCAACAGCATAAAGTATCTATTTGGCGTCTGGATTCCACTTTGTTCTCACAAGGAAAACTTCAACTGATCACATAGAAATATTGTTCAGTTCAGTCAGAGGACTAGGAGAGAGCTGTTGTGATAGTCCACAATTGACACTGGAATAATTTCTGCGCCGCTCAATTCTGTTGATCCTAAAAAGCAATTAACACAATAATGACGTGCTCAGTATCAAGACACAAAAACGATACCACTTCTGAAGCCCATGATCGTAATAGTGATCTTCACATTTTGCTTAAATCTCATCTAAGGGTACCTACTTGAAAGTGGTATTGCCACCTAGGCACAACGTTAAAGTCGGCAATCCGACAATTAACGGTAACTTACAATATGCAGACTGCAAATCTATTTTTGTGGCGGATAGAACTGACACACCTATACTTCACTCTTGAAAAATATTAATCATACTTCTATCCTCTATGGAATTTGTGAAAATTTTGGCAGCAATTAATTCCACCAATAAATCAATCATACTTTGTGTACAATCATGACAAACGTATTAACTAATTGGTGCTACTCTTTCAACAAAACCTATGTCGCAATCCATGACTGATTTGTAATAATGTCAATAATGATGATGAACATGCGAAACAATTGTCGACGACTCTTCTTCTAAACAAACTCCTAGGACCTTACATCAGTAAATACTCCCAAAAATCCACGAAAACTGAAAATTAGGAGAAATGTTCTCTAGTCAAAATCGAGGAAAATACACAAAGTATAGGTACGGACATAAATATTATGTGTTAAGCGTTAATAGTTAAAAGTTACATAACAGTGGCAAAATTAATTGCGTAACACACTGTTAAAACTGAAATGTTAAGCTTTATGTATTAGTTACAAGTTACATAACAGTAATAGAAAATAATAGGCCTAAATACATTTAATTATGTGATCCTATGTTAAAAATCATCTTATAAAGGACTTCAGAACGATGTGTTGTATCCAATTGCATTTTTAGCCACTCACCGAGCTCCAATAATGCAACTAAAATAATGTCCATCTTTTAATAATAACATGCTAGTATTTTGCACTATTAATGCATAGAAATAGAATATTAACATTTGATATAATTTTTTATGATTGAATTATGTTAAAACGTACTTCGTATATCAATATAAACTGGACAAAACAACGAATTCCTTGTTTTCGTTATAAATGAGTGTCAAATATTGACCCCAGCAAATAGCAATTATGTATATTATACGTAATCTATCCTTTACAGTTCTAAAGCTAACTACAGATAATATAATAATATAGTTGCACGATTAAGGGATTGCAAGCCAGCTTTGAAAACGGTCGATGGCTAGTTGTAGTACTCCGTGAGGACAATCGAATACACTTCTCTCACAATAAATGAGCAGATCATACTTGTAGGTCAAGGTTAAACGTATCTACCCTAAGTTTAGACTGACACGCGGCAAGAAGTTTCCGATAGATTGTAGTTAAAAGTGTCCGTATACCTACTTAGTCGATCACACTAATTGCTTTAGGCACTGTATTAATCTAGTAACTTTCATTGGGGACGACTGTACGTGACGAATACGGCAGTACGTTTATTAATGTCCGTAGGCTTTTTCTAGTATTTTTATGACGGTGGTGATATTCCAGGATTCCCTTTTGTTGACCTTCAAAATGCTGATTTATTATTCGGTGCTTAATACAGTACTCTTCATTTTGCAATTTTGACTTCTAATAAAAAATAAGAAGAGCAGCCATTTTATGCCGTGACTTACCATAACCATCCTCAAAAAAGAAGAGTTTAAACAAATACTGCTAAATATTCTGAAATAACAGAGAGTAAGCATACACGTAACGTGAACTTCAGATGCATTTGCAAATTTTTGTATCCGACATTCCGAATTCTAATGCATATTTAAGGAAACTAACCTAAAAGTGTGAGATGTTTAGATTATTTTATATAAACCAAAGCTTAGTTTTGTATCCAGTTTAATAAGTTTTCAAATAGTTCGGATATTTTGATATAAAATTTTAACTCTATAAGTGCAGCGTTCCGAATTTGGTTTATGCGTATATACAAAGTGATGCCAATATGTGCTCTATAGCGGCGAACGCGCCTACAAGGGAAAGGAAGAGCAGTAATGCTTATAAAATAGGAGCACGGATTTAAGAAATTGGAGCTAACGTGATGAGAAAAGCCTCGGGGAACTGAACCAATGGAAAGAAGGACAAACATAAATTTGTAAAGAAAACGGAAGAAATTGAATTAACTATAGAGATCAAGAGCAGCCAGCGGCTGAAATGAATAACAAAAGAAGATAGGTGACGAACCTGAAAATGAGCACAGAAAGGAAGTAGAAAACCAGAGAGGCTGGAGGAAGATCCGGTCGGAAAGAGATGAAATTTACATGCATAAAATATAAAAGCCAAAATGGTGCGTGTAAAAGGGGCATATATCCTTAAAAATGACAATTGTGTAACTCAGGAGCTCCATTGCAATAAACATAAGTACCTCTTATAGCGCAATGCGGTATCAGAATTTAATACTGCGAGCCACTTGCAAAAACGATGCGCTGTAGAGTGATCCGTTAAACATTGTCTAAACTTTGTCTAATTCTGCATTGCTAAATCTATTGTCTAAGCGTAGGCTCATAGCTGACTTAATACAAGCTAGAGGGATGCTGTTTGGCAACGCTGAAAATGGCTGGCTAACCTGGCTTGCTTCTCTATGACTGCATGCTTTTCAAAGGGATTGAATGAGTTTTGTGACGTGGTGACACACGTTTCTGCTGGCACAGTAAGGGCGGCGTGCACCAACCTATGGCATGCTCTACTTCCGTAGTAAATTATTATTAAAGTCAACAGTCAGCGATTTCCATACGAGAGTAAACTACTTCCAAAGTAATTTACTCCTTTCAGATACTCTCGAGTAAATAAATACAGAAGTAAATGTCGGAGAGCCGTCATGTAGTATTTACTACGGAAGTAAAGAGAGCGCAAATATAGGTTATGATTTACTCTTGTGGATTGGTTGGAGACCGAGCTCAGGCATTAGTGTCTGTGGTACGCATTCGGGAGGTCTAATCCCCGGTGCCGACCAATCTGACCGAAGGTGTTTTCTTGGTTTTTCTCGGTCGCTAGGCGAATGCTGGGTTAGATATTTGATCCGCGAATTTTATCCTCCCTTTCATCACTACATTTCATTCCCTTGTTCGCTACCATACCAGGCATTGGGCTAAGCTCCCATCCTAGATATACTAAGAGCTAGAATTTGCCTGCTCCTCGACTGGTTGACCCAAAGCACTGGCTTGTAAATCTTTGGGTATGTAAATCCTATAAATAGGAGGGTAATCAGTTGAAGAAGAAGAAGAAGAAGAAGAAGAGTAATTCACCTATCAATTGAACTAGAAAACCATAATCGCGTTTGGAGAAACATATTTTGACGTATTCATGGATTACTTGGATTACACTGATGATCTGCATGAAGAAAACAGCGTGAATACGATAGTGCGTATAGTATGGAAAAGCCGAGATTCATATGATAATTATACAGAGAAAGAACGTCCAAGAAACATTTTGGTATTAATAAACAATCCTTTACATTCCTTTTGAACCTACTTGAAGAACATTTACAACAAAACTCAGGCAGGAATTCAGGTGTATCACATAAACTGCAATTATTCTGCGCCCTGCGACTGTTTCGTATCGGAAATTTTCAGATAGTTGCAGGCGATCTTATCGTACGATGCTGGTTGTATTTTTCATTGCGTTGTTAAGAGTGCATTCGACGTTAACAGCAAGGTACATAAATATGTCCACAAATGATTATGACTGTTCATAAAAGGTAATTCCTTATTTGCGCTGCACGCATGCTCCTATTTCGTGCCCATCCGGTGAAAGTGGTGGCCTCTAGTTTCCGAGCTCACGGGGAGGGCGATGGATTTTTGGGGCGTAAAAATCATTAGCATGGCTTCCTTTGTAAGGAAAGTAAAGCCGGTGGTCTGAAGTCGTAGATTTACGGCACGTAAAAGAATCTCAAGCTTGATAAAGAGGCCTCTGAGCAAAATTACCGATCTTTCACGCCCAATATATAATGGGTCGCTAAGGACCACAGTAGTTGAATAGTGTGCATAAATAAAACTCACTTAAATTTACGCCTTAACACGCAAGTGATCTGCGATACAAATTTGAAGATTACGAATTTAGGAACATTGTTCCTAAAGAATTTTAAGCTGCTCTCAGCACGTTTTCTCGTCTCTGTTGACATAATATATTCATTTGTACCTTCACTAACACTTACATACTAAATAGAGAAGGTAAATAGATAAAGTATTCCAACCAAACATTTAATGTCGAGATTTCACCAAAAATAAATATTTTGAGGCCCAAAAAGCACATTTTAGGAAAATGTGACACGAAGATTTTCAAGAAAATATCCATACCTCAAACTAACTTTCAGATGGAAGATTTTTAGAAATTTTCAATTTTCGCTAAATTACCCTTGAGGTTTGATTAAAATACCATACGAGTATGTTTAGGTTATTTTTACATATGTTTTTCTAAAAATCCTTTTTTTTTTGGATACACAGGGTACCTCAAAAATATACTTACGGCAAAATATTAACATTGAATTTTTGGGTGGAACAAAACTCTCCTCCTACCTACTATAGGTAGACAGCAGAGAAAGTAATAGGTAATATGTTTTAAAATTATTCCTTTCAGCCAATTGTACACAAAATAGCATTGAAAATAAAACCGTAAAACGCTCTTTTAGAACCCTTTAGGTACCATAACAAAAAATCATTCAAATAGACATCAGCAGGCTTGATTTTTCATGTTTCGTAAAAATGTGCTTGTAGCGCCCTCTCTAAACGAAGTAAAGAAATATTCCCCTTTAACTACGAGGTTAGTGATAAGTGATAACAAAGAGGGCGGATTGGAGTGTCCTGGTTCATGACTTCAAGTTACGGACGCATGCATGCAGGGGACCTACACGTGTCCCCTGGGTTCAGACGAGGGCTAAAGAAATATACGAAAGTAGACATGAGGTTCCGCTTCGCAAACAAATTATGAAATATATGAAACAATGATATAAGTGTATTATCAGTATGCACGTATTAATTCTTGCGATGTGAAAGGAGTTTCGCACGATATATCTTTTGTTTAAGTGAGGGACGGAGAATGTTCACTTTCGAAATCTCCGCATGTATATTATTGTCCACTGCACGGGCTATGTAATATTCACTTTAAATGTTGTGTCGCAGCGCCTACGGCTCCAGATTATAAGGGAGGTCGGTGCCTGGCGATCCGAGTAAACAACGACAACGACCACTTACCAGCGTAAACACCAGGCGTGGTATTGGCAGATAATCAGAACATTTTGGAAGTTTTATCTTCTCCCCTCCTCCAGAAAGTTTATTGAAATAGTTCTAGAACGTTCGAGAATCTTTTGTAAAAGTTCCACTAACAATAGAAGCGAGTGCTCTCGCGGAGGAAACCTAATCAGAACCTTCAACCCAATACAGAGACACCTCCGCCTCATCCAGCAGTGGTGCCGGTGTTGGCACAAGTCCGTTAACGCGGACAAGAGCCACGCCATGCTACTAACGAAGCGCCACATCCCCGCAGACTGCCCCACATTTCAATTTCGAGGCCGAAGGATTGAATGGAGGAATTCTATAATCTACCTGGGATTGAAGTTGGATAAGGGTCTAACTTTTCGCGTGCACATCAGAGACATCTCGGTCCGGGCACAGAGGGCAATTGCCTCCTTGTACCCGATGATGGAATCCGGGATCCCTGTTCACCTAAAGATACACCTTTTCCGAGCCCTGATAGTGTCCCTCATGCTATACGCCTGCGAGGTCTGGGGCATGGCCGCAAACAGCTGGCTGTTATGGCTACAGCGGGCG
The DNA here is from genome assembly GCA_030765065.1 of Deroplatys truncata. Taxonomy (NCBI): domain Eukaryota; kingdom Metazoa; phylum Arthropoda; class Insecta; order Mantodea; family Mantidae; genus Deroplatys; species Deroplatys truncata. The sequence goes on from CM060979.1 coordinate 193,414,244, forward strand.
CAGAATAGGGGACTCCGGTCCATCTATTCTGTCGGCAGCGCCTTCCCCGTGAGACTACTACACGAAGCCTCATCTCTTCCATATGTGGAAGATGAAATAACATGCATGCGGGCACACCAGATAACCAAGGAACTACACCAACAGCAGCTAAAGCTGAACTCCATAGTAATCCTACCCAAGAGATGATTGGTCTCAAAATTCAATCCCAGTCAAAGAACAATTGATAAATACATACACACCAGGTTGCAGAAGGGCCGCTGCATCCTAACAGGCAGCTCGAGGAGCTACATGCTTCCTCCCTTCTTTCATTACTACCTAAACATAAACCGTCATCCTTAACCATCATTTCCTGTTGAAAATAATCATCCTGCGGTTAAACCCTGATGAGGCTGGGCACGCAGCAAAAACAAAATTCACTTGGGCTAAAACTTAGCCTTTCAGCAGCTCGTCGTCGTCGTCAAGAGTTATTGAGTAGGTGAGTCGAATGCGAGTTGGCGAGCTGAGATGTGTCGGACAGTGAGCGAGCGAGTTGACGGCTGGGTTTCCCGTGCAACATCAACAGCGATTCTCCAAGCAAGTTGGTGACGGCTGTTGTGACGTGCAGCAAGTGCTGCCGCGGAGCGAGAGATACTGGAGATCTTCTGTTCGACTTCCGAGTGAAGTGAACCGTTCGGCCTGAAGAGGCTGAGTCACGAAGAAGTGAAGCGACGGAGAATTGAACTAGTTCGCTTTAGTGAAGTGACACAGTGAAGTGAACTCCCAGTGAAGGCGAACTACATAAAAACAGAAGAGTGACAGTGCGAGCTGAGAGAAAAGTGACAATTTGTAAAAATTGGACAAAGTCACAATATACAGGGTTATTACAAAAGAAGTAGACAAGTCTGAAGTACTATGAAACAAAAACTAAGTGTTATATCAACATAAACTTTGCGGTGTTATGTTGAGAAACTCTGGAAGTTTGCATTGGTAGTTTTGTATTTGGTAATCATGTAAGGCATTGCTGTTGAAGATGAAAGAATGGCGAATCCTGTGGGAAAAGCATATTGTGTGCTAGAACTTGCTAAAACAAATTCCGTAACTGTTGTCCAGCGATATTTCGAACACGTTTCCTGAAACCATCACCAACTGGACAATTGATCTATGTTTGGCACAGAAAGTTTGAGACACAGGCTGTGTGTGCAAAGGAAAGCGCCCGGGAAGACCATGGTATCCGAAGAGGGCAAGCTTGGAGTTACAAATTCCACAACCTACTTACGGAAAATTTTGCGAAAGTGACTAAAACTGACTCCTTACAGGTTGCAGTTTTTATAGAAGCTACATGAAGACGACAAAATGAAACTTCAAGATTTCTGCATAGAAATGTTGCGACGTAATGAAGACGGCAATGGCTTCAATGAACGAATAGTGCAACTATCCACTTGATTGGAAAAGTGAATAAACGAAATTTTCGATTATGGAGAACTGAAAAACAAGGACTGTGATGGAACATGTGCGGGACTCTCTCAAAATTAATATGTTTTGTGCAGTATCCCACACCAAGGTGTATGGCCCCTTCATTTTGCAGAAAAAACAGTAACAGGACCTACATATCTCGATATGTTACAGCTTTGGTTGATGCCCCAACTGTACAAGGAAATGGAAAGGGAAACCTTTGTCTTCCAACAAGATGGAGCACCGCCTCACTGGCACACGAATGTTAGACTTTATTTGGATGAAATTCTACACAACGTTGGATTGGCCGTGCCGCAGATGATAATAACGCTTTGCTACATTGGCCACCGAGGAGTCCCGATTTCACGCCGTGTGACTTTTTCCTTTGGGATTTCTCAAAGACAGAGTTTTTGTTCCTCCACTTCCACGCGATTTAGGTGACATGAAGGAATGTATCAGAAAAGCCGTGGCAAGTGTCGATGCAGATATGTTACATCGCGTTTGGAATGAACTTGATTATCGTCTTGATGTGTGTCGTGTGACGCAGGGATCACGCATTGAACATTTGTGAGTTTTCACAAACTAAACTTCAAGATTTCTTCTACACGACAGCGCAAAAAGATTCATTATATCATTAACAGTTATGGATTTATAACACATTGAAAGTGTCTATTTCTTTTGTAATAACCTTGTATATTTAAAATTTAGTGTTCTATAACACGGAATAAAAGCATTAACAGTCATAGTATACAGCATAGTATACACATTCTTTTCATGCAAACGCTATAACTTGAACACGACATTATTGCACTTGACCTTGCAGAAACCTACACTTAAATACACACGGAAGCCAACCTAGCGAAGTGCAATAAAACGAGATCTATACTGGACTTATACGAGCACTGCAGGTAGGCGCCCGTTGTTTACATCTGGACTCACCCTGTCTGCTTCAACATAAACTGACTACAGTACAAGGTAAGTTAACCTCACTTTGATCCGCCCTCTAGTGATAACCTCAGAGTACATTTAGCCTGAGAGGTACAGTATTACATTTCTCATCCAAAGCATAAACGTGACTCAACAGATTTTATCAATAACAGTGCTCCTGAAGAATTTTATCCACAATATCCTGTAACACGAGGACACTTTTCCGTGTGGATATTAATACAAAGATATTCATTACACAATATTACAGAAGTATGCCATATATTAAACATTGTAATAACCAAATAACGAACGATTTATTTCTTGGTTAAATTAAACAAATGTCACATTCTGATGTTCATGTTTTGTTACTAGCAAGTTTGCCATTCCAAGGATAAAAAATCCTCAAACTTATGGCAGTTTTAGATCCAGATCGAAATAGTATGACATATAAGCTTAAAAGATGTGCTGAAGCTATAATTACGTAAGTAATCTCAGAAGGTATACTAATGCACTTTCAGCTGATGAGAGGGATCGATAGAATAGAAGACGGAAAAGATAGGGTTTAGTTAAATTTTACATTATATTTTGCTGGTCGCTAAAACGAACAACCCTTCGCCCTGTGCAAAAATACGGGGAAAACCACAGCTGTTTGCAGCACACGTTCGTTTACTTCGATGTTCCGAGTCTAACTGCGTCTTCTTCTGTAACTCCCCATGCGAGAAAATGGAAAAGCTTGTCCGCGTGATGTAATAGCCAATCAAGAGGAACAGGCCAGTACTCCTACTAGCTCTCCTGTAAGGAATACTTAACGGACAGAACTTCCAATAGATATTCCAAATGAATTCCGCAACAGTAACCGACGAAAGAAATATATATGTCGCTTATTTGCCCGAGTACCTAATTGTAGATTGATATATAACATAATAAAAGCACACATTAATCGCAAATATATAAAACAAATCGATAATTAATAAACATTCCAATTAGAACATATTCTATACAATTAAGTAGCGAATGGAAAAAGTATATGATGTGTTACAATTACAAGACTTTCTCAACCCTCTATTCTTTATTAGTGGATATACAAACTACATTTTATTAACTTTATTTTTCTAGGTACTTCCTTTTAATCGACATAAACCTTTACGGAAACAGCTATATTAAAGATTTATTTATAGATACAAACCGAATAGCTTATAGCCATCTGTTTTAGACCTCGATGCTATATGCTGGCTTTAAAATTTCATACTCGTTCCATGCAATCTCGAATATGATTGCCCACAGGACTTTAAAAGAATGACAAAGTATAGAACAATTCGAATCATTAATAATGGATATCTCGGGAATGGCTTATGCTAGAGAAAAAGTTATTTGGAATAAGCTTTGTATTTTAAAAGATCTACATTTTTGTGTGTATTTTCGTATATTGCTAAACGTTTACCAGAAATACAAAATTATGTAAAATTCCTTGCGAATGAAATTGACTACACAGTCTATTTCCAAAAAAATCAAGATATACAGTTTATTTGTCATGCATTTTAATCAAAATCGTTTGAGTCATTTTTGAGAAAAAATCGAAAAATATTCCATGTAAAGGGTCGTTGGGGTGGGATATTTTCTTCAATATCTTCACGTCGCATCTTTGGAAGGTTTTGAACTTGTATACCTAGTTTCGTATTTAATAAACTTTTCGTTTGTCACATACACACACGCGCGCGCACGGACGTTTTTCTAAATATGCTTCTTTGGGAGGTTCGTGTTGCCTCAAATTTCCGGGAAATATCGACATCAAATTTTTGGGAGGAATATAATACTTCCTCTATTAACTATAAATACTTAGTATAGAATGTAAAAACGAAATACTGGAGAAACATTTAACCTCAGATACCATATCTCTTTTACATTACATCTATTAAAAAGCAATTTCGGTATGTTTTTTGAAGAAGATGGTTTGTTAGTTTTAACTTTTTACCACGCTTTGGGCGTCAATTTGAAGTAGTTTGTATTGAAGGAGTTGTATTATATTTTAACTGTTGGGGAGCCGAACTTGTAGTAGTTGCAACCGCACGTATGGTAAACAGTTTCCGGTAGCCTTCAACCCAAATGTACTTTCAGGTGGCCTTTGCCCCAAGCTTAAAAAAATATTAACTTTGTAATTTGACTGTTTCTTTAAATATTATGCATTTATGTTTGCCTCGGCTGCGTCAGTATTATTGTTAGAGACACGTATCTCTTGGCAGGGTTGTGATGTGACAAGAATGTAAGCTCACACAGATTATAATTTTACTTCACTCCTTTTATTAATGTTGGACACGATTTAAATAACACTTCATTGATATAGAGAGCTATGAGATTCTTTTATTAATTACACTTTTTAACACGTAAACTTATTTTTCGTCCCTCACGAATACGTATTAAATCTCTCGAGGAAACTTTTTGCGTCTGGTTAGGAACACTGTTTGCAGGCAACTGGACTGATTTCAATCTCCTAAACTTGTAAATTTCTGTATTTCAAGTCTGTGATTGGCTATTCTTAATCCAATAGAATACCTTCTTTTAACTAAAGCTTTTTCTGGTTGTTGATTGGCTATTTTATAAACTGACACTAAAATTACATTATTGTTACTCCAATAATCAGAAGTAGTATTATTAAACTTTCAAACTCATTATTGCCTCAAGGTTACCTCATTGTTATCAACTTTTAACTTACTATTCTCACATTATTGAATTACGCAATGCATTCACATAACATTATTGAACGTGTTTACAATAATATAAGCGTTTGCAATGACTGTTACATTTTACAAATTATTACATACACATATTGCTTCAAGGCGGGATGTTATTGAATTTACATATTATATAATTTGACTGAAATCATTTAAGTGTTAAAAATACTGTCTCATTTTGCAGCATTGTACACTTTAGTGATAGTCGATTCTTTAACCGGCTCCAACACAAATAAATTACAACAACGTAGCACACACAAACAGCAGTGTCTGTTGACAACACCAGTCCAGCGGATTCATAATCGGATCGTTGCTGAACAAAAACATAGCACATCGACAGTTTTATCTTTGAACGTAAACGAAAATGGTCCACCAATTTATAAACTTCCTACAAGTACCAATGCTGCAACCAACGTCAATTTTGCTGCAGCAGCTATTTAACGTTGCAGAAACTGTCCTACGAACTATCTATCGTGTTCGAAGTTCAAGATGTCATTATCATGCTGCAGAATGTGAATGTGGGTACCCATATGCCAGCGACCAAGTTACTGGAATTACGAAGAGCTGGGGAATCTTCAGCTCAATTTGGTTAACTCTGTAACTGCTGGCTGTGAATTTACCAAAATGTGTACTCTACAGTATGATGACGTACAGAAAGAAGAAGAATATAAAATGATAACTATGACCATACATTTGGGAGTGAGGGAGATTGCTATAATACAATAAGAGAAATACAATTAAAACCAGAAAAGAAAATTAACATTTACATTAACTATGAGCCTTGAAATACCTCATATTTTGTTTTTTATAATCCATGTTGTAGCATTTTACTTATGCACCAGCTGTTAAAATTGATTGTATTGATCATATGGAACATATGCTAACACTGTTAGCATAGTAATCTAACAAATGAATATACCTGTGCAGGGAACCACACATCCACCACACACTTACAAAACATTGACAGAATTCCATGCATATACAAACAGGTCATACCAATATATGCACTCAAACTTATTTCAAACTATATTTTACAAAACACTGGTTATAATTCTTTTCTGTCTACCTTATACATATAGCTACTGAACCTAGACTACATCATGACATTCGAGAATGGTCACTGGCGCTGGTAAAATAATTTCCATCAAGACTGATCAATTATGTAATAATGATACACCACCATTTTAGCTGACAATATATGCTTAACTGAGAGTATAGACGTCCTGATAACAGAACATCCGGATTTTCATCAATAGTGTTTCAGTTCATCCCACAATCTATTGTTACCAACGAACACTACTACTGCCAATAGTACTTCAGAGTATTGTAGGTGCCCTGCCCTCTGTCTGTCGTACTTCTATTCCGGGGGCATAGGCGCAAAAGATCTACATTTATCGAGGTCTCAGTCCCCCTCCGTGCCTAGCCCTATCCTGTTCTATCCTAACAGTATTGCAGGATTGACAATATTATTGAAGGTGGAGGATCCGTATTAGGGCGAATGTTCAGTACTTACAAGCAGGTAACGCCAGCTGCGAAGCACTTCTACACAACTCGGCATTGTCATGTGTCTCTCAGTTCAGACAAAACGTTCAACCATAGCCAAAATTTTATAATTACCTTTGTGCTTCTAATGACAGCCACACATATTCTGTGGCAGTGAAACGGGCTACCACAGTGAGGAGGATGTTTTGAGTTGCTGTGGTGGCATATTCGTCCCGTCCGGAACACTTCAGCTCTATACAACCAAGGAAATGCAACATAATATATCATGTTTATTATATGAAACCGGACGTATATTTTCCGGAGTAGCTCTCTTGCTGTGAAACATACATTTTTTCACATTTTAAAATTGAGCTTTATTTAACGTGATAAAAGTTTACCTTAATGCAACTTGATGCCAAATTCTCAACGTTAATACCGTTACTCTTTTGTGATAATACTTTTTAAAGAATAAATAACAAATGTTGCGATACGAAAGAAGCCTCAAATGTTAACTGTTAATAAACTATTCTAAGCAAAATGCTAAAATACAGGGTCTTCAGTATACAACCTACCTTTTGCACAGGATTCTGTGTCTGGGTAGCACGACATGCCACAGCCGGTCGTGCCAGCATTCTTGTCTTCGTTTCTTTAATCTGTATTCCTGTAAACCTGTACATGAAATATAAAAAAATTAACACTTGCCTCATAGCAAAGGCTGGAAACATATTTAGATTGATACAATTTAGCTCGGTCACTGTAATGTTTCGTATTTCAGTTCGTATGCTTTCCTTGAGTTACTCCAATATGTGAGAATTTCTTTGGTATACTTTGTCCTTCTGAATACCCCACAGGTAAAAACATCACAGGCTGTTAAATCCAGGGGTGGTAGGCTGCACAAACATTTCAGGTACAACACCTTAATGGCATGTAATTTGCATACCAAAATTTTGAAGCGTGAACTACACACACAAACAAACAAAAATTAAAAGCATGAAATACATTCAAGAGAGGTATACTGCTGTTATCAGAATAAAAAACTGCACTATATGATATTTTGCTCTCTTAATGTGTTCCATTTTATATATGACTATCATTAAAATATCTTATATTTCTCTCCATAGCTTCCTTCTTAAAGTGTTCTTTATTTACAGAAGTAAAAATATTGGGCTGGGGAGAGTAAAATAGCATTAAATCTGCTAAGAAAAGACCCGCAATCATTAGTTGTACTCTGGAAGTTTGCAGTCTTAATTGCCCAAATGAAAGGTGGAGATGTAGCATGATCAGCTACATATGTACCTAATAAATAGTCACAAAGTTAGCATGCTTCTTGAGTTGTGGCTTAATGACCATTAAATCTGAAACAAAACAGTCGCCAACTTCATGTGGATCTAGAAAGGGTAGACAAAATATAAGCTTTAACCGTCGGTCAATTTCTGAATTATGTTTGGCATACTCCTTTATCAACCCTTATTTACCAATCTGCCGTAGCTAGGATTGACCTAGGTGGAATCTGCATCCAGTTACATTGGCCCCACCCCACACAACATTTATTGCGGCATGCATGGCACATTCAAAATCTCCAATCACAAGAGCTAGACTCAGTTGTAGTTTAGGCTGAGACATTTGTCAATAATCGCTTGTAATACTAGAACATATGTACTACAGGACTGATATAAAAGAAAATAAAGTAGTTGTTCTCACAGACTCAGTTTCTGCCATTCAAGCAATAGAACGATATGATAGTCCAGATGAATCTTATAATATTAAGGATGCGACATCTTATTATAGATTACTACAAACAAAATTGCAACACTTAATATTACTGTGGATACCAGCACATGTGGGAGTGAATGGTAACGAGACAGCAGACTTTCTGGCCAAAAAGGGTAGAGTGTTATATTCTAAACCTATAAAGTCCTGTAGACTAGATATGAAACTAAAGATGTCAAAATTAATATAGAACAAAAATACCAATATATAATTCAAAAGGAAATTACTAACAAAAATTACACTGACATAAAAGAAATAGTACAAAAAATAAAAAATGTCCCACCTAAAGAAGCCATCCTCACTTCAGATTAGCCACTAGACATGACCGTCTGGTGGAACATGTACATAGATTTGGTTTTATGAATGACAAAGCATGAAAAATTTGCAATGCTAACAAGATTTTAAATGGATAACACCTACTAGAATGCCCAGAATTGAGGAAAGCTATACCAGATGGGAAGATACACAATTTATATTGGCTAGCAAGGAAAACAATTGATGGATCAAAATCCTGCACATTAGATCAACAATAACAACACGTCCAAGATTTTCGCCAATTTCGTCTAATATATATATTTTTTTTGTTAAAAAAATATATATTGTGTTAACACAGAAACACATTCTTCGCATGTGTTTCTTGTTTTACACTGAGCCAATAGTCTCAGATTTATTCACAATATCTTGAACTAAAGTTCTGGAAGCAGGTCATTTGTGCAGGCAGCTTAAAGATAAATAATTCTTCACGATCGCGACTAGCTTATTCGCATTTAAAATAACGTTAGCATACAAATATACGTTTTTCTAAAGATAACTACCTTCTCATCTTCACAAATGAAAGTAGACCCTCACGCTAATTATTACGTGGTAACTGAAGGACAGAAATTCTGTCGTGAGTGCGGGGTGTGGGAAGTTGGGGAAGCCAGACGGCATTGGTACGAGTATGACGCACAACACCGTGCGAACGGTGAGGTTTTATACCGAAGACACAGTATTTCAACTTCTGCCTTAAAACCTTTCGGTCCCTACTTTATTATACAGCAAATACGCTAATTAATAGCCTACGATCCAAATGCTTCTCAGCAAATATAATACATTTTAATACAATAGTAATTTATCCTACAATTCATGATGCTAAGGTAGCATTATAAATTGTAGGCAACAAATCACGAAATATTCGGCATCCAGACATATGTTCGTAAATGAGACGCCAGCTTTGCTCCCTGCATCTCATTTGTTACCTGGCGTGTTGGACCGATAGGAAAGAGAAGTAAGCAAATGTGTCAAGGACTATGATACCCCATTATTAGCTCGATATGTTAAGTTATACTTGTAATAATGAGCAGAGGTTTTGCATCTTCTTTGCTCAGAGAAGAGCCTATCAGAAAATGGTTTCATCTTGTCTCTATATGCAACGGGAACTTGGAATATCGGTATTATGTCATTGCTATAGGAAACATGTCATTGCTGTTATTATTAGGGTATCCTCTAATGGGCTAATTATGCAGATATTGAACACATTAATAATCTGCTTATAATGGCAAGGTTACCGATTGGGATGGCTCAGGCGGTAACATCTCTGACCCGCATTGACGAAGTCCTGGGTTCGATTGCCAGTGACCTCCTCTCTGACCCACGACCTTTTTCGGGGTTTCTCGGGTCGACAGGTGAACACTGGAGCGGTTTTCTTCATCTCCCGAACTTCCTGCCCCTCTATTTCGTTTCATTGTTAATTTCATTCATCCTTCACCCCGTTTGTTCTGGTTCAGGGTTAAAAAGTCGGTTATGGTATTTCGGTACGACGTGGTAGAGGAAAAGGATGCTCTCTGTGAACTTTATCCATTCCTCGGGCTCCGGCTGGTTGCCAGGGTATAAGGACTGCCCTCTGGGAGACGTTGGACTCTGTGTAGGGCGGAATCGTCGGTCTGCCTGTCCGACTGCAGGACCATTTCAATGCGGAAACTGTAGGGACCCTGTCATTGCTGTGCCATCATTCCTGGTTTCGGCCTCCCGGTGTCCTCTTCACCTTATTCCTCCGTTTCGGGGGCACCCCCTCGTGGGGCGTCGATACAATATCCTCATCATATGGATCGGTGCCAAATCCCCTCCACTTCACAATCCAGTCCAATCCGATGGTAAGGCTGCATAGGAATATAAGTTGACGCATGTTTAATACGCTTTAAATAGTATTAAAATACGCTATAGTTTCAGGCGCTTAAGAAGTTTCTGAAGAACTCGATATGTAAATGGTTGAAGATAAGGAAATTATAAACATCTTAGGAATTGGCGTTTGATTCCTACGAAGGCAATCCGATCATCAGGTAGTCGTAGGTCATTACCTTACAGGGACCTGCAGCCCCATATTTACGCCTGGGCCATATGGGCAAATTCTTGCGGCAGCATTGAGGAAATAATCAAATGTATATATGCTGAATACAAATTTTCACATGCGCTAAAATAGGGCAGTGATAGTAGCGTGGATTTCTATTAGTGAGAGGAAAATTGTAGGTAGACGGACGGGTGGGGATGGTGCATGGTATTACGTACATGGTGCAACTGCCTTCTTGCATGCTGCCCGCACTGTTTTTGAGTGGCGTCGTGCGGACGGGGGGCGGAAAAATTGTTGGGCCCATGGGTGTAAGGTTACTTAAATATGGGCTGGGGACCTGTTTATCTTTACCTTTAAACTAAAGATTACCTGTTTTGGAGCAATATGCAAGAACCACTTAAGTTTGTCCCAGCGGGTGATGCCTACACTACAAGCAAGTAGTTCAGACTATGTGACCCAAACAAAGCCCGCAGTGAGACCTGACACACACACACAGCTAGCTACGGAACCACAGCAGTCAAAGCAGCGAACCGTTATGAATTATGTGAGTTAAGAATTGTGCATTTCAGGGTAGTGCATAGCAAAAATAAAACTGAACCGCCATGGAGTTCAACTAGTTCGGGACTTTGTACCGAAAACAAAACGTTAGAGGATGAATTGTGATGTAATGCAGGAGTATTTCGCTCATCACCAGGTTATAGTAAAATATATAGACATTGAAACCTCATAAGGAAATAAATATTTGCCTTTAACCAATATAAGAGTGAACCTAAATTATATTAAATCATTGTGTTTAATATGAACAGGTTTTAGCCGCACATATTTACTGTAGATTTTAAATAATACATGAAATAAGTGACAGTCTCTTTTGGATACTACATAAAACTAACTTAATCTCTAATAACTAGGGCTATTCCCAAATGACTTCGTTATATACGATTTTTGCAATCCTTGTAATATAGTTTTCTTATTAAGGTATTAATATTACTTTATAAATAAAACTCTGCTTAGTCATAAACCAATAACCTCATTAAAATTGCTATAAACTTCTTAGGAAATAGAAAATAATAAAAACCGGATTTAAAAAGTATATCCAACTTAATATGCTTCTACCATTAAGTTATCAACTCAAAAACTGTTCTCCAAAATTGTTGAGTATATAGCACTGCCCTTTAAGCATAACAAAAACATTATTTTACGCAACAGAAACTGACTTCTCTTGCTAAGGAAGTGAGAAGCGTAGAATGATTGCATACATGTTGCTTTTACTGGGAACAATTTGATATACTTGAATTATTTATACAGGGTGGACATTTAATTTGGGACTGTACAAATCTCCAAAACTAAGCGTTGTAGTAAGAAATATGTATCTTTATATTATGGGAGAAAGTAAATGCCATTAATTGTGTTTATTTGGAGGACATTGTGATGTCATTTTAGAGTCAATTTAACTTTTTTCAAAGGGAATCTACCTTTTTTATGTTATGTTCTCACTCCTCATAAAAAACTAAACAACACTTGCATAAAGTAATTTACAATTTTTCTTACACCAACGTAAATAACAACGAAAATTCTAAATGTCTGTATAGGAAGAGCGCAATGAATGGTTGGAACATCCATGAATGATCATTTGAGCGCCAAGTTACATCTTGTAATTATTGGAAAACAACATGTTATTGTTTCTTTAATCCTCACCACAAAATAAACATGTTTTTATAAACCAATTTATAATGAGAAAACAACATACAAAATGTAGGTTACCATTTAGAAAAATTAAGTTGACCCTAAAATGACCATCATAACATCCTCCAAACAAAACGCGACTACTGACACTTACTTTCCCCCATACTATCAAGCAGCTTTTATTAAACAATTCTTTCTAAAACGCTTAGTTTTGGAGATATTGTACAGTCTCAATTTAAATGGTCTAACCTATATATAAACTCCTAATGTTTCAATACCGTTAAGGAATTCTTTTATTGATGCCAAATGATAGATATCCACAAATTTTTGGTACCTGCCAAAAAGCAAAAGTAAGTTATCTGATTTTTCCTAGTGGTGAGTCAATTATGTCATACATTCTCTATTAATTGACAATATCAACAGAAGAAAAAAACAAAGGTAATGTGATACAAGGGTAAAGAACCACTAAGAACAAAAATGATAAATAACAATTCGATTAAACAGGTTAATAATTTTAACTATCTGGACTATGGATTAAAATATGTATATCTTAAGCAAATATTCTAGGAGCTTCTTAAATTGAAGGAACTGTTCTTAGGAACAACTATATGGTAAATTTAGGAGTAGCGTAGCTTAAAATTTCTATGTCATGCCAGTGCCATCTTTAACGTAGTGATTATAAATGTGGGCACTAAGAAAAAGCAGACAAGATGGTAATCAAAGAAGCAGAAATGAGACTTCTTAAATCCTTAGTTACTACACTCTTCTGCATCATGAAGTAAATTGAGATTCCGTCATGAACTTTAAATACACAGTATGTTAGAAATAATAGAAGCCACAGTCAGTGATTGTTACAGACAAATAAATAAAAATGCATCCAACAAATAAAGTTAGTATCTACATAAGAAACAAATCCTATATGTTACGTTCATATATATTTCTCTACACATTCTTCAACAAAATATCTTACAAAAGATTATTTTTCTATCTACTTCATATTAATCGAGATAACCGTATGCATAAGTGATTTTATTACATATTTCCTTGTAGGTATAAGGGGACTAGTATTATACAATAGGCTCTAAGCGAAGTCAAATCTTTTAAGAGCGGGTCGCTACGTAATGGCTGTAAAATTCCGTTCTCTTTGCAAAGCCACAGGGAAAAAAACTAATAGCTATTTTCTACTTAAGAAAGTTTTTAAAAATTCAAACCATTAATAAAGCATATCTATGAAATGGTTAATGCCGCGAAAACGTTTATTTGACACGTTGCGTGCTTTAGCGAGATCTACATCGTTTGTGTTTATGTACCTCCTACAGTTTACCAATTATACGAAAGACATTCAAAATAAACAGGACTTCACAGGCCATTCCCTGAGGTAGTATTTTTAACATTTAAATGATATCAGTCTAATTATATAATATAAAGATTTAATAACAGCCCGCCTTAAAGCAAAATGTGTATAATATAATATATAACGTGTATATTACAGTCATTGTATTATGTTTATTTTATTATGTATATGTATAATAACGTTATGCGAATGTATTACGTAGTTTAACAATGTAGGGGCTGTGAGAATAGAAGCAAGTTGCCTTCCGTAGTAAACAGAATTATAAAGTAGAAGCCGAAAGTTGCTAACAATGAGGTAACCTTGAGGCAACAATAAATTAGAACGTTTAAAAAGGCTACTAATGGTTCTTGGAACTATAATAATGTAATATTTAAAACAGTTTATAAATAGCCAATCAAAATCTAGTGAAGCTTAAAGTTTAATAAAGATATTCTATGTGAGTAGACTTAGCCAATCAGATACTAGAAATAGGGAAAATATACGAATTCAAGTTGTAAACGCTACAAGAAAGCGTACTCTAGCAGTTTGGTTCGGTACGGGTTCAGTGTGAGACTTAAACATTCATTGCGGTGAGAATAATATAAAGTTTACGTGTTAAAAAGTGTAATTAACAATAATCTCACAGCTCTATAGTAGAATACATCAGTGAAGTGTTATTTAATCGTTTGAAGGATTAATAAAAAAAAGTTGAATACAATTATAATTTGTGTAAGCTTTGTTCTTTAGCCGTACCAGCCCTGCTAAGAGATGTGTGCTCTGAAAATTACTACTGACGAAGCCGAGGCATGCATATATAATATTTAAATAAATAACATTAAAATAGTTATTACAGATAAAGTAAACGTGGGGCGAAGGCCACAGGAAAGTTTGTACCGTATGTGGGGCGAACACTCCAAGAAACAATCTCCCGCAAATTGGCACCCATTACCTTCAAATTGACGCCCATAGTTTTGTAACCGCTACAACAATTAAAACCCCCTTCATCTCAAAATATTCAAGATATACACTTTGTCATAAAAATATCTTAAACATATGGTATTTTAATCAAAATCGTTACTCATTTTTGAGAAAATAAAAATATAGAAAAATGTTCCATGTAAAGGGCAGTTTCTGTAGTCTTGAAAACATTTTTGTCGCATCTTTGGAACATACAGATTTTAGCTACCAAGCTTGGTATTTGTCGAACTTTTCGTTTTTGAGTTACTGTTTAAACACAGGTGCACACACAAACGGACCTTTTTCTAATTTTTTTTAAGTAAGCTGCTAGAAAACATTCCTTTCTGGTGAAATCTCGGTATCGAGTTTTTGGGCAGACACAATACTTCTACTTGCTCTAATTATACATAGTAGAGAAAGTAAAAAGAGATGTGGGCGCCCTAAGAGACGTTCTTCCCTCTCTCCTTTATACCCCGCCTTTAATTGCAATGGTCAGATCGGCGACCTTTTAGCTTTGGAACGTACTGACGTTCGGCAATGATGTTAACCAGGATTGCCAACCTTACAGGGAGAGGGGATGCAGGCGTTTTCATTTCCACTCCTGCTGCCAAAGACTGAAACTTGATATATTTAGCTTGTCATTGCCTTCAAGTGTAGTAGGTGGAGTGCACTATGGACTTTGAACCTCTTCAGAGAAGCGATTGGGTTCACTGATGTTAACTCACATACAGTCGTCCTTGTTTTTCTGAGATCACGCACACGTTAACACTCTCATTCATACATCCAGACTACAGGGAGAATACATAATAACTTTAACTAGAGAAAAGTTGCCATTCCCCAGACGCGAGTCGAACCCGGGACTCCTCGCACAGGAGGCTGGAGCTCTAACCACTGAGCTATGGAGCCTCACTACATAACTATTAAATTTATAGTAAGTATGCTGAAATGAAGCAGGCATCCAGGCCCACACTATAGTGTTTATGATGATATTACTAACGTTATATAAGCTTTGTTAAAATACTTTTCAGCTCCTGCTGCTTTATTGCCCTTCAATGCCCTGCACCGTTGCAATAAGAAATAAGGGCAATATAATCAATCACTCGCAGAAGCGGGAATTATATTTTTTTCAAACTGTACCACATCAAACTGTTTCCGATTGAGATGGACGAACAATTTATAGAGGTCCTTCAAAAGGAGTTTAAATTCCATTGAAGCGTGGGAAATACACATAGGTGAATTACCTTTTTAAAACGATTATTTGGTGTAATAAAGCAGTGTTTCACCTCTGTTGTGTATTGCATTCGCAGTATCTTGTGTTGTTACCCAGTGAGGTGGCGCCGCGGTAAGTGTACGCTAAGCATTTTGGAGATAGAGGTTTCGATCCCCGGCGACCGCCCTCTCTGGTTTCTCCGGGTCGACAGGTGAATGCTGGCACCATTTACCACGACTTTCCTGCCCCTCATTTCCTGTGCCCACCATCCTCCTTGTTATCTGTTTTAGGGTTGTATTCACTTAGACGAGGTATTTGCGGGTTGCGGCTGGGCGGTGGCTGTGCGCTATGTAGAGGTTTCTTCCCTGGTCGTTGCGGGACTGCTCATTTTGGATCTGCCTCCGAGTGAACCCCATTTGGTAGGGACCGCCGGGGGTTAGGAGTCTTGTGGGTGACCCCGGGCGGTTTAGGATGCTTTAGACCCCCTGAATGCTTACACCCATCGTCATCCGAATGTAGTACAAATTGAAATTGAGTTTCATTTGTGGACGTTCTTTAACTGCTATAGTCCTTAGCGTCTAGCATAGCGCATAAGAAGAAAGAGCGTTACAATATATTTGATATCTTTACACTCTAGCATCACAAAAGAGTGTTTAAATGTTATTTTCGACTTGAAACATCTCCATCAATACACTGGTCTTTAAATTATAGTGTTTGTCCAATTGTGCCCCCCTTGTAACGAATGGTAGCGTACCTGTTAAACTGCACATGGAGTTGAAACACAGCTGCCTGTGTACGCTACCATTGGTTACAAGAGGGACGCTATTGGACAAACAGTAAACGAGGTCGCCGATATAACGTTTTACTTTCCGTAGGCCAGTAGCGACTTCTGAAAGGAGGATGTGAGCCTTTGTTCTCAGACGTTAACGAGGCTTTAGCACAAACTATATATAAAAATATCTCTCCTCTGTTTTGGGCATATATGGGAAAGGATAGGGAAAACGAGACTGGATGGGGCGGTCCAAGGAGGAAAATGGGTTTATATGGGAGAGATAGGGAATACGACAGTATTAATAGAAATGTATGTTCAGAAACAAAGGAGATGTCGACAACTGATAAGGTGTAGTAATAGAAATATATGTATTTCCCCTCACTTACCCTCTTCACCCCACCCCACAGTAGAAATAATAGGTATGTTTGGAGCCACATAGAGATGCCGCCCACTGATAAGGGTAATTACATGTGTTTTAACACATGTAAACATATGTAACCCGCTAATGACCGCCGCTAATGTCCCGTCTAATGGATATGTGTGGTAATACATATGTAAACATATGTAACTCGCTAATGACCGCCGGAGATGTCGACAGGTGATAAAATATAATCGACATCGTTTGTTTTGTGTTGCAGCCTCCCGCCGGCTCCCTTTGAGGTCTTAGATACCGCCTGGTCTCGCGTCGCTAGGCCCCGTCATCTCTCTCTTTGTGATCTTACCTAATTGTCTTGAGATGTGCGGTAGGAAATGATTTTCTCGATGACTGCCGCCCCTCGGCAAATCAATTAGGTAATATTCGTCAAACATTAGTGAAAAAAAAGAGTTGACATTTTTTATGACTACTAAGGCCCTTGATTGATTAATTAATTGTATATGAATTGACTCGAACGCAAGTGGTGGCTTGTGTATAAGTAGCACGCTCACGAGAACAGTCCACTATGTAATGAAAACCCTGCAACCTACTTCACGGTAATGTCCATTAGCTGACAATGTTAGACGCTTTCACCACATTAATAGACTTTCAAGAATGCATCCCGGATCTGTATACATACATTAGCGTACAATGTCAGTAATTGTTTTCCTAAGTGCTCTGAAAAACCTGCAGACACTCAATGTAAATACCTTTTAGCCCGTAGAATTTCCATCACAAACTACATATGTTATTAAAAATAAATACGGATAACATTATAGTTAAATATTATAAATGTTATTAAAAAACAAATGAATCGGTTAACATTATAGTTGAATACTATATATGTTATTAAAAATATATACGGTTAACATTATAGGTGAATATTACATACGTTATTAAAAATAAAAAATGGCTTCGCTGATCAATGAATACAATTAAATCTTTTTTATTAATTAATTGTATATGAATTGACTTGAGCATTTTGGTTATCGTGCTGTGTCTCCCTAACGTTTCTAGATCTAGGATCGTTCCAGCTAGTTGCGCGCTTCTGTCATCTACCTTCCAAAGTAAAGTTCCGCGCTTCTACCATCTTCATTCTAAAGTAGAACAAGGAGATAAAAACTAATCAATTCTTTGGAATGCGCAGCGTCATTAAGGAATTGTTCCAAGTTATCAGGGATGCCTGGGGTCGAATCCTAGGAGTGATTACAAATTCAGACTCTAATAACTCAGAGGCTAATTACGATAAAGACGTCAAATAAAGTTTATTACATTAATGTCATTAGGTAGTTTCATTTGGATGTATATTTGGGTAACTGGTGTCCTGGGTTCGAATACCGATAAAATATAATTTAATTATAAATTTAATAACTCCTAAACTATATATGGAAAACGGAGACAGACGGTATTATAGACATAAGCTGGACCACCTTTGCGTTTATGTGGGAAAGGATAGGGAAAACGAGGGTAGATGCGACGGTTCAAGGAGGAAAATGCATTTATAAGGGAGAGATAGGGAATACCAGGGCTGATGCTAGGCTAGTCAGATGCTAAAGGAGGAGGGGATATGCTTTATACGAGAGAGATAGGGAATACAAGGAAAGATGCTATACTAAACAGGGCTTGAAGGGTAGAATATGAGCGATATAGCGAACCGAGGAGAGGTATTAGGATAGGAGTTTTGAATGATAGAGTAGGCGTTTATATGCGAGAGATAGGGAATACGAGGGTCGATGCTAGGCTAGACGGTGTTGAAGGAGGGGATGCATCTTATATATGAGAGAGGTAGGGAATATGAGGAGAAGTGCTAGGCTAGTCAGGAAGGTCTGAATGACAGAGTATACGTCTATATGGGAAAAGATAGGGAAAACGAAGGTAGGTGCTAGATTGAGAGAGTCTTCAAGGAGGAAAATACATTTATATGAGAGCGGTAGGGCATACGAGGAGAGGTGCCAGTCTAGACATGGTTTGAGGAGTAGTGTATACGTTTATATGGGAGAAATATGGAAAACGGGAGAGATACAAGGATAGACAGGGTTGACGGAGGAGGAATGTAGGTTTATACAGTAATATAGAGAGTAATTCGATTATAAAACTTTTCTCATCCAGCGTTACAACACTTTTATATACTTATTTTCTAAACCTTACAAACTTTATATACGTTAAACAGTAGTGCGCGAGACGGAGAGGTACAAACTGTATAACTTGAAGGGTAGAATATGAGCGATATAGCGAACCGAGGAGAGGTATTAGGATAGGAGTTTTGAATGATAGAGTAGGCGTTTATATGCGAGAGATAGGGAATATGAGGGTCGATGCTAGGCTAGACGGTGTTGAAGGAGGGAATGCATCTTATATATGAGAGAGGTAGGGAATATGAGGAGAAGAGCTAGGCTAGTCAGGAAGGTCTGAATGACAGAGTATACGTCTATATGGGAAAAGATAGGGAAAACGAAGTTAGGTGCTAGGTTGAGAGAGTCTTCAAGGAGGAAAATACATTTATATGAGAGCGGTAGGGCATACGAGGAGAGGTGCTAGTCTAGACATGGTTTGAGGAGTAGAGTATACGTTTATATGGGAGAAATATGGAAACAGGAGAGATACAAGGATAGACAGGGTTGAAGGAGGAGGAATGTAGGTTTATACGGTAATATAGAGAGTAATTCGATTATAAAACTTTTCTCATCCAGCGTTACAACACTTTTATATACTTATTTTCTAAACCTTACAAACTTTATATATGTTAAACAGCAGTGCGCGAGACGGAGAGGGACAAACTGTATATCGGTTTACAGTGAAGTATACGTCCTAACCTATTCCCACCTTGTTTGTTCTGGATTTTCTCATTCCTATCATCATCTAACGTAACCACGTAACAAGACGTAACACAACGTAACATAACAGCATGACAAGACGTCATACTAAGTAACATAACCACGCAACATCACGTGACATCTCGTAACCAGAAACGTTACATGACGTAACAACACGTAGCAGCTATGTAACCAAGTAACAAAACGTAAGAACTACACTCTATGTGAAGAGTCGCTCACTTTGTAGGACTACAGGCGATTATGAAAATGAAGACGATATAACACAGAAATGCCATAAATGTCAAGTTCTTAAATTCTGCAAGTGTAATAAAACTACTTCCAAGTGCACTGTTTGTAAGAAAATGCACAAAGAAACCTGATTATAAGTGTGTCAATTGTGTAGAGTATGAACTAGCTTAAATTGCTGTAAACATGAATAATTCAATTTTTCTATGCAATTAAAACTAAGTAAACTCCCTCATTTGGTTGGGTTTTATGGGTTTCAATGAAATTTATTTATTTTTTAATAATTGATATTATTTGTGTTTTGTTGCAGAATTCACAATTCAGCATTTTAACTGGAATATAAATGATGTAAAAACATTAAAATATACTAATTGAATACAAATATAAATATGAAATAATGATGCAGAATGTTAATGTTATATGGTAGGGGTCAAAATGATCCCCTGGATGTTAGAGAGGGTAGGGAAAGGTCGGGCTGTCCTAACGTTAATTGATGAATTAGAAAACTAGCAGTTCAGGGATTAACAAAGGCTTGAATCAATTCATATCTAAGAAACAGAACACAATGACTGATAGCTCTGCTAAGAGTAAAGAAGAGACATGGAAATAAATTGCAAATGAGTACAGTTCTAGGAAGATCATCCAGTGTGAATGAAATTCCCTAAAATGATATTATGAGAACATAAAGAAAAGAATGAAGCAAACAAATGCCATGGACAAGGTACGATTGTACAAAACTGGAGGCGTATGTATGTACCGCCTTTCTTAGACAATAGTAGCCAAATAACAATTGTTGCTCTTCTATTCAATCGCCAATGAGTTTGATGATGAAGTTGGTTTCCATTCAGAAGTAATCACCACAGTGAAGGACAATGAAATAGTAAATCCAGATCCAACAGGTCCGTCAGCAATTTTAATAACAGGTGAGGAATTTGAAGAAAGAGAAAGTGTAAAGGTGGCGTCCGCAGCTCCCATACAGAACTTTCAACTCCATTGCCTGAAAAGAACAAAGATGGCATAAGGGAGGGTTTTTATGAGAGGAGGCTTGAGTGTTTGGAAGAAGAGTACACAGTGAAAATGAAGATCTTGAAATTGGAACTAGAAATGAAAGAATCTCACAAAAAATAAGTGTTGTTAATAACTTATACAACCATAAATATATTACAAAAAATGTAATGAAACATGCAAGGAACAATATGGATAAAGAAACTGTTAAGCAGATCTACTACGCTTTCATTTATTTGCACATACTCAAAGTATGGAATTACACTTTCGGGAAATATTGCAGAAATAGACATGAAAAAGATATTTACGCAAAAAATAAAAAAAGGACTTAGAATATTAGAAAAAGTAGATAAACAGCATTCATGTAAACCAATTTTTAAAAATCATAAAATTTTAACAAAATTAAATTGAATTTTACCATTTCTCCATCCCTGCCTCCCTCTTTTTCTTTCTTTCTTTCCTTCTTTCTTTATATTCATTTAAATAGTTTTATATTTATAATGCTGAAGCTTATATACCTGTGCATCTGAAAGGGCTTACTTTGAACTCATTATTACTGTAATATTTAATTGCATAATTTCAGAATTTAATAGAGCTTTCAATAGCTACCGCAAAATTACTGTTTATGGAAAGAGGATAGATGCACTATAAGATACAACCTGAGCCAAAAGAACATTTACAGAATGAAAACTACACCATTTTCATTGCACTATTCTTTCCTTCTTGAATCGTGAATTATGTTTCCAGAATTCACAATCTTCATTTTCATTTGGTAACCCGTTTCTTTCTGTTTTATCTTAAAACAAGATTAAATATATTCCTTACCTAGAAAACCCTAGGGTGAGTGGTGGATGCTATCCAACAGCCTAGCCTGCAGGGGAGGAGCTGTCTTCAGTTTGTAACAACCTGATCACGCTATGTAACAACCTGATCACGCTATGTAACAGCCTCATCACCCATTGTAACAGCCTCATCACGTTGTGTAACAGACCAACCCGCCTTCAGTAAATGTGAGTAGTAGTTGGTGGTGGTGGTGGCACTGGCGGCGACGGTTGTGTTGTAAACATATGATATTTTACTCAAAATCGTTAGAGCTATTTTTGAGAAATACAGGAGAGACATGGAATAGGAGGGAGATACTAAACCTTGAAAGCGACTTTAAGCGAGAACTTCACGAAAATATGTTTCATGTCAATGTTCTAGACATACCCATCACGTAACCTATTCAGGGAAAAGGTGACTCGTTCAGGGGAAAAAGGTGACTGCTCAGGGAAAAGGTGACCCACAAAGGGTATTAAGCAAGCAAACAGGAAAAAGATTTGGTTGTTCAAGGATGAATTGCGCGGTTTGGTTATCGAGGAGTATGTCGGTATAAGAGCAAAGTTATATGCATACAGATACGGAGGGCAGCCAATTATGAAAACTAAGGGAATCACCAGGGCAGGTATGGATAAAATCGATTTCGGTCATTATTTTGAATGCTTAAAAGACCATAGCCTAAAAATTTATTGTTACATAGCGTGATCAGGTTGTTACATAGCGTGATCAGGTTGTTACATAGCGTGATCAGTTTGTTATATAGCGTGATGAGGCTGTTACATAGCGTGATGAGACTGTTACATAGCGTGATCAGGTTGTTACATAGCGTGATGAGGCTGTTACCTAGCGTGATGAGTTTGTTACATACCGTGATCAGATTATTACATAGCGTGATCAGGTTGTTACATAGCGTGACCAGGTTGTTACATATCGTGATCAGTTTGTTACATAGCGTGATGAGACTGTTGCATAGCGTGATGAGACTGTTACATAGCGTGGACAGGTTGTTACATAACGTGATGAGGCTGTTACATAGCGTGATCAGGTTGTTACATAGCGTGATCAGGTTGTTACATAGCGTGATCAGATTGTTACATAGCGTTATCAGGTTGTTACATATCGTGATCAGTTTGTTACATAGCGTGATGAGAGTGTTACATAGCATGATGATACTGTTACATAGCGTGGTCAGGTTGTTACATAGCGTGATGAGGCTGTTACATAGCGTGATCAGGTTGTTACATAGAGTGATCAGGTTGTTACATAGCGTGATCAGATTGTTACATAGCGTGATCAGGTTGTTACATAGCGTGATGAGACTGTTACATAGCGTGATTAGGTTGTTACATAGCGTGATCAGTCTGTTACACAGCGTGATCAGGTTGTTACAATGGGTGATGAGACTGTTACATAGTGTGATCATGTTGTTACATAGCTTGATCAGGTTGTTACATAGCGTGATCAGGTTGTTACATAGCGTGATCGGGTTGTTACATAGCTTGATCAGGTTTTTACATAGCGTGATCAGGTTGTTACATAGCGCGATCGGGTTGTTACATAGCGTGATCAGGTTGTTACATAGTGTGATCAGGTTGTTACATAGCGTGATCATGTTGTTACATAGCGTTATCAGGTTGTTACATAGCGTGATCAGTCTGTTGCATTGCGTGATCAGGTTGTTACATAGCGTGATCAGTTTGTTACGTAGCGTGATCAGGTTGTTACATAGCGTGATCAGGTTGTTACATAGCGTGATCAGGTTGTTACATAGTGTGATCAGGATGTTACATAGCGTGATGAGGCTGTTACATTGCGTGATCAGGTTGTAACATAGCGTGATCAGGTTGTTACATAGCGTCATGAGGCTGTTACATAGCGTGATCATGTTGGTACATAGCGTGATCAGGTTGTTACATAGCGTGATCAGTCTGTTACACAACGTGATGAGGCTGTTACAATGGGTGATGAGGCTGTTACATAGCGTGATCAGGTTGTTACATAGCGTGATCAGGATGTTACATAGCGTGATTAGGTTGTTACATAGCGTGATCAGTCTGTTACACAACGTGATGAGGCTGTTACAATGGGTGATGAGGCTGTTACATAGCGCGATCAGGTTGTTACATAGCGTGATCAGGTTGTTACATAGCGTGATCAGGTTGTTACATAGCGTGATGAGGCTGTTACATAGCGTGATCAGGTTGTTACATAGCGTGATCAGGTTGTTACAGACTGAAGACAGCTCCTCCCCTGCAGGCTAGGCTGTTGGATAGCATCTACCACTCACCCTAGGGTGTTCTAGGTAAGGAATATATTTAATCTTGCTTTAAGATAAAAACAGAAAGAAACGGGTCACCAAATGAAAATGAAGATTGTGAATTCTGGAAACATAATTCACGATTCAAGAAGGAAAGAATAGTGCAATGAAAATGGTGTAGTTTTCATTCTGTAAATGTTCTTTTGGCTCAGGTTGTATCTTATAGTGCATCTATCCTCTTTCCATAAAGAGTAATTTTAGCGTTACCTGTTGAAAGCTATATTACATTCTGAAATTATGCATTTAAATATTACAGTAATAATGAGTTCAAAATAAGCCCTTTCAGATGCACAGGTATATAAGCTTCAGCATTATAAATATAAAACTATTTAAATGAATATAAAGAAAGAAGGAAAGAAAGAAATAAAAAGAGGGAGGCAGGGATGGAGAAATGGTAAAATTCAATTTAATTTTGTTAAAATTTTATGATTTTTAAAAATTGGTTTACATGAATGCTGTTTATCTACTTTTTCTAATATTCTAAGTCCTTTTTTTATTTTTTGCGTAAATATCTTTTTCATGTCTATCTCTGCAATATTTCCCGAAAGTGTAATTCCATACTTTGAGTATGTGCAAATAAATGAAAGCGTAATAGATCTGCTTAACAGTTTCTTTATCCATATTATTCCTTGCATGTTTCATTACATTTTTTGTAATATATTTATGGTTGTATAAGTTATTAAACAACACTTAATTTTTCTGAGATTCTTTCATTTCTAGTTCCAATTTCAAGATCTTCATTTTCACTGTGTACTCCTCTTCCAAACACTCAAGCCTCCTCTCATAAAAACCCTCCCTTATGCCATCTTTGTTCTTTTCAGGCAATGGAGTTGAAAGTTCTGTATGGGAGCTGCGGACGCCACCTTTACACTTTCTCTTTCTTCAAATTCCTCACCTGTTATTAGAATTGCTGAAGGACCTGTTGGATCTGGATTTACTATTTCATTGTCCTTCACTGTGGTGATTACTTCTGAATGGAAACCAACTTCATCATCAAACTCATTGGCGATTGAATAGAAGAGCAACAATTGTTATTTGGCTACTATTGTCTAAGAAAGGCGGTACATACATACGCCTCCAGTTTTGTACAATCGTACCTTGTCCATGGCATTTGTTTGCTTCATTCTTTTCTTTATGTTCTCATAATATAATTTCAGGGAATTCCATTCACACTGGATGATCTTCCTAGAATTGTACTCATTTGCAATTTATTTCCATGTCTCTTCCTTTCTCTTAGCAGAGCTATCAGTCATTGTGTTCTGTTTCTTAGATATGAATTGATCCGAGCCTTTGTTAATCCCTGAACTGCTAGTTTTCTAATTTATCAATTAACGTTAGGACAGCCGACCTTTCCCTACCCTCTCTAACATCCAGAGGATCATTTTGACCCCTACCATATAACATTAACATTCCGCATCATTATTTCAAATTTATATTTGTATTCAATTAGTATATTTTAATGTTTTTACATCATTTATATGCCAGTTAAAATGCTGAATTGTGAATTCTGCAACAAAACACAAATAATATCAATTATTAAAAAATAAATAAATTTCATTGAAACCCATAAAACCCAACCAAGAGTAAGCAAATGAGGGAGTTTACTTAGTTTTAATTGCATAGAAAAATTGAATTATTCATGTTATAGCAATTTTAGCTAGTTCATACTCTACAAAATTGACACATTTATAATCAGGTTTCTTTGTGCATTTTCTTACAAATAGTGCACTTGGAAGTAGTTTTATTACACTTGCAGAATTTAAGAACTTGACATTTATGGTATTTCTGTGGTATATCGTCTTCATTTCCATAATCGCCTGTAGTCCTACAAAGTGAGCGACTCTTCACATAGAGTGTAGTTCTTACGTTTTGTTACTTGGTTACATAGTTGCTACGTGTTGTTACGTCATGTAACGTTTCTGGTTACAAGATGTCACGTGATGTTGCGTGGTTATGTTACTTAGTATGACGTCTTGTCATGCTGTTATGTTACGTTGTGTTACGTCTTGTTACGTGGTTACGTTAGATGATGATAGGAATGAGAAGATCCAGAACAAACAAGGTGGGAATAGGTTAGGACGTATACTTCACTGTAAACCGATATACAGTTTGTCCCTCTCCGTCTCGCGCACTACTGTTTAACATATATAAAGTTTGTAAGGTTTAGAAAATAAGTATATAAAGGTGTTGTAACGCTGGATGAGAAAGTTTTATAATCGAATTACTCTCTATATTACCGTATAAACCTACATTCCTCCTCCTTCAACCCTGTCTATCCTTGTATCTCTCCCGTTTTCCATATTTCTCCCATATAAACGTATACTCTACTCCTCAAAGCATGTCTAGCCTCCTAGCACCTACCTTCGTTTTCCCTATCTTTTCCCATATAGACGTATACTCTGTCATTCAGACCTTCCTGACTAGCCTAGCACTTCTCCTCATATTCCCCTACCTCTCTCATATATAAGATGCATTCCCTACTTCAACACCGTCTAGCCTAGCATCAAGCCTCGTATTCCCTATCTCTCGCATATAAACGCCTACTCTATCATTCAAAACTCCTATCCTAATACCTCTCCTCGGTTCGCTATATGGCTCATATTCTGCCCTTCAAGTTATACAGTTTGTCCCTCTCCGTCTCGCGCACTACTGTTTAACATATATAAAGTTTGTAAGGCTTAGAGAATAAGTATATAAAAGTGTTGTAAACGCTGGATGGGAAAAGTTTTATAATCGAATTACTCTCTATATTACCGTATAAATCTACATTCCTCCTCCTTCAACCCTGTCTATCCTTGTATCTCTCCCGTTTTCCATATTTCTCCCATATAAACGTATACTCTACTCCTCAAAACATGTCTAGACTAGCACCTCTCCTCGTATGCTCTACCGCTCTCATATAAATGCATTTTCCTCCTTGAAGACTCTTTCAACCTAGCACCTACCTTCGTTTTCCCTATCTTTTCCCATATAGACGTATACTCTGTCATTCAGACCTCCCTGATTAGCCTAGCACTTCTCCTCATATTCCCCAACCTCTCTCATATAAGATGCATTCCCTCCTTCAACACCGTCTAGCCTAGCATCAACCCTCGTATTCCCTATCTCTCGCATATAAACGCCTACTCTATCATTCAAAACTCCTATCCTAATACCTCTCCTCGGTTCGCCATATCCCTCATATTCTACCCTTCAAGTTATATAGTTTGTCCCTCTCCGTCTAGCGCACTACTGTTTAACATATATAAAGTTTGTAAGGTTTAGAAAATAAGTATATAAAAGTGTTGTAACGCTGGATGAGAAAAGTTTTATAATCGAATTACTCTCTATATTACCGTATAAACCTACATTCCTCCTCCTTCAACCCTGTCTATCCTTGTATCTCTCCCGTTTTCCATATTTCTCCCATATAAACGTATACTCTACTCCTCAAACCATGTCTAGACTAGCACCTCTCCTCGTATGCCCTACCGCTCGCATATAAATGTATTTTCCTCCTTGAAGACTCTCTCAACCTAGCACTTACCTTCGTTTTCCCTATCTTTTCCCATATAGACGTATACTCTGTCATTCAGACCTTCCTGACTAGCCTAGCACTTCTCCTCATATTCCCTACCTCTCTCATATATAAGATGCATCCCCTCCTTCAACACCGTCTAGCCTAGCATCGACCCTCGTATTCCCTATCTCTCGCATATAAACGCCTACTCTATCATTCAAAACTCCTATCCTAATACCTCTACTCGGTTCGCTATATTGCTCATATTCTACCCTTCAAGTCCTGTTTAGTATAGCATCTTTCCTTGTATTCCCTATCTCTCTCGTATAAAGCATATCCCTTCCTCCTTTAGCATCTGACTAGCCTAGCATCAGCCCTGGTATTCCCTATCTCTCCCTTATAAATGCATTTTCCTCCTTGAACCGTCGCATCTACCCTCGTTTTCCCTATCCTTTCCCATATAAACCCAAAAGTGGACCAGCTTATGTCTATAATACCGTCTGTCTCCGTTTTCCATATATAGTTTAGGAGTTATTAAATTTATAATTAAATTATATTTTATCGGTATTCGAACCCAGGACACCAGATAACCAAATATACATACACAAGAAACTACCTAATGACATTAATGTAATAAACCTTATTTGACGTCTTTATCGTAATTAGCCTCTGAGTTATTAGAATCTGAATTTGTAATCACCCCTAGGATTCGACCCCAGGCATCCCTGATAACTTGGAACAATTCCCTAATGACGCTGCGCATTCCAAAGAATTGATTAGTTTTTATCTCATTGTTCTACTTTAGAATGAAGATGGTAGAAGCGCGGAACTTTACTTTAGAAGGTAGATGACAGAAGCGCGCAACTAGCTGGAACCATCCTAGATCTGGAAACGTTAGGGAGACACAGCGCAATAACCAAAATGCTCAAGTCAATTCATATACAATTAATTAATAAAAAACATTTAATTGTATTCATTGATCAGCGAAGCCATTTTTTATTTTTAATAACGTATGTAATATTCACCTATAATGTTAACCGTATTTATTTTTTAATAACATATATAGTATTCAACTATAATGTTAACCGATTCCTTTATTTTTTTAATAACATTTATAATATTTAACTTTAATGTTATCCGTATTTATTTTTAATAACATATGTAGTTTGTGATGGAAATTCTACGGGCTAAAAGGTATTTACATTGAGTGTCTGCAGGTTTTTCAGAGCACTTAGGAAAACAATTACTGACATTGTACGCTAATGTATGTATACTGATCCGGGATGCATTCTTGAGAGTCTATTAATGTGGTGAAAGCGTCTAACATTGTCAGCTAATGGACATTACCGTGAAGTAGGTTGCAGGGTTTTCATTACATAGTGGACTGTTCTGGTGAGCGTTCTACTTATACACAAGCCACCACTTGCGTTGGAGTCAATTCATATACAATTAATTAATCAAGGGCCTGAGTAGTCATAAAAAAATGTCAATTCTTTTTTTTTCAATAATGTTTGACGAATATTACCTAATTGATTTGCCGAGGGGCGGCAGGCATCGAGAAAATCATTCCCTACCGCACATCTCAACACAATTAGGTAAGATCACAAAGAGAGAGATGACGGGGCCTAGCGACACGAGACCAGGCGGTATCTAAGACCTCAAAGGGAGCCGGCGGGAGGCTGCAACACAGAACAAACGATGTCGATTATATTTTATCACCTGTCGACATCTCCGGCGGTCATTAGCGAGTTACATATGTTTACATATGTATTACCACACATATCCATTAGACGTGACATTAGCGGCGGTCATTAGCGGGTTACATATGTTTACATGTGTTTACATGTCTTAAAACACATGTAATTACCCTTATCAGTGGGCGGCATCTCTATGTGGCTCCAAACATACCTATTATTTCTACTGTGTTTTTGGGGTAGAGGGGAAGTGAGCGGAAATACATACATTGCTATTACTACACCTTATCAGTTGTCGACATCTCCTTTGTTTCTGAACATACATTTCTATTAATACTGTTGTATTCCCTATCTCTCCCATTTAAACCCATTTTCCTCCTTGGACCGCCCCATCCAGTCTCGTTTCCCCTATCCTTTCCCATATATGCCCAAAAAACTGTGCCAGGTCTGTCCTATATAAGCTACTCCCCTTAAATTTTTCAATACTTATTTTCTCAAATGGGAATTCGTTATTCATTTTTTTGTCTTGGATATGCAAAGAGTATTAATTCGTGACAAAGGGAATGGTGCTGCACCTAGCAACCAGCTATTAAGAGATATGTATGTGCTTAAAGGCTACTGTATTTTATTATTGCCCTTGTAAATATATATTCCCTTTACATCTACAAGAAAATTAGCAATAAGATAGAGTTTATCTCGATTAACATAAAGTAGATGGAGCATAAACGTTTGTAAAAATAGTTTGTACAAGAGTAGAGAAAGTCATGTGAGTGTAACACATCAGATTTTTTACTTTCTCTACAATGTATAACAAGTAGGGGAAGTATTGTATTCCACCCAAAAATTCAATACCGAGATTTCACCGGAAATACATGTTTTGAGACTCCCTGAATCCAAAAAAGCATTTTCGGAAACATGTCCGTGTGTGTGTCTGTGTGTGTGTGTGAACAGCATAACTCAGAAACGATCAGTCGGATAAACACCAAACTTGGTATTTAGGTTCAGTATCTTCCAGAGATGCGACACGACGGTTCTCAAGAAAATTCTATACCCCCAGAGTTCCCTTTAGATGGAAAATTTTTCGAAAAGTTCAATTTTCTCAAAAATGGCTTTAAAGATTTTGATTATAATATATCATATGTTAAAGTATTTTCATGACAAATGAAATGTATATCTCGAATGTTCTGGAAATGTCTCCAAAAGTGTTCTTCATTCTGAACGACTTTTGCATAACTGGTAAACCATAAGAGATAGACAAAATTTTACTACACGATAAATGTAGATCGGGTTAAAATACACAACTTATGTCATATACATTTCTTTTGTTGAGTGAACCGTTTTCGAGATATTGCTTGTTATTTCCTTAAATACTTTATTAAAGTATTTAAATACTTATACTTTTTCTCAAATTCGTTATTCATTTTTTTTATGTCCTGAACATGCAAAGAGAATGGATTGCGCCACATAGCAACCAGCGTTAAAATATTTGACTATCGCTTAAAAGCTACCATATTTCCTTTGCATCTACAAGAAAATTACCAATAAGATTGACATCTCGATATCTAGATTAACGTGAAGCATATGGAGAATAAGTGTTTGTAAAAATAGTTTTTACAAGAGTAGAGAAAGTCATGTGAATGTAACACATCAGATTTTGGATTCAGGGGGTCTCAAAACATATATTTCCGTTTAAATTTCGGTATCTAACTTTTGGGTAGAATACAATACTTCCCCTACTTACTATACTTTCTCTACGAAAGTAATATGAATAACGAATTCCCATTTGAGAAAAAGTATAAGTATTGGAAAATTTAAGGGAATAACAAGCAATGTCTCGAAAATGGTTCACTCAACAAACAAAATGTATATGACATAAATTGTGTATTTTAACGCGATCTACATTTCTGTGTAGTAAACTTTTGTCTATTTCTTATGGTTCACTAGTTATGCAAAAGTCGTTCACAATGAAGACATTCCCAGAAAATTGGAAATATACATTTCATTTGGCATGAAAATATCTTAAACATATGATATTTTAATCAAAATCGTTAGAGCCATTTTTGAAAAAATTAAAATTTTCGAAAAATATTCCATGTAAAGGGTAATCTGGGGTGGGGGATATTCTTGAAAACCTTCGTGTCGCATCTCTGGATGATACCGAACCAAAATACCAAGTTTGATGTTTATCCGACTGTTCGTTTCTGAGTTATGCTGTTCACAGACACACACACGGACATTTTTATGTTTCTTTTTTGGATTCAGGGGTTCTCCAAACATATATTTCCGGTTAAATCTCGGTATCGAATTTTTGGGTGGAATACAATACTTCCCCTACTTAATATACGTAGTAGAGAAAGTAAACATTTAAAAGTTTAAACTAAGAGTAACGAATATGTTGGAAATGCTTAATGCCACAAATATTTTATTTCACATAATTTAATGGTTTAACCATATCCATGTTTTCGTGTTAAGTGTTTTTCTGTCCCTTGGAGTTTACCAGGTACAAAAAATTAAGACAAATTTATTCACAAAAAGAGAGCTTCGCCTTCTATTCAAACAACATTCAACAGAAGGTTTCGTATTCATGTGAATATCTTCAACATATGGTATTTTAATTAAAATCTTTAAAGCCATGTTTGAGAAAGTACAAAATTCCGAAACATTTTCCGTGTAAACAGTAGTTTGGGGCGAGATAATTTTCTTCAAATGGCTTATGTCACTGCTTTGGAATATCCAAAGTTCAGTACCTGTTTATTCGACATTTAGTTTTTTAACTATTCACAAGCGCGCGCGCGCGCGCACACACACACACACACCTAACTTTATCCATAAATGTATCTTTGGATTCAGAGACCTCAAAATATTCATTTCCTTTGAAATACCAATATAGAATTTTCGGATGGAATACCTCCTCGACTTACCATAGTTATACTAATAATATAAGGAAACTAAAATGCAGTTGTATTAGTAAAAGTATTGTGGATGAAACTTTGTTTTCAAAGCCTAAATTTTATTAACTCAAAACTCAATATCATAGCTTTAAATGTGTAGAAAACTAAAAACTGAAACCTTATCCTTCACTCCCCATTTACATGCATTTGAGAAACTCAAAATCTTATGTGTTGCAATGATTGTGTTTCTCTCTCGCTCTTGGTCAAGTTATTCTTATGAAAACCCTGTCAAAGGAGGTCATTATGTAATAGTTTTACAATTTCGTTTTCGTTGAATGAACATATAAATAAAAAGAAAACAAAAAGATAAGTATGAAGTATTTGAAAACTCAAATCAGTAACAAAGAATAACTCGAAAATGGTTAAAGCTACAAAAAATGCATTTCGCATAGAATGTGCGCTTTTAGGCAATGACTGTATGAAAATCCAAATACTTACCTATTCTTCTGATTGCTTTGACCTTTGACCATATGTTCAGAGCATAAAACGTCGTTCTCCGGGTTGTAGTGTTTACCATTCCAGTCTCTAGTTCCCGAGGTCGCGGGTTCCAACCCGACGGAGGGCCTATTTTCGGGCGTAAAAATCCTTAGAATGGGAGGTAAAGCCGGTGGTTCCGTGTCGTAGATTTACGGCACGTAAAAGTAACTCAAGCCTGATAGAGGCCTCCGAGCAAAACTACCGGTCTTTCACGACAAATATAGAATGGGACGCTAAGGACCACAGCAGCTAAAGAGAGTCCATAAATAAAAACTAAAAAAGCGCATAAAACATATAGTGCACACACAATTTTAACATAATATGTCAAAAACTGGTTAAGATATTCATTTTTTATTCATAATTAATCACTTTTTGATAGGTAATATGGAATGCTTCTTAGAAACTACGGTTTATCATACCGATCCTAAAGTAATTTGAGTTTGGAATACAAGGAAAGAAATTGCTGTGGGGGCATTTTTTAATTTTAATATTTAATAGAAAAACGTACATGCATACATGTTATCAAATTCTTAAACTTTTTCAATGTGGGTTGTGGAAAATAATTAATTTCGACTGAAATGTTTAATATCCTTAGCAGTCCACAACAATTTTTAAAACCGCAATTCCTGAAGCTCTCCTCAAAGTTTCAAACTTTAAGTTATAAGCTGTGGTCCAAGGATCATTTTAAATAGTGAAAAATGCTGAAAATAAAGAATTGAAAAAAGGAGTTTAAAATTTAATGCTGTGATTTACCTAAATGTTAAAACACCCATTAAACAGTCATTTATGGTTTTAAAATGGTTAATATCAAACCACTTGTGTAGCATGAAACGTGTAAGTTATAATTCTAATACAGTCGAGAAAAAAAATCAAAATTTTCACATCATTAGAAACTTTATACCAAATTGGACTAATGCATTGCCTTAACGAGATCCACATTTTTTGTTTAATAAGAATTATCGCTTGCGGATTATCAGTTATACAACAGTCATTTAGAATCAAGAGAACTTTACAGGCTAGTCAAAGAAACTTCAAGATATATATTACTTGTCATGGAAATATCTTAAACATATGGTACTTTTAACAAACATTAGAGAAATTTTTGAGAACTTAAAATTAAGAAACTCTTTCCATGTAAAGGATACCTTGGGTTGGGGTTGGTATTTAACGGACTCTTCGTTTTTGAAATAGGTGTTCACAGACACATCCAGGCAGACGTACCCCTTTTTACTTTCTCTACTACGTATAGTAAGTAGGGGAAGTATTGCATTCCACCCAAAAATTCGATATCGAGATTTCACCGGAAATACATGTTTTGACCTCCTGAATCCAAAAAAAGCATTTTTGGAAACATGTCCGTGTGTGTGTCTGTGTGTGTGTGTGTGTGTGTGTGTGTGTGTGTGTGTGTCTGTGTGTGTGTGTCTGAGTGTTTGTGAACAGCATAACTCAAAAACGAACAGTCGGATAAGCACCAAACTTGGTATTTAGGTTCAGTATCTTCCAGAGATGCGACACGAAGGTTTTCAAGAAAATTCCCCCACCCCAGACTACCCTTTACATGGAAGATTTTTCGAAAATTTTAATTTTCTCAAAAATGGCTCTAAAGATTTTGATGAAAATATCATATGTTTAAGTTAATGTCATGAGAAATGAAATGTATATCTCGAATTTTCTGGGAATGTCTCCAAAAGTATTCTTCATTGTGAACGATTTTTGCATAACTGGTAAACCATAAGAGATAGACAAAATTTTACTACACGATAAATGTAGATCGGGTTAAAATACACAACTTATGTCATATACATTTCTTTTGTTGAGTGAACCGTTTTCGAGATATTGCTTGTTATTTCCTTAAATTTTCGAATATTTATACTTTTTCTCAAATTCGTTATTAATTTTTTTTATGTCCTGAACATGCAAAGAGAATGGATTGCGCCACATAGTAACCAGCGTTAAAATATTTGACTATCGCTTAAAAGCTACCATATTTCCTTTGCATCTACAAGAAAATTACCAATAAGATTGACATCTCGATATCTCGATTAACATGAAGCATATGGAGAATAGGCGTTTGTAAAATTAGATTGTACAAGAGTAGAGAAAGTCATGTGAGTGTAACACATCAGATTTTTTATAAAACTGCTCACAGTATTGTCTCTGAAAATCTAAGCATCAAATTTTAGGATGGCCCTATGTACTATACATAAGCAGTTGTTAAAGTAAAAATGTTATGGTTACTAAGGTTCATTTATGCATCAAATTTTATGTCGTGCGACAAGTGCGACGCGATCTGAAAGAATATTGAGTTAAACAGAAGCATTTATGCCATGCGACGCGACAATCGCATAATACTCAATGTTGTACGACCTGAAAAACACAGGTCGCACGGCAAATGCAACCGTCGCATTGCCTCAATACACGTGGGTGTATATAGGCCTGTTTATGCACGTCGCATTGCTCCATTGTGAGGGATATAATCGCGTCAGAGCTGTTACTTTGGGAAATACAGAGCTATAGTTCTAATTGTTGGAGTTTGTGTTCACATGTTGTGAGAATGATCCGATTGTCGTCCTTCATATTTTTATCAAGTGTGACAGCATTTCCTCCTCTCCTACGATTTAATCATGCTGATATGTGTATTGTCACATTCATATCATTATTTTATCATATAACAGGGTTCATTCACGTGTGCAATGTAAAACATTACGCCTGTACCTATATTTTATGTTTAATTAAAATTAGACTTCCAAATCAATATAAATGTAATAACGCTGGAAAGAAAAAACAATAGTAAAGGTTATTGCACTCGGTATTACCTGTTCATCGAAGGCTTTATTAGTAGGCGTGCAAATAAAACACAAGTAGCAAACGCTAGGGAAAGCCCGAAATGTTCCACAAACCGGGGTTATTTTCACTGCATTCGTCCATGTGACCCCGAGTTAGCCAATCAGTTTAACAGAAATGTTATTATTCTATTTTATTTTACGTTGCTTTAACCCTTTGGTCATGTGGCGACGGATCTGTTGGTGTATCTCTTAGTACGATATGTGGTGGACAGTTAGCCTTCTAGGTCTCATCCCTGTAACCGCTGCTTCATGCTGTGCAGATGGCATTAGGGTGCCATCCAGTCTAACCGCCGCCCTCACACAGAAAGGCGGACAGCTAGCCTTCAAGGTCTCATCCCTGTAACCCCTGCTTCATGCCGTGCAGATGGCATTAGGTGTCGTCCAGTCTAACTGCTTATATTGTCTGTGGATAGATGGCATAGCATTAGCTATTAC
Organism: Deroplatys truncata; assembly: GCA_030765065.1. Lineage (NCBI taxonomy): Eukaryota > Metazoa > Arthropoda > Insecta > Mantodea > Mantidae > Deroplatys > Deroplatys truncata. The sequence goes on from CM060979.1 coordinate 193,450,381, forward strand.
CACTTATTTTTCATTTCACTATTGTTTTAGACTTAAGATGGAACTTTGGGTCGTGGTATTAAATATCCAATCCGGTTTTTACTTTGGCGACTGAGGAAAAACACGAAGAAATCTCAGACAGATTGGTCAGCCCACGGGATTTGAACCCGGGACCTCCCGAATGCGGGCCACAGACGTTACCGCCTGAGCCATCCCGCTCGTTAACAGAAATTTGTTAGTGTTTAGACGTAATGTAAGTTCGCGCCAGCTTGAGGACCAAAAGCATCAAATTGTAAGCTTGACATTCGCGCCTCTCAAAACTGTATATATGCATATATAAGATGCTTGAGAAAAATTCACAAACTTTGGACTTGAAAAGTACAAGGAACCTGTGCTCTTCGCAACAAGATTTTCGAGCCGGAATTACTTTAGGAACGTAACGCAGCTTTTAAACATAACCGCGCGAGTAACATGTGCTAATAGTCATAAGGAATACGCAGAGAGCTAGAGAGTGTAAATAAACTTGTGAGGTATTTTTATACGTTGTTGGAAAAGTGATTCAACTAACGCGGCTGGTGGAAGTCAAAGTGTAGCCATGTACTTTGTTTATTACACAACAGAAAGGTTTGTTTTTGGTCTCTTCTTACAACTCAGAACAATAAAAATTAAAATGTGTGTTGAATTTTGAGGCAGTATTTTTAACACTTAAATGATTTCAGTCTAATTATATAATATAAGAAAAATAACAGCCCGCCTTAAAGCAATATGTGTATAAAATAACATATAAAATGTAACAGACATTATATTATATTTATATTATTGTGTACGTGTTTAATAATGTTATATGAATGTATTTGGTAATTTAATAATGTAGGAGCTGTCAGAATATAGGTTAAAAGTTGCTAACAATGAGGTAACCTTGAGGAAATAATGAATTGGAAAGTCTAATAATGCTACTAGTAATTCTTAGAGCAACAATAATGTAATTTTTGAAACAGTTTATAAATAGCCAATCAACAACCAGAAAAAAGGCTTAAGTTAAATAAAAGTATTCTATTGGAGTAGGATTAGCCAATCAGAAACTGAAACAGAGCAAATTGTACTAATTCAGAAGTCAGTTGCTAGTAGACAGCGTTCCTAACTGGACGCGAGACGCATCCTCGAGAAGTTTAATATGTATTCAGTGTGAGACGAAAATTCATTACGTAGAGAAAGTTTACGTGTTAAAAAGTGCTAGTAATTAATAAATAATCTCACAGCTTTCTATATCAGTGAAGCGTTATTTAATCGTGTGAAGGATTAATAAATGGAGTGAAGTAGAAATTATAATTTGTGTAAACCAACATTGTTCAGCCGTATCACACACACCCTGTTAAGAGAAACATGTTTCTACAAAATTAATACTGACGCAGCCGAGGCAAACAATTATATATGTATAATATTTAAAGACAACATTAAAATACTAAGTTGAAAGTAAAGTTGGGGCGAAGGTCACCGGAAAGTAAAGTTGGGGCGAAGACCACCGGAAAGTGAACATTGGGGTGAAGTCCACCGGAAAGTGAACATTGGGGCGAAGGCCACCGGAAACTTTGTACCATACGTGGGGCAGTTACTTCATCATGTTCGGCTCAACAACGAAGCTACAATACAGCTACTTCAATTTCATATGCTTTTTCGTCTACAGTTATTGTTTTAGTGAGTTTAACCTTTACGTATAACGCCCTGGAGATCACCGAAAACATGTTTTTACCACAAAAACAATTATTGTAGGTATTCGAATCCAAAGACACACGATCTTCCGTGAGTAGCCGAGGAGATGAGCAACACGTCATCAGGAGGTGGCCGACGGACTGCATTCTCCAGATAAATAAATTAAAGGTGAAAGGACGCCGCACAAGTATGGATGCAGAATGTTTTATGCAACAAATTCGTATTAGGAACTCAACTTGACATGTTCATAAGAAAATTATAATGATAGTGACAAGAAGCAATTTCCCAAAGAGGTTCCTAAACACACGAACTTTGTACTTAATGGATAAAAACTCCACTCGTCTGTGTATTTGTTTTCTCCTTTCTTTGGTTTTACTTTCTCTACCACTACATAGTAGTAGGGAAAGTATTTATTGTATTCCACCCAAAATTACGAGACCGAGATTTCACAACGAATATATGTTCTGAGGCACCTTGAATCCAAAGAAACCACTTTTTAAAAAAGTTCCATGTGTGCGTGTGTGTGTGTGTGTGGACAGTATAGCCCAAAAACGAAAAGTCCTTTAAAAACCAAATTTCGTATTTTAGTTCAGCATCTTCCATGAATGCGACGCGAACATGTTAAAAAAAATTCCCTACCCCAAACTATCCTTTATATGGAATAGTTTTCGAAAATTTTTATTTTCCCAAAAATGGCTTTAACGATTTGTATTAAAATACCAATTATTGAACATACCTACATGACAAATAAAATGGATATATTGGATTTTCGGAGAATAAATAGATCATAATGTGTTAGACAAAAAATGTAAATCGTTTTAAAACACACAATTTATTTCCAATACTGTTTTTACGGCATAAGTTATTACCGAGATATTCATTTTTAATGGTTCGAACTGATCAACACTTTTAAGTCTTTTCTTTTAACCCCTGTCGATTTTTAGTTGTTTCTCGCGATTGCATGAGAAGAGTATACAATTTCAAGACCAGCGTATAGCGTCCAGTTCTTAAACATTTGACTATCGCCGTTCCCTTTTTATTGCTTTGTACTCTAACAAAGTGCCTCATTTTTGCAAATGTTTACCTCAATTAAAATTAGGTAGATACAAAAATTAACTTTCGTGAGAATAATTGGTATACCCACTAACAAATGATTGAGGGTAGAAAAAGTTATGTGAATGTAGCGCATCGGAAATGTTTTTAAAACTTAAGAGTTTATAGTAATAATACAACACACAGGTATCTATTCTAGCTGTTGAACCAAATGTGGAAACGAGCTGGTAGAACTAGTTTTCCAACAATACACAGTGCGACACGTCGTATGTATAAATAGACCACTAAAAATTATGCCGCGTCGCATCAATCCTTGTCGTGCGACATAGATCACAAGCATAAATGAGTCCTAAGGCGCCGTCTCACCTGCATCGTCTCGCCGAAGTTTGTAACGAAAATTACGAAACAATTTAACGTTGATGCCGTATGAAATGGCGGCGGAGTAACGGCAACAAATAAAAGCAATGAAGGACATTAGAAGGTACGGTGTTAACAATGAAGGTTCTACCGAAAGGTAACGTAACTGAATTTCATTGCCTCAATACTGCTGCAGCTAATAACCCAGAAATGTAATAATGAAACAACTTGTACTTTAATGCGGTATGCCAAACGTTCTAAACCTGTCTCGAGCAGATACCGGGTCGGTAAAGTGTAACGTTAGCACCGACCATAATCTTCCGTCTCTTACACCTTTGTTGATGTTGCCATCGTAAAACTCACCCTTCAGGCGCACCGCAACAATAGCAGAAAACTGGCAGGAACGTAGCAGTTTCCCAAGAGTTTGAACTGGAAAGTGAAGTTAGGGAAAGGTGTATGTTAAGTACAACAATGCCCAGGGTGCGTGAAAAACAAGGTACGTACAGTTCAAAACTTTATAGATGAGGTAAGGGAGTGTTAAGCGTGGGCACAGAGGGTGAGAAGACAAGTTCATTTGGGGAGGTTCAAAAGCGATAAATAACCGCCAACTCTCCCATTCTGACGTCTAAAGGAGAAAGAGAAAATGGAAGAAATATTTGTGTAATTACTTTAGAAAGTGGAACACGAATTGATATCTTTTGGGAAGAAGAAAGTTCCATTTAATGAAAGGGCTCTTCACCAGAAGCGAGTTTATTAGCCATAGTTACCTCTTGTGTCACTGACTGATACGATTGCTGAGCAAGTAATCCTAGGATGATTTTGTGGGTGAGAAATAGAAAGGAAATCAAAGAAAGAAAAATGTAATTGACTATTGAAACCTGAATACGTATCAATCTACTTGGGCAAAACGTTTTTCACATAAGTGCGTATTATAACCTATAAAGCCGAACTTGCGCTACACATTTTCACAAATGAAACATTCAATACTGGGAAAACGTAAGTCAATACTGCCACAATAATGAGTATTACAGTAATGTATTAAAATCTACACCCTCATATACGTTTCCTTATTTTCTTTCCTTTGGTGTGGCATAGGTATATGAAATATGATTTCATAGAGATGGCTTTTAAACTTAGAAAATAACCTATGTCAGTGTTATAAACCGTTATTTATAAGTTGATCGTCTATGGACTAAGTAAGAATCCAGCACATAACTTTAACGGAAGATAATATTATTTAATAAGATGCAAGATAACATCAACGCGTCCTTTTTTACTTTCTCTACTACGTATAGTAAGTGGGGGAAGTATTGTATTCCACCCAAAATATTGATACCGAGATTTCACCGGAAATACATGTTTTGAGACTCACTGAATCCAAAAAAAGCATTTTTGGAAACATGTCCGTGTGTGTGTGTCTGTCTGTGTGTCTGTGTGTCTGTCTGTGTGTCTGTGAACAGCATAACTCAAAAACGAAGAGTCGGATAAACACCAAACTTGGTATTTAGGTTCAGTATCTTCCAGGGAAGCGACACGAAGGTTTTCAAGAAAATCACCCCACCCCAGACTACCCTTTACATGGAACATTTTTTAGAAAATTTTAATTTTCTCAAAAACGGCTCTAACGATTTTGATTAAAATATCATATGTTTAAGATATTGTCATGATAATGAAAATGTATATATCGAATTTTCTGGGAATGTCTCCAAAGTATTCTTCATTATGAACGACTTTTTCATAACTGGTAAACCATAAGAGATAGACAAAATTTTACTACACAAAAAATGTAGATCGCGTTAAAATACACAATTTATGTCATATACATTTCTTTTGTTGAGTGAACCGTTTGCGAGATATTGCTTGTTATTCCCTTAAATTTTCCAATACTTATACTTTTTCTCAAATTCGTTATTCATTTTTACTTTCTCTACTACGTATAGTAAGTAGGGGAAGTATTGCATTCCACCCAAAAATTCGATACCGAGATTTCACCGGAAATACATGTTTTGAGACCTCCTGAATCCAAAAAAAGCATTTTTGGAAACATGTTCGTGTGTGTGTCTGTGTGTGTGTGTGTGTGTGTGTGTCTGTGTGTGTGTCTGTGAACAGCATAACTCAAAAACTAACAGTCAGATAAACACCAAACTTGGTATTTACGTTCAGTATCTTCCAGAGATGCGAAACGAAGATTTTAAAGAAAATCCCCCCACCCCAGACTACCCTTTACATGGAACATTTTTTGAAAATTTTAATTTTCTCAAAAATGGCTCTAACGATTTTGATTAAAATATCATATGTTTAAGATAATGTCATGAGAAATGAAATGTATATCTCGAAATTTCTGGGAATGTCTCCAAAAGTATTCTTCATTATGAACGACTTTTGCATAACTGGTAAACCATAAGAGATAGACAAAATTTTACTACACATAAAATGTAGAGCGCGTTAAAATACACAACTTATATCATATACAGTTTTTTATTTGAGTGAACCGTTTTCGGGATATTGCTTGTTATTTCCTTAAATTTTCCAATACTTATACTTTTTCTCAAATTCGTTATTCATTTTTTTTATGTCCTGGACATGCAAAGAGAATGGAATGCGCCACATAGCAACCAACGATAAAATATGACTATCGCTTAATAGCTACCATATTCCCCTTGCATCTACAAGAAAATTACAAATAAGATTGACATCTCGATATCTCGATTAATATGAAGCATATGGAGAATAGGCGTTTGTAAAAATAGATTGTACAAGAGTAGAGAAAGTCATGTGAGTGTAACACATCAGATTTTTTCACTAAAACTGGGATTATTCCCTCTTCCATAGCTTTTTACTTTCTCTACTACGTATAGTAAGTAGGGGAAGTATTGTATTCCACCCAAAATTTCGATACCGAGATTTCACTGGAAATACATGTTTTGAGACCCCCTGAATCCAAAAAAAGCATTTTTGGAAACATGTCTGTGTGTGTGTCTGTCTGTGTGTGTCTGTGAACAGCATAACTCAGAAACGAACAGTCGGATAAACACCAAACTTAGTATTTAGGTTCAGTATCTTCCAAGGATGCGACACGAAGATTTTCAAGAAAATCCCCCCACCCCAGAGTACCCTTTACATGGAAGATTTTTCGAAAATTTTAATTTTCTCAAAAATGGCTGTAACGATTTTGATTAAAATATCATAGGTTTAAGATATTTTTATGGCAAATAAAATGTATATCTTTAATTTTCTGGGAATGTCTCCAAAAGTATTCTTTATTGTGAACGACTTTTGCATAACTGGTAAACCATAAGAGATAGACAAAATGTTACTACACAAAAAATGTAGACCGCGTTAAAACACACAATTTATGTCATATACAGTTTTTTTGTTGAGTGAACCATTTTCGAGATATTGCTTGTTATTCCCTTAAATTTTTCAATACTTATTTTCTCAAATGGGAATTCGTTATTCATTTTTACTTTCTCTACTACGTATAGTAAGTAGGGGAAGTATTGTATTCCACCCAAAAATTCGATACCGAGATTTCACCGGAAATATATGTTTTGAGACCCCCTGAATCCAAAAAGAGCATTTTTGGAAACATGTCCGTGTGTGTGTCTGTCTGTGTGTCTGTGTGTCTGTGTGTGTGTCTGTGTGTCTGTGAACAGCATAACTCAGAAACGAACAGTGGGATAAACACCAAACCTGGTGTTTAGGTTCAGTATCTTCCAGAGATGCGACACGAAGGTTTTCAAGAAAATCCCCCCACCCCAGACTACCCTTTACATGGAACTTTTCTCGAAAATTTTAATTTTCTCAAAAACGGCTCTAACGATTTTGATTAAACTATCATATGTTTAAGATATTGTCATGAGAAATGAAATGTATATCTCGAATTTTCTGGCAATGTCTCCAAAAGTGTTCTTCATTATGAACGACTTTTTCATAACTGGTAAACCATAAGAGATAGACAAAAGTTTACTACACGAAAAATGTAGATCGCGTTAAAATACACAATTTATGTCATATATATTTCTTTTGTTGAGTGAACCGTTTGCGAGATATTGCTTGTTATTACCTTAAATTTTCCAATACTTATACTTTTTCTCAAATTCGTTGTTCATTTTTTATGTCCTGGACATGCAAAGAGAATGGAATGCGCCACATAGCAACCAGCGTTAAAATATTTGACTATCGCTTAAAACTTACCATATTCCCCTTGCATCTACAAGAAAATTATCAATAAGATAGACATCTCGATATCTCGATTAACATGAAGCATATGGAGATTAAGCGTTTGTAGAAATAGTTTGTACAAGAGTAGAGAAAGTCATGTGAGTGTAACACATCAGATTTTTTTGTCTTGGATATGCAAAGAGTTATAATCTGTGGCAAAGGAAATGGTGCTGCACCTAGCAACCAGCTATTAAGAGATATGTATGTGCTTAAAGGCTACTGTTTTTCTATATTGCCCTTGTAAATATATTTTCCCCTACATCTACAAGAAAATTAGCAATAAGATAGAGTTTGCAAATGTTTATCTCGATTAACATGAACTAGATGGAGAATGAGCGTTTGTAAAAATACTTTGTACAAGAGTAGAGAAAGTCATGTGAGTGTAACACATCAGATTTTTTTTAATGAGTAAATGAATTTGTCTTTATGTTTTCATTTTATTTCGGACGGTTGGTAGATTTTGTCGGTTTAAAACAAAATGATTTACAAACAAATTCCAGCAGTCTACATTCCATTGTACCACTATTGTCTACGAGAAAAATTGTGTGCTTGAGTTATGCAGAAAAAGAGGTTTTAAATGTTAATTTTCCCTCTTTTTTCCTTTCTTTGACGATTGTAGTTGCGGAAGAGAAGTTTTGGTGGTTATTTATTTAGTAGAATATGATATAAACATGAATATGAATAGCAAACCAGCTGAATTTTCTGCCTGGAAATGCTGCTACTTGTGATTCCAATTAATTCCCATACATTTTTGACGCCTAACTACAAATTAATCAGTTCTCTTAGAAATGTTTGAAGCCTACTTATTTCCAAAAACTGCATCTCCAAGAAGCTGAAGTATATCTTCCGAAATATATAGAATATAATTTATATAGAATGAAATATATAGCATATCGAGGATGCGGTCTATTATTGAAGACTTTATCGTTAAATACTACCTATATTTTACACAAGGAAGACTTTGTTGTGTCCTGCTGAGAAGTTGCAAAATAAATTCTTCCTTAGTTAAGGATGTTGGTGGATGAAATTTTGGTCATTTTTAATAAAAATCACTTGTTTATAGTAATAATAATAAATAATAATTGTTATTATTATTATTATTATTATTATTATTATTATTATTATTATTATTATTATTATTATCAGCTATTCAGAAATTAGGCCATTCCACCTGTGCCGGCCTCAATCCATTTTCGCCTCGGTCTTCTTGGGTTTATTCGGCCTATAGGTTTATATAACAGTACTATTTTCGGAATCCTGTGTGATCCATTGTTTCTAAATGCTTCTCCAATATTCCTCCATTTTTTACCTTATTAAAAATATTTGTGACCGATTCCATATGTATCCTGATGTCTTATTCTATCCAGACTCTAATAAATAATAATAATAATAATAATAATAATAATAATAATAATAATAAACACAGAATTATTATTATCCTCATCATCCTCACATCCTCATCATTATCATCCTCGTGTCTTTGTCATCATTTCAAAGGTAGTTCACTCAAAACTAATAAACAAAACTAATTTTTGCCTTTTTACTTTCTAGTTACCTTTCCAATGTAAGCAGAGAAAGTATTGTTTATCACCAACAAACTATATTTTCAAGCCACTGAACAGAATTAATAAGGATTTTCTGAAAGATGTACGAGCGCGCACGTATTTGTTTCTGTGTGTTCTTGTCTGTAAATAGCAAAATTCAAAAACCAAATATCCGATAACTACTAAATTTCACATTTGAGTCAGATGCTGTTTAAGCAAGACAAGTGAAAGATCTTCAGAAGAGTTGCCTTTGTGTGGAACAGTTTTCGTTATTTTTCGCTTTCTCAAAAAATTCTTCTCTAAAATGTTTTAATACAATAAATTTTGTGATACCATATGACGAATGGAATGTACATATTGAATTGTATGTGAATATGTTGAGAAGTATTCTTCATGGTGATTCAATGTTGTAATTTTGTACAAATGGAGAATCGTAAAAGAAAAAAAACCTTTGAAGACAGAACTATATAGAGCTCACTAAATAAACCAAATTTTCCTGGCATTAACTGTTTTTGGAAATACTCCATGTTACATATTTACACTTTTTTGATCGAGTTTGAAAGCTTGCGATCGTGATTTTTTAATTCCATCACAATAGCAATTAAATATGCATATTCCTTAGAACTAAACATTCATTGTTTAATTTGAAATTATTACTGTGTAAAAATTACCTTCATGTTAATATATTTTGATTATCTCTTAAGCCTTTGGCGGTGGATTTGTTTTATCACAAACAACTCAACGCAGAGAAAACAATCACTTTTAATACGCAACTATAATACATAAATGTTTAAGGAGATTTTAAGCATCTTTTTACTTTCTCTACTACGTATAGTAAGTAGGGGAAGTATTGTATTCCACCCAAAAATTCGATACCGAGATTTCACCGAAAATACATGTTTTGAGACCTCCTGAATCCAAAAAAAGCATTTTTGGAAACATGTCCGTGTGTGTGTCTGTGTGTGTGTCTGTGAACAGCATAACTCAAAAACGAACAGTCGGATAAACACCAAACTTGGTATTTGGGTTCAGTATCTTCCAGAGATGCGACACGAAGGTTTTCAAGAAAATCCCCCCACCCCAGACTACCCTTTACATGGAAGATTTTTCGAAAATTTTAATTTTCTCAAAAATGGCTCTAACGATTTTGATGAAAATATCATATGTTTAAGTTAATGTCATGAGAAATGAAATGTATATCTCGAATTTTCTGGGAATGTCTCCAAAAGTATTCTTCAATGTGAACGACTTTTGCATAACTGGTAAACCATAAGAGATAGACAAAATGTTACTACACAAAAAATGTAGATCGCGTTAAAATACACAACTTATGTCATATACATTTCTTTTGTTGAGTGAACCGTTTTCGAGATATTGCTTGTTATTTCCTTAAATTTTCCAATACTTATACTTTTTCTCAAATTCGTTATTCATTTTTTTTATGTCCTGGACATGCATAGAGAATGGAATGCGCCACATAGCAACCAGCGTTAAAATATTTGACTATCGCTTAAAAGCTACCATATTCCCCTTGCATCTACATGAATATTACCAATAAGATTGACATCTCGATATCTCGATTAACATGAAGCATATGGAGAATAAGCGTTTGTAAAATAAGATTGTACAAGAGTAGAGAAAGTCATGTGAGTGTAACACTTCAGATTTTTTTCTCTGCAGCACACAGTATAACTCTGAATATTGACTTAAATGAAGAGTTTTGAGTTTTAAATTCTACGTGTACAGATTTGGTTCTGATCAAATTTGTATCAAAGGCGTGATAAAGAAATAAACAAACCATAGGAACTCACGTGAAGAAAAATGTGTCTTTTGATTCTTGAAACATTAATCAGTAGTTATAGTTTTGCGGGCATAAAGGCAAAGAATTGGTCTTAACGCCCGTACTAGTAATGACATTTGTAGGTGGTACAATCAGATCCAAACGACGGGTTGACTTTGTAAAGAGAAGAGCAGTGTCAGTTGAGAATGTGGAGAGAGTCAGAACGGCCTTTAGCACGCATGCTTAAAATGCGGCGGGCGAGTGGAGCACTGGCATTTCCAACAATGATGGTGAAAGGTGTTAAGAAAATGTGCCACCACTATGTTCAGATCTACGTGTGTTGAGGCGCAGGATTATTGCAACAGTAGGATCAGTTATAACATATATGTTAACGTCATTGTAGCAGAAAATAGACTACCGGCTGGAAGTTTGCCGTGTCACACATGAATTCCATACTGAATATGTCTAATTTCTGTTATAGTAAGTTCCACAACATTGCTTCATTTTATGAATCAAAATTATGTTTTACACTACAAGTAAAATATATACATTTAAAGCCCCTATAATAATTTGTGTATACCTTGTATATAAAGGATATTTGTGGATTTATTTTGGGTAGAGAAAGCCCAGTGAGTGTTTAAATAAGATATCTATCTTCCCTACTCTTTGGATGTAGTAGGTATAAAAAGTAGTGTATTCTAATGAAAATTCAATTTCCCTGAAAATGTACGGGTTTAAGCCCCCTGAACCCAGAAAATAGTTATTTATGTTTCCAGTACTCAAAATAAGGATTTAACGACGGATACACCCTTTCCAGATTACTCATGAGCCAACTTCGGAATACTTAATGAATTGGATAAAGCCTTCATGCACGTGGTACATAAATAGCTTTTAGTAAACGTCTCCCTACATTATATCAGGAATTTAACGTTTTATGTCACATATCCTAAATTGGCCCAGTAATTTGTATCACAAATTATGTAAATGTCAAGAGTGATTATAGTGTGAATATGCATTATTGTGTGACATTGATTTGAGATGTTTGATGATTGTAAGCATTGTTGAGAAGTGGGTTTATACGGCCTTACTGAAACTGACAACAATATCGTGCAATAATGTAGCGAGGGGGTGAGCTGTTTATCATTATTAGAGACGAGCAAATGACGTAATATTGGCGTGTTTTTCTTAGAATTTGCTGGAACATTTTTCCCTAGAGCATATGTTTTCGTAATTTTCATTGGATATAAAAATAGACGCTAATGTTGGCGCGTTTTATTAACCAATAGCAGCTCGGTTATAATCTTTAGGCATATCGGGGTGTAGGAGTATAAAAAGGGCTAAGTCAGAGTCAAATTCGTTCAGTTCATCGGAAACATTTATACATTACACGTCGTCTCCAGTTCATCGGAAACATTTGTGCATTACACGTCGCCGAGTTCAACAGAAACAGTCATGGTGAATACATCGCATAGTTTATCGATTTGCAGTGTACGCGTAACAAAGCTATGAAAAATCTCAAGTGTCGTAAAGTTAATTACACAAAAAGTTGAATTACGCGAAACAATAATGAGCAGTAAATAACTTATTATAACAGTTTCAGTTTCGCGAGTGTCAAGATTAATATGTGAAAGTGAATAATGTGTTAAGACAATAAAAGTATAAAACAAATTCTTTTATTAGTGTTATCTTTGGATAAAAACTCCTTTCCGTTTACACACCTGTATAAGATAAGTGCTCGACCAAAAAGATCATAGCTAGCCGGAGGACAGTGAACCCAAAAATTAAACACAATAACAGGCGCTCAGTAAAAGATAACACGGAGTGACCGCGACAAATTGTCTTTTATACGTGCGGCAGATAAACAGTAGCATTTTTCAAAGAAACCTAACAAAGAATACCGCCGCAAAATTAAGTTTTAGAATATGTACAAATTAAACAAGTGTCTTCATCATTTTATATCAATAATATGTGCATTACATTTGCTACTCTATGTTTTATACCAACAAAAGAAAACAAAACAAAATATAAAAATCTGATGTGTTACATTCACATGACTTTCCCTATCCTCTATCGCTTAGATATTAGTGGGATACAAATTATTCTCACGAAAGTTCATTTCCCTATCTACTTATTTTAATCTAGGTAAAAATTTCCTGAAATAGCTGCATTACACATTTCATTATAGATATAAAGGGAATAGCGCAGTCGAATGTTTTAGAACTGAACGCTACATGCTGGTCTTTAAACTCCAAAAAGAATGGAAGTTGAACAATTCAAACAATTAATAACGGTAATCTCAGAAATGGCTTATGCCACAAAAAGTTATTTAAAATAAATTGAGTGTTAAAAGAGATCTGCATTTCTTCTTCTTCTTCTTCTTTTTGTGGTATGTTATTGTCTATCGCTTAACGGTTACCAGTTATGCAAGATTATATAAATTTCATTCCGAATGAAGAGGACTTCACAGGCTATTCCTAAAATATTCAAGATATACGAGACATTTTTCATGTAAATATATCTTTAATCTATAGTATTTTAAGTAAAATAGTTGGAGCCATTTTTCAGAAAATAAATTTTTTTGAAAGTGTTCCATATCAAGGATAATTTGGGATAAGGAGATTATCTTGAAAATCTTTGTATCACATCTTTAGAAGATACTGAACTTAAATGCTAAGTTTAGCATTCATCCATCTTTTTGTTTTTAAATTATGCTGTTCAAACACACAGACACACACACACAAATAGTTGTCTAAAAATCATTGTGTGTGTGTGCATGCGTGTGTGTGCGCGCGCGTGCGCACGCTCAGGTGACCTCAAAAATACTTCTGGTGAAATTCGGCATTGAATTTTTGAGTGAAATACAAGGCATTTTGGCTCCATGAACCCCAAAAAAGCAATTTTAGAAAAAGGTTCGTGTGTGTTTTTTGCTGTCTATGAAGAGCATAACCCCAAAACGAAAAGTATATTAAACAGAAACTTGGTATTTATGTTAAGTACTTTCCAATGATGCGACACAAATATTTTCAAGAGGATTCAGATCCAAAAATAACTAAATTGAACATTTATGGAACCTTTCATTCTTAAAAATGGCTATAACGATGTTTATACACATTAAAGGTATTTAGACGATAAATAATACGTAGGTGTATCTTGATTTTTCTGGGAATAGATTGTGAATTCCTCTTCATTCGGAAGGAATTCTGTATAATATTGCGGGACTGGCTAACGATAAGCGATAGACGAAAACGAACTTAAAAAAATATGTAGTCTCTTTAAAACACAAATTGATTTCAAATAACTTCTTGTGGCATTAGCCACTTCCGAGATATCCATTATTAATGGTTCCAATTGCTCAATACTTAATTCTTTTAAGGTTCTGTCGAGTTTCAATTGTTTCTCACGATATCATGGAAGCAATACGTATGGAATTTAAGGCCAGCGTATAACATTTCCAAAACATTTGACTATCGTTATTCCCCATAACCAAATGTGTAATGCACCTATTTCCGGAAAGGTTTATCTCGATTAAAATGAAGAGACAGAAATAAACTTTCGTAAGACGAATTTGTATAGGCACTAATAAGCCATAAAGGGTAGACAAGGTCATGCGAATGTAACCATGAGGTTTTTTAAAATATTTTTGGTTGTCTGTTTGAGAGAAGATGGTAATCTACATAACATACTATTATAACATCATTGTATTGTTATTATTATTACTAATAAACAATAAAATAGGTCTCCAGTACACTTTAGAAAACATTTTATACCGCTATGGTATATAAAATTCATTATCAAGTAAATTTGTTTACTATGTTTTAAATCTATATTATTTTCCATTATGCTGTTTTAAAATCTCAATTATGATGCTATGGCGTGGTAATTGCTCCTGGGTGGATCGTTTATTTGTATTATGGCAGGTTTGATTTTATCCATTTGCACCCACTAGAATGCTTGAGACTTTAACAATTATTGTCTTAGACAGCTCAGTTTAAAACGAAAGCCTACATTGGTATCGTACAGTCTTCCACGTAACGTAGAAGTGATTTTATTTCTATACAAAGTAAGCCTACAATAAACTTATTATGTTCAAAAGTTATAAACATTGGAAAACTAAGGATTCATGAAATAAACTACCGCAAAGAAAAATACTTAATATTTTTGATTTGTAATCTTATATAATCTCTTTTCCTTGAATCCTTCAAATTCTAACATCCATAAAATAGTGTATAATTTTTCTCCTATAATTAATAAACTTTCCAAAAATGAAGGTGCTTGTGTAAAAATGCATATATTTTATTTTCCTCCGCTCTCTTATGGGACGTGTGTTCCGTGACGCGTCGTTTGAACGCGCTGCTGTCAAGGTCACGCTTGCCGCTGGTAAGATGGTTTGCAGGTTGCTGTATACATTGCGGAGTTGAGTTTCAGTAGCTACATGTGCTGCCTGTATTGTTGACTTTCATTTGTCTCTTTGTGAATTTTAGGTCACGTTTATCACATTCAGTTCCAAAATAATAATAATAATAATAATAATAATAATAATAATAATAATAATAATAATAATAATAATAATAATAATAATAATAGTAATTGTTTTACGTTTTTGCCCAAGTCACGCATTCTTTGTTGGAATCATTTCAAAAGGTTTGTCAAAAACTGATTGAGACTATAAATCATTTCCACGAAGATTGGATAAATTGCAAAATAGCATAAGTCAAGAAATAGTAAATATTTCGGAAGTCTCTGAACTTGAGAATTAAAATATGTTTAGGGCATATAAAGCTTGCCTCTCAGCAAATAAGGAACACTGTCTACTTAGCATTTGAGAAAGGTAGGCATATTTTTGGTACCTTGTTTGTCACGCAATGTGCAGGGTTGTACAAAGAGCGCCAAAGGAAATCTCACTGCACCTCGCGTCTACGTCACATTATTTAACGTTGTACATGGCCTTGCGAAGCCATGGCCATTTCATTGGTTGCTTTAGACCACTGTGCAAGGGTGCGCCAGTCCTTTAGCTAAATAGTTGCAGCTATAACCACAGCAAAGGTTACAAAATGGCGTAGAAACAAATATATGTTTACGCTCTTGATCCTATTGGCTAAAAGAGAAAGAGGTAGAGTAAGTGCATTCAGTTTGTCATACAGACCTCTTATCGTGATTGGTAGCCCATACCTTATCGGCTAGTGCAGGACACGCCTTTGAAACGGTTAAAAGCTAAGGGGAAACTTGCTGAGCGACCAAGTTAGCGAAATGTAGAATGTGCAGTGTGAGAAGATCTTCAAATTAAAGCTTGAATGGTATTCATTAAATACATAGCAATACTTTATAACAAAAAATAAACAGAAGTGTATTCTCACAGTGGTATCGCTGCTTGTTGCTGCATAGAATCAAACATAACTAAATAATAAATAAATAAAACAGCATGTTTTCCCTCTAATTTAAACTACAATTGGTTGTATACCTTTACTAACATATTGCTGATCATATGAATACAACAGGATTATATATAAAAATATTATCCAATTTTATTGCCATAATATGTATATCATATTCGGTAAACCATATACATATACACATTTATCTCTAGATTCTAAACACGATCAGTAGTTATAACAAAGAGTAATTTGCATTTAGTAAACCGATATTATCTTCTGCGGATGTTTTATGGGAGTGGCCACTTTCTGACGAGTATCTAGACCGTCTTTCCCACTTTCCTGGAACATTTTTATTCAGTAATTTACTTTATAAAAACACTTTTATGCACTGCCGTTGCAATTGCTGTAACAGTGCGACCACGATATGTCCACGAGCAATTTCGCTAGTATACGCCATGACTGTTTCTGAGACAATAAACACGTTTTGGCTTCAGCAACACCAGAAAAAGCAAAGGCCCCTCTTTTCCCCCTTATTGCTGTGTTTACCAAGTCACCACGCTCTGCGATAAGTAAGGTGAAAGACACGCGTCAAACGATACAAAATCCGCGGAAGATTTTCTTTGGTGCTGTTTGTACTGCGATATATATTGCCGCTTCCACCTTGTGTTCACGAGCGGAGAAAGGTAAAACGTATCCACTCTATAGGTTTGGATGTCTCACTAACGAAGAGAAATATACTGAGTTTGTTTTCTCTCACCGATTTATCCGATTCGATTGATTGGCAGTCAGACATCCGTTATGAAAGAACAAAGTGAAAATTAATTAGTTAACGTAAAACGTGGTTTTGAATATATACTCGCACGATTTTAAATACGCGTTCTAACTGCGTACTCGAATCACTTCAAAGAAATGCAAAAAAGGCAATATGGTTGGAAAATGAATCATAGATAATACATGAATATTGTAGACTTAGGTTAGTTGCCCTAACATTCACTTTATCAGACCAATACCATTCCCACCCTTTGTGGTATAATTTCATTAGCAGCACAAATACAAGGCACAAACAGTTACAAGCTCCTGATTCCATTGTCATGTTCTGTACATGAACAGGGAGGCAAATTATAGATTCAGCTAACAGAGACAAGGATAATCTAATATAGTGCATACGGTAGCTGCCATGATTGTGTACAAAAGTGACAGAGGGCAATGATTACCTGGTTTTTATGTGTCTGTCAGTTCTACTTAAGTATCACAAAATGAGCACACAAAGGCTGGCTGGCTTCAGTGCAGGTATCGTATCCAAGACTTCATTTCGAGGGCCGTGTCAGTGGTTCTAGAACAGTGTTATATCTTACGAAGGCAAGACGCATTATTCATTCGAACATTATTTAAAAGCTGAGGTATGGTTTGTTGGTGAATTGTCAAAAACATGCCGAAAAATCTGATGTGATACATTCACATGACTTTCCCTACTCTCTATTGTTCATTAGTGAGCGTACAAACTAGCTTATTTTTCTAACTACTACGTTTTAATCCAAGTAAACATTTGCAGATATTAAACATCTGGTTATAGACAAAAACGGAATAGCGATAGTCAATTTTTAAGAACTGAATGCTATATGCTGGCCTTAAAATTATATACTGTTTCTATGCAATTGCCAGAAACAACTGAATGTTGATAAGAGTTATGAGAACGACCAAGTAATGAACAATTCGAATCTTTAATAACGGATATCTCAGAAATCGCTTATGCCTCAAAAAAACTTATTTGAAATAAATTGCGTATTTTAAAGATATCTACATTTTTGTGTGGTACGTTTTCGTCTATCACCTAACGTTTATCAGCTAAGCAAGATTATACAAAATTGCTAAGAGGACTTCACAGGGTATTTTCAGAAAATTCAAGATATTCATTTTATTTTTAATGTAAATATGCTTAATATGTTAATATTAATATGTTTTAATTAAAATAGTTAGAGCCAGTTTTTATAAAATCTAAAGTTTCGAAAAAACCTTCCATGTAAGTGTAGCATGAGGTGGCGGAATTATCTTGAAATTATTCATGTCTATCTTCGGATGGTGTTGAACTTAAATATCAAGTTTGGTTTTTATCGGACTTTTCGTTTTTGGGTTATGCTGTTCAGGGACAGAGAGAGAGAGAGAGAGAGAGGGACACAAACACGCACACACACACACACACACACACACACACACAGACACTCGCACGGGCCTCTTTCTAAAATATTTTTTTTAATTAGGATCCCCAAAACATGTAATTCCGGTAAAATCTCGATAGCTATCGAATTTTTGGGTGGAATGCAATACCTACTCTACTTACTAGGTACATGCGACGTTGAAGTTATTAATAAAATACAGTTGCAGTGGCAGAAATGCATGAGGTGTTAAAAGAAGCGCTGAATTATATCATTTGTCATTTCAAACTGTTGCATTTTGGTTTCAGATTTGGAAACTTAGAAACGCCATAATTCTACATAATAATGCCACAGCACTTAGTGCGGCATGTTTAACTCTTGAGCTATACAGACTAGAATACCAACAAATAATATCTGAGGTTTTGTAGTAAATTCGAAGTAATAATGAAGGACATTTATATCAGTGTTTTAACCTCCGAACAGAACATGCGTTCAAAAACTATATCATTAGCACGAGAATATTATATTCTAATTAAAATTTCCGTTAAAACAACCAAGTTTTTAAAGAACAGCATAAAGGAAAGTAAATAGAAATGTATGTTATGCAGTTTACTACATTTCTGTATTTTCCATAAAAGATTCAGAATACAGGACCACGATGAGCTGTGGTTTGCTTGACGAAGGACTAGATGGATTTTATCATTACGGTATACGCCTTTGGTCTGCTCCCTCTCCATTAGAAATATTGTTGCTTCCATCGGACAACTCTTCTCCATTTTTGGAAATCCGGCGGAGGGCGATGGATATTTTTCGGGCGTAAAAATTCTTAGCATGGCTTCCTTCGCAAGGGAAGTAAAGCCGATAGTAACGTGTCGTAGATTTATGGCACGTAAAAGAACCTCAAACCTGTAAACATGATAAAGAGGTCTTTGAGCAAAATTTCCGGTCTTTCGTGCCCAGTACAGAATGGGACCATAGTGGTTAAAGAAAACTCGGTTCAATTCAAATTTTATTTTAGAATTACATTAAAAGGCTACTTTTGATAAAAGATTCTCCTCCATTCTATCAAGGTGCTACATCCATATCTTTTGATAGCTTTTCATACGTTGATTATTTCTTTTGTTTGAAGTATGTTCCTTATTTGTTAATTTCTTCTTTGTTCAAGTCATGAAATTCCTGCTACTGAACGCAGAAACCTCATTTCAGAGGCTTCGTTCTCTTTTATCTGCTTTCGTTAATTTCCGCATTTCTGTACCACATAATTATAAACATTTTACATGTATATTATTTTTATTTCGCAAGAATCTCCTAAGGTTACACATGTCTACTTTATGTAGTCTTGCTTCCATGTCCATTTTATAAGTTATTTTACAGCCTTACTTGCAACCTGTACAGCCTTTTCACTTACTTGAGTCTATTAAAATGTTTGACCATTTTTGTTGTTCGCCTTTAAAGCACATTATCTTTGTTTTGGATTACTCCTTTACGAGGGATGTAATTTTATTAGCCGCAGGTTTCAAATTATCAAATTCTGTAAATTATGAGCCAGTATTTTTAACACTTAAATAATATCAGTCTAATTATATATTAAAATATAAAATCAGCCCGCCTTAAAGCTATATGTGTATACTACAGTAATGTGTAAAATGTATGTAACAGTCATTGTATTACGTTTATATTATTATCTACATGTATAATAATGTTATGTGAATGTATTAAGTAATTTAACGATATAGGAGCTGTGAGAATAGAAGCCGAAACTTGCTAACAATGAGGTAACTTGAGGCAACAATAAATTAGAAAGTTTAATAATGCTACTAGTAATTCTTGGAATAATAATGCAATATTTCAAACAGATTATAAATAACAATAAACAACTAGAAAAAGCTTAAGTTAAATAAAATTATTCTATTGGAGTAAAATTAGCCAATCAGAGACTTGACATAGTGGAAATATACGAATTCAGACGGTAGACGCCAGACGCGACTAGACAGCGTTCCCGAGAAGCTGGATACGTATTCAAGGACAACAAAATTCATTACGGCGTGAATAAATTAAAGTTTACGTGTTAAAAGTTGCAATTAAACAATAATCTCACAGCTCTACAGCAGGTTATATCAGTGAAGTGTTATTTAATTGTGTGAAAGATTAATAAAACGAAGTTAAATACCATTATAGTTTGTGTAAGCCTTCATTCCTTTAACCGTTCCAGCCCTGCTAAGTGATACGTGTTTCTGCAAATTATTACTGACTAAGCCGAGGAAAATATACATATATAATACTTAAAGAAACATTAAAAATTACAAAGTTGATTTTTTAAAAGTGGGGGCGAAGGCCACCGGAAAGTAAACGTGGGGCAAAGGCCACCGAAAAGTTTGTATCGTACGTGGTTACACCTTCTTAAAGTTGGCTTCCAAAGCGTGGTGCTAATAATTTAAAGATATACCTACTACTTCAAGTTGGCTTCCATACGTGGGGCTACAATAAATCCTACTTCAATTTTTTTCGACTCATTACGAGTGCTCTATTTACGAGAGGGAGAGTAGATATAGTAAGAAAACGCTGCACCTGTAAAATAGCCCTTGAGATGTATAAATAGCATTAAATTCTTACATTTCTAAATTTCAGAACTTAACACATCGTGTAGCTTCATACCACGCAACTATTGGTTCTCAATGTTAAAGGCGCTTGCAAATACACCTATGCCGACCATGAACTTAACATATCTCGACTGGACAAGTGACATGGCACGTGCGCACATTCATGCATGCACCAGCATGTCGTCAAAGATTCTGTTATGGCGCAACTAGGGACAAGAATTTCATGGTGTAATAAAATGCTTTTTAATATAGGTATATATATATATATATATATATATATATATATATATATATATACCAGATGAGTCAATTGCCCCTAGGTACTCGTATCTATGCAACGCACGGTTTATAGTCTAATGCGAAAACATCGACCCTTTTAGCAAACAAATTGTTATTGTAGCTCTACTCTTCTATTCGGTACTATACGTAACTAGCATTAATAATTAAAGGCCTGAATGAGAACCAAGGACCTGCAAAAGGCTTAAAAAAAGGCGGATGTTCATGGATATAACGCTTGCAACGAGGTAGAGGAATGTTCTCGCAAAGAACGGCAGAGAGTGAGTTAGCCGAATGGGTTAGCTGCCAAATATTCTGAGGCAAAGGTTAGTTTCGGAGGTTAGAATCTAATACAAGCATCAAATTGTTTTTCTTTTTTTTTGTTTCTCCTTGTGTTTATTTTCTGTATTTTAGTATACTAATTTATTTATTTATTTTTGTTATTTGCTCTCCTTATGTTTCACTTCTTCTATTGACAAAGGAGTTGTAAATGGGCTAAGTTCACGAGTCAACAGAATAATAAATTGTTAAAGAGCGTGGATTTCGTCAACGAAGTAAATGTTCAAAATGATGACACCCTTCATCAATGCACATTTGTGACCTTGCCTGAGAGACCTTCTTGCATGCTGTAACATGAGCGCTGTAATCTGCCTGCATTCTTCACGTATGAGTGCCCGTAGATGTTTTGGGCTTTGCGGTGAAAAACATGGCGATTATTCTATTTTGTACACACTTATATTATCAAAAGTGTCAGGTATATCATAATATCAGATTATAGACCAAAAGAGATAACAAAAGGTAATAAAAAGTTTGAACTTAACCCGAAGGATTTGAACCCGAAATGAAATGGGACAGTGTTAAAGCAACCACGAAAATACCATTCCGCTAATGCTCCCGTGCAAGCTTAGCTACCTATACGAAATAGTAACGGCAGAACTTGACCGCACCTCGAATCTTTACAGGCTCTTTGCAGCTTCTTACAGTGTTTTGAGCTCGGTTTGGTAGTTTTAACTCAAATAAAGAGACTGCGTTAGTCATTACAGTTATTGTATGAACTGAAATATGCCATAGTTTATGACAGAAGGGAAATAATTTACCTAATACTTAGCATTTTTTGCAAAGGCTGTACAGTGAACCTTTATTGGCTGACGGCTTAAATCCAATTGGTCGCACTGCTAGGATCTGCCATTTTGTTTTCAAATAGTTTTGTTCAACCGATGCCTGTAATAAGTTGTTCCTTCAGTGGCGTTTTCAAAGGTGTGTAGGAATGTATGCTAAAGAATAAAAGTTTGTAAAATCAGCTAAAAGTGCTGCTGCAGCTGCCAGTGTCAGGGAGGGATGTTTTTGAAATCGACATACATGGTGATTGCATTCTGTCCCGTAAAACACTTATGCACTGTGAGGCAGTATTTTATATCACAACACTGTGAATGACAGAGTGATTGTAGTGTAAATTAACATTATTGTATGACATTGATTTGAGATGTTTGTTAATTATAAGCATTGTTAGGAAATAAGTTTACACGGCCTCACTGAAACTGACAATAGGAGCGGGTAACAATGAGCGAGGGGGTGAGTTGTTTATTAATTAGAAGAGACAAGCAAATGACGTCAGAGTAGCGTGCCTTTCTTTAGAAATGGAGGGAATATCTTCCCTAGAGCATAAGTGTTCTTAATTTTGATTGGATATAAAAATAGACGCTAATGTTGGCGCGCTTTATTAACCAATAGCAGCTCGATTATAATCTTTAGGCATATCGGGGTGAGGGAGTATAAATTCTAAAGCCAGAGACAAGTATTGCACAGTTCAAGAGAATCATTCATGCGTTACACGTCGCACAGTTCAAGAGAATCATTCATGCGTTACACGTCGCCCAGTTCTACAGAATCATTCACGTTACGCAATTCTACAGAATCTCTAGCGTCGTAAAGCTAGTTATAAAATGTGAAATACGCAAATTAATAATGTGCGGCAAATAAGTGATTGTAGTTACATTTGAAAATATAACAGTTTCAGTCTGGCGTGTATCAAGAGTAAATATGTGAAATTAATAACGTGTGACGGCAATAAAAGTGTAAAAAGAAATTCTTTTATGAGTGTTATCTTTTAGTAACAACTCCTTTCCGTTTACACATCCTGTTCAAGAGATTTGCTCAACTGATTAATAATAGCTAGCCGGAGGACAAAGAACCCAAAATTCAAAATAGTAAAACAATAACAAGTGCTCAGCAATAAGATAACACGAAAGTTACCGCGACAAATTTGCTCCCAGAACGTGGGGCGAATTAACCAGGAAGGGACATAATAACCAGAACGTGGAGTGAATGGAGCGGTGCAATTAACTACAAGACGCAGATCTCAGAAACAACCACCAGAACGACCGACGACGCGGATGAGAGGACATCATAACTACGTAAACAGATGACAACAGTGGAATTCGACACCAAGATAGCGAGACGACGCAGATCCATCGTAGTACGACGCACAGGCGACATATACTTCTAGGAGAGAGGAGCAAGAAGCTGGACATCAAAGGAACATCATCAGATGGCATCATAAAAGTTAGAAGATTGTAAATTTTTGAGTATCCTAAAAGAAAAAAAAATCGTGAGAAATTAAATGTTGTTAAGAAGTGGAAGAATTAAGAAAATAATGTCCACTAATAATACTGAAGAAACAATTATGGAAGGGGATAATGCAACAGTTAGCTGTAATTCAATGAAGGTTACGGAAAATAGCTCAAATAATGTAGTATTTGAGGGAGGAAATATTAATGAAGAAAGTGAGAATAGAAAGCTGGAAATGTTAATTTTGATGGTGGTATGATGATGGAAATGCTGAGAAATTTTGGTGAAACATTAAATAAGAGTATAGAGAAATTAGAGAAAGAATTAAATCAGAATATGGAAAAGAATAATAGGGAATTAAGGGAAGATATTGGTAAGAGTAATGAGAAATTAGAAAAGCTAACTCAGAATATGGAAAAGAATAATAGGGAATTAAGGGAAGATATTGGTAAGAGTAATGAAAAATTAGAAAAGAAAATAGATCAAAACAGGGAAGATATGGAAAGGAAATTTATGGAGCTAGATAGTAGTATGATAAGAATGAGAAATGAAAATCAGGAAATAATAGCAAATGAAATAGGAAAAGTTTCAAAGATAATTTCAGATATGAGCAGGGAAATATCTAACCAAAAATAGAGGTTAATAATACAATTGAGCATGTTGACGTCAAATGTACAGAGTTAGGTAGCCGAATGAATAGCATTTCAAGTGAGCTAAGAGAGATGAAGGAGTCTACGAATGCAGATTTAATTCAGGTGTAAGTTAATTTCAGAGGGGAGATATCTGAAATACAGGAGTCGGAAACACAAAGAAATAAATTGTCCGAAGAAGTTAAAGTTTTGTCTATAAATAATCAAAAAATAACTTCTGAAATTAACAAGTACCAAGATGTTAAAAATGAAAACTCCAATCCAGTGCAGTTTATTGCAGACTTGTTAGAGTACTCTCAAATTCAAAAGATACCGGAAGAATTGAAAACGATATTTGTTAAAAGATGTGTGGTTCAGAAAACTTTAGATTGGTTTCAAATGGTATCAGGGGGTGAAATTTCATATGAATCCTTTAAGAGGTTATTCATGAACAGATTTTGGAATGTTACGACACAGCTACGAGAAATGCTTAGCCATAGACAATTTGATCCAGGAAAGGGAATAGCAATGACCGCTAAAAAAAAAAAAAAAACAAGCAAGCAAATTCAGGATAAGTAAAGCTGAAGTGCATAACAAAGTATTGGAATGTAAGAGGGTTAACTATGTATATATGTCATAAGAAAGGAGAAATAAATTCAGGACAAAAATAAACGTTTAAAGGGGTAAAGATAATTAAAGCAAAACACTTATGTAGCTTACAGATAATATAAAATTATGTGTAGAATTAAGAGATGTAAATATATTTGTGTAGAGGATGAATATTTTGGTAAATGTGTTCAATAATTACAAGATGAACCAGGTTAAAAATCGTGATTGTATAAATTTCTATGTAAATAATCTAAAAAAGTATAACCATTTTGTAACAGTGACCTAAATAGTTCAGGGTATAGTATTTGTTATATATATATATATATATATATATATATATATATATATATATATATAAAAATTTAACCATTTTGTAACAGTGACCTAAATAGTTCAGGGTATAGTATTTGCTATATATATATATATATATATATATATATATATAAAATTTTAATGTCAGATGTCTGTATATAAACACATTAGACCTGAGCCAGTGAATAGTGGCGAGAAAAAGGCAAAATGTACAACTGTGTTACATGCTTATGCAGTGTTAAGTGCAAGTGATAAATACCGTGTGTTCCAAGATTCAGGAGACTAAAAACCTAATTATAAAATTTCCAAAAAGAGTTGTAAATATTTGTAAATATGTTTCTAGTGGGGCATATGAGGCAGTATTTTATATCACAACACTGTGTATGCCAGAGTGATTGTAGTATAAATTAACATTATAATATGACATTGATTTGAGATGTTTGTTAATTATAAGCATTGTTAGGAAATAAGTTTACACGGCCTCACTGAAGCTGACAATAGGAGCGGGTAACAATGAGCGAGGGGGTGAGTTGTTTATTAATTAGAAGAGACAAGCAAATGACATCAGAGTTGCGTGCCTTTCTTTAGAAATGGAGGGAATATCTTCTTCCCTAGAGCATATGTGTTCCTAATTTTGATTGGATATAAAATAGATGCTAATGTTGGAGCGCTTTATTAACCAATAGCAGCTCGATTATAATCTTTAGGCATATCGGGGTGAGGGAGTATAAATTCTAAAGCCAGAGACAAGTATTGCACAGTTCAAGAGAATCATTCATGCGTTACACGTCGCACAGTTCAAGAGAATCATTCACGGGTTACACGTCGCGCAGTTCTACAGAATCATTCACGTTACGCAATTCTACAAAATCTCTCGCGTCGTAAAGCTAGTTATAAAATGTGAAATATGCGAATTAATAATGTGCGGCAAATAAGTGATTATAGTTACATTTGAAAATATAACAGTTTCAGTCTGGCGTGTATCAAGAGTAAATATGTGAAATTAATAACGTGTGACGGCAATAAAAGTGTAAAAACAAATTCTTTTATCAGTGTTATCTTTTAGTAACAACTCCTTTCCGTTTACACACCCTGTTCAAGAGATTTGCTCAACTGAGTAATAATAGCTAGCCGGAGGACAAAGAACCCAAAATTCAAAATAGTAAAACAATAACAGGCGCTCAGCAATAAGATAACACGAAAGTTACCGTGACAACTGAGCTATCTATCCCTCCCCTATAAAGTATTAGATAAATCAGCCATTAGAAAGCAATTAAGGATGGCGTAAGTCGCTTAGCACGTTGCATAAATTCAAAAATAAATATTCATTTATACATTAAAACTACCAAATATGCTCATAAATATGCCAATGTTGTTACGATATGGCACAAGCTCACTATTATTTAAATGTACATCATAATTAGACTCAACACAAAAAATGCCATAGTGCAATTGTGGGGGAAACTTGCTTGGCAATAGAGGTAACTAAACTACACTTTCATATTTCAAATGTAAGACTTATGTGGAAAGGAATCACGCCGGAACAGGCATCACAAATAATAATGGTTAAAAGCTGAAATGAAAATGGAATATATTTATTGAGTGAGTATAACACAATTCAGGTAGCGTCATTCCGTAGGCAACTTCCAAGATGGCAGCCCGAAGGTAGACCAGCACACACACGTTCTTTTCACCTAAAGACCGGCAACTGACTGCCTCGAGGAGAACCAGTCAGTGAACATAACGTGACCTTCGACGCATGCGCAAAGACTAGCTTCTCGAGAGAACGCTTCCAGCAACTTCTAGCTGCCTCACATATCTCAGCAATCATGGTAATCATTATAGCATTAACGGATTTAACGATAATCCCTAAACTAACGATAATTTGCTAATTATAATTTAAACTAATAAAATATCTATATTATATCAATATGCTACAATATAAAAGTATTAAGATCGTAATGATAATTAAATAAAAACTTAAGAGACTTTTTCGTAATATCTACGTGAATGAAACTATTGTGGAATATAAAACATTTAAATTATCAATGTTTGATATTGAAGAGTTAGAGTATACTTCTGTAACCTAGCTATGTCGTTCATTTTTTCTTTTGGCATGATTATACGAAAATAACGCCTTCAGCATTTATAAGCACCACACCCCTAAAGTAAATTACCTGAAGTTTCAACTGCAGGACAACTGCGAACCGACAGAAATATTTTTTGGAATTGAATTTCTAATATTATTAAAGGTTGAATATTTTGAACCGTTTTCCGTTGTGTAAATTAGTAGCTTACGTTTCGTGAATGTTAAGAAATATTAAACAATGGAATTGAAAATAAATTTAAGATTGTGCATAAGTATAACACTACAGAGAATTCTTAACAGCCTTCATACCGTGAGGGAACGGCTAGGAACAGATAAGGCGGAAATTCACCGATGCCACGTGCGCTACCTTTTTGGTGCCTTACAATCAGTGTTTCAAGTCTGAAGACTGACTCAATGGGACATATTATTTGGAAGTATGGTATTTTTAAATCACTAAATACGATTAATGAGTGGTATGAAGGACTATTACAGCAGTAAAGATGAAATACTTAATAAGAGTTTGTGGTAAAGACTAGAAGAGTTGGTATTAGAAATGAAAGAATAAGAGACGAGGTAAAATTAAATAAATCAACAATTGAAGCTATAGTAGACAAAGAACTAAAGTGATTTCTGCATGTCTATAGAAAAATGGATAAAAAGTAAGTTAAGCAGGCAATGGAGATGAAAGTAGAAGGAAAAATAGGAGGATAAAAAATTAAATGGAAAAGCACCATGGAACGAATATCACAAAGCAAGAAAAACCATGGGTGAAAAAAAGAATGTGTATAGCTATATATACATGGATGAAATGGATGGAAAGAGGTAACGCCTCGACACCTGACAGTAAAAAGGGTTTGAAGAAGAAGAAGAATCACTTATAAATCAAATATGAAGATAAAATGAATAAAACAAAAATGTAATTATAAATATAATGCATGTCAAACAAGCGAATATGCAGCATAATTTGCTGAAATATTATGCTTATTAACAAAACATGCAAAATATGTATTATACACAACATAAAAAAAATATTAAGTTGGAAATTAAGAGTTACATACCATAAACCAAATGAGCATACTTTCTGACAGCAGAAAAAAATATGCGTTTCCATTAAAATTCTGACGCTAGACATAACTTAAATATGGTACAGCGGTGTGAGTGTGTGTTTGTATATCTGTACACGACGTGTGCGTGCAGGCACGCGTGTTTGTGTGCATGTATGTGTTTCCAAACGCAGCACCTACCCTGCTGTATTCAGAGATCCTTTGATGGATAGAAAAATATTTAATTATGCTTATTTCAGAGGAATAAGGTAACGGTATGCAATGTACAGCGACTTGATCAAAGACATAACGTTTATGATGTTTTAGGGGGAACGTAATTAAATTATTAATGAGTAGGCCACGATGTACTTGAATGAACGCAAAACGAGCAGTAGAGTGCCATCAGTAGGGGTAGAATTCAAAGCAATTATTAAAACTTGAGATTAATTTTCAGCTCTTCTACCAAATATTAGCATAAGGGAGAGAAAAGTTGAAGAGACCAGCGCGTTTAATTTAAATCCCCGCTGCACTAAGTAATGAGAGAGTAAAACAAGCAGCAGTGGAATCCATTGTACCAGATGACCTCCATTTCCCAGAATATGCAACGTTTTCTTCCACCTTGTTCTTGCTATGGCCCTATCTATCTGTCTGCAGTTCTAGCAGGATTCAAGAGTCTCATTCCTTTTAGCATACATTCTCAGTACGCTAGACGTGCGAAATTTAGTATGCTTGCGTTCTTTTAGATGTGCCGTCAGTGTATATCTGGAGCCAGGAATATTTCAGTTTCTTCCAAAGTGACTGCACTATATCTCTAAATCAAATGTTGGTGATTTAAATTCCACAACTTATTAAACCAACCGTTCACACCTCAAAGATATTCATTTCGGTGCACTGTATCTTACCTCACTTCCCTGTATTTTAAGTTCCACGGTTAACTTCCATATAACAAAATGGTACTGGTCTTATAAAATTTCAGCTTTGTGTCCTTTCGTGTCTTAACTTTCAAAGTTTTGTTTGTTGTTCTTAATATCGTTAGGATGTAAACGGAGGGGGTGTAGCACTGACCCAGGGAGTCCGGAAATTGTACCGCACGCTCCCCAAAAGGAGCCGCACCCGAGAGGAAGGGATTAGGTTAAGGAAAACACCGGGTGGTAGAACCAGGAGTGGCGGTATAGTAAATGACAGGGTTCTAGATATAAACGCCGCGGCAGACGGACAGGCTGACCGGGGACCCCGACCCATATAGGGTCCTTATACCCCGGCAATCAGCCGAAGGTGAAGGACGGAGAAGGTTCACAGAGAGCATCCTTTTCCCCTGCCACGCTGCACCGAAACTCCATCGCTGATACTTCCAACCCTAAAACAGACCAAACGGGGGAAAGATGAATGAAATGGAAGGACAGAAGATTCAGGAATGTAATGATCCTTCCCAGCAATCCCCTGATGACACGGGAAACCCCAGAAAAAACACATAGGTCAGGAAGGTCGGCCTCGGGAATCGACCTCCCGAATGCGAGCCATAGACGCAACAGAATGGAGGGGCTACCAATACCTCGTACAACCCTCAACCTGGAGGTCCAGAGAATTTCTTTCAGACATCACCTTCCCCTAGGAGGGTTGCCTTTACTATGGTAAGATGTCTCTCCTACATCACCAGAGACTCTTCAGCCGGGTTTCGGTGTTCTTGAGTGGCTTTCACGGAATTAAAGATGTAGGACTTAAATGATAAGACTGAAGAAAATAAAAACAGCTGGATGGAATACATGAAGAGAATGAATGAAGATAGAATACCCAGTATCGTACATAGTTATCCACTTCAAGATAGAAGAGATGACGGTCGTCCAAGAAAGAGATGGGATATGGAGTGAGGACAGAACAAGCTATAGAATGTTAAGGAACCAGGTACTCGAATGCCGGTCTGGGTGGCTCAGTTGGTTAGGCGCTGGCCTTTTGATCCCAAGGTCCCGGATTCAAACACGGCCCAAACGATGGATTTTAGGTGTGCTTTAAAGCGACAGCCCCATGTCAATAGATTTATTCGCATGTAAAAGAACTTCTGCGGGACGAAATTCAAGCACACCGGCGGCCCTGATATGATCCTGGCATTTGACAGTGTCGTTAGCAAATAAAATATTTATTTATTTATTTTACGCACTGGATAGAGTAAGAAGAACTGAGCAGATTAAAATTTTAATTGCTGCCGAAGCATTTGAAGCTGCAAAAGAAGGAAACGAAGAGTATTTTTAGGCAGAAATGTTTCATGTGTAGACACTAGTTCACTACGCCACACAGCACTAGGGATTCTACAAAATGACACTGAAGTGGCCAGAATTTTTGTCAGTGTACTTGTGTATAGGAGAAGTATCAGTGACTTATATTGACAAAGTGAACTATGGCATCAGTGAAGAATTTAACGAACACCTTGTTCTGTGATAAAAAGTTCCTCGAAAGGATGGCCTACATTTAAATCGTCGAGGATCGCATCCTTATACTAGAATGTTGGGAAAAGTTGCTCATATTGTATATTGTTTTCACAGCTGAATATTGTGACATTAATAAGTATGTGAACAGGCGGAACATGTAAGTTGGGACTATACACTATCTCCAAAACTAAGTTGTAGAAAGAATTGTCTTGGATAAAAGTTGCTTGATATTATGGGGGAAAGTAAATTCCATTAGTCGTGTTTTGTTTGGAGGACGTTATGATAGACATTTTAGGGTGAATTTAATTTTTTTTAGATTGGAACCTACATTTAGAGTCAAATTATGTATGTATGTAAGTATGTATATATATATATATATATATATATGCAATTGGTAGCACTGTATGCTATTGGAAGAATTACATGGCCGATAGCCTCTCTACATAGTTTCGTTGTGCTGGTGTGTTTCGTCTTTAAACTATGAGGTAAGATTGAAAATCATTCATCTTAATGTTATTTTTCGTGGTTTTGGAGATGTGATTGCGCTATTACAAATGTGAGACTCGTATTTTAGCATTATGTCATTTCTCAGTCAAATTTCTGTAATAACATGCGGTGGCTTGGTCATTGTGTGAACTTGGCCACAGATGGCAGTACGATCTGGGAAATGTTATAAACGACAACGGGGCAAGAATATGAACTGCATTTGTACAATAAATTTAATTTAAATGCTGTACATGTATTTAAATGTTGCTAATGAATATTTCTTTGATTATTCTTATCCTAATATGTATTTCGGGGTATATAAAAGAAAAACAGACCGAAACCCATGTGACAAAGATATGCTTGTCATTGCAAAGCAGAGGCTAGATGCACAGCATCTTGGTATATCCGTCGGAGCACTAAGACAATGACTTAAACCGGTATATGGTCTTTTACTTTATTGTATATAATCTATACTATAGGCAAATATTTTAAAGCTTTCTAATGCAGTAGCTGAAAAATTAAGTTGCAAAGCAAAGCAATAGTAGTTCATTTTCCAAGTAAAAAATATAATTACAATATGTATCTTACATCTCTGTGTATTTCTATTCTTGCAGGGTTTCGTTGTGTCAAAGTTGGGACGTTTTGCTGCAGTGTATACTGAACAGCAAGAGAAGGAATTGGCAGAGCATTGCAGACTCCTTGACTCTCACTTTTATGGTTTAGCATTGAAGGATTTGCGCAGCCTGGCATTTCAGTTTGCTGACATTAACAAGGTAATCCATCCATTTAATAAGGACAGCAAATTAGCTGGTAGAGACTGGGCACTAAAATTTATGAAACTGCACAAACTATCACTGCTGTTCCCGCCAAAATAAGTCTTGCTCGAGTTATGGGTTTTAATAAAGCTCCAATTTCCTTGTGTTTTCTATAATCTTGAACAAATGATGGATCAATACAAGTTCTGTCCATCAAGAGTGTATAATATGGATGAGCCAGGAATAAGTACTGTCCCTAATAAGACTCCTAAGGTTGTATTACCTACTGGTAAGTTGGAAAAATTCTTTCTGCAGAAAGAGGAAATTTAACAACTGTTGTTTGCAAAGTCAGCGCCAGTTGAAATTATGTTCCCCCAGCCATAATATTTGCAAGAAAAAGAGATAAACAAGAATTCATGCACAGAGCTCTTCCAGGTTCAATCATGATGTGCTCAGATACTGGATGCATAAACAGTGAGCTATTTTCTGATTGGCTGAAGCATTTTCAGAAGCATATAAGAGGAAGCATGGAGAATCCAATACTTCTGGTGCTAGATAACCACACATCCAATATAAACTTGGAAGCAATTGTCTACTGCAGACAGAATGGTTTTCATCTATTATCGATTTCTCCCCATACTTCACATAGGTGCAGCTCCTTGACGGATCATTTTTCAAGCCGTTAAAAGATCTATATTTTGCAATGTGTGACAAATGGTTACTAAATTATTCAGGACGTGTAATAACACAATTTCAAATTGCAGAGTTGTTTGGTGAAGCCTATGAAAAATGTGCAACGATTGGTAAAGTAATTAAGGGATATAAGGAATGTGGGATATATCCAGTAAATAAACACGTATTTTCAGAGGAATATTTTCTGCACAGTTCTGTCACACATCAAGAGCCCTCAGCTGATGCCACAGAAGAGGCTACAGATAATGAAGTATATATTCCAAACGTCAGGGATGATATCCCCTATGAGGCTACAGAACATTCTGCTCAACTGTTCACCTGATGCACATATTAAGGCCAAGGATTGTATTCCTTTACCAAAGAGGAAAGACAAACAACAAAGAAGGAAGAGAAGTCAAAAATCGGAAGTACTGACTAGCTCACCCCGTAGAAACTTGGAAATTAATCAAGCCGTTAAATCATCCAGTGCTTCAAAACACGTCAAGTGTGATGTAACAAAATCTGCACAAAACGATATGAGGTCCAAAAAGACCAAATACCATTTAGTCATGCCCAAAGAGTCAACTTCAACTTCAAAAGAGAAAATCCGCTGTCCAGGATGCGACGAGGAGTATGTTGAACCAGGGGAAGAGGACTGGATTCAGTGTCAAAAGAGTGCAGAATGGTGGCATGTAGCTTGTTCCAACCACGAGGGAGGCAGCAAATTTATCTGAGACTATTGTTAAAAGTAACAGACAATGAGAATATTTCAATCTTTTCTTTATTCAAATATTTTTATATTTAAGTTATCATCTTATTCTTAGATAAATGATGTTCAATATTAGTCAGACTAAGGTCCTTGATGTATTCTTATGTTGTAATTAAAGTTACAGCACTAAGCATTACAATTAAACATTTGTTTTTTCTGCGTACTTTTATCCCACCTTATGCGTACTCTTATCCCCATCTATGGGGCAAAAGTTCGTATGGGTCACATTTTAATTAAACAATTATAGAACTATTTCTCACATGTAAAAACAGGTTTTAACCACTATTTGTGATAAACGATAGAACACAGAACGCGTAATACAAATTTCACATATACCGGTTAAATAGATACCATTGCAGAGGCTTTGAAAGCTTAAGTTTGCCCCACGCTACTCTGTATATATATATATATTGGGCATTGCTCAGCCTGAGGTGAAACTTCTTATATATAAGAAGCTACATATATATAACAAAATTAATCAAATATTTGCAAATAATAAAGGTTATAACTAGCCTTTAATTTTAGTTTCACATTATAACAGTATCTTATCTTTATGGGTTAAAAAACAAGGTTACTCTTGCTTGTTGTGAAAAATTCTTCATTACAGTAAAGTGCATTAATGAGCCATTGTTTCAGTTTATTTATATATATATATAAATAAACTGAAACAATGGCTCATTAATGCACTTTACTGTAATGAAGAATTTTTCACAACAAGCAAGAGTAACCTTGTTTTTTAACCCATAAAGATAAGATACTGTTATAATGTGAAACTAAAATTAAAGGCTAGTTATAACCTTTATTATTTGCAAATATTTGATTAATTTTGTTTTTTCTTAGAAATGAGTAAACAATGGTTATTATTGTATTTCTTGTACATTTTACTTTTAGTGTGAGTATTGTCGTAACCTCTTATATTCTTACATATCACGGTGGTAGAGCATGGTACCGGAGTTTAAATCATATTAATCCACACGAGGTCCGACGGGGCGAGCTAATAAAAGTTCCTAAAACACCTGAAAACTCTTTAAATATTCCTAAGTCATTATGGGGAAGGAAAGGAAGATTTATCTACATCAAATATCTACATGACAGAAATTTAGATGGACAGAATATATATTGAATTAAAACAGATACATGTTACCTTCTGCTTGACGGAGCGTCCTGTCCTAATCTTTGCACATTAGAGAAGTGTTACATTACAAGAGATAGAGCATCCTAGACGCTTACTGAGATATAACCGATTTACCCCCACTCCTATTACGCCATTCCGGTCCGTGTTACCAACCCAAAGCCACTCAAACAAATGTTGCCAAAACCACACGTGTTCTTATAAATGTATTACTACAACCAAATGCCACAGGATTATGATCAGAAGTGTACTTGACATGTAATTGTGGAATACTTAGTAAGTTTTCTTATAACTGACGTCCATGTATTGCTGTATGTAATTGGTGGAATGTAGAAGGAGAAGGCTTATTAATCCTAGTATACTAATTATCCTCTCGTGAGTATTACTACTACCGTCAACTACATTACCATCATTAATACTTGTGCATTTAAGTATATCCAAGGATGCCTAAATTTATGCTTACATAAACTAAAACATCCGAGATGAATATAGCCTCAATCAAAAGATCTCCAGGAGCAGTTTCTAGAAAATCTATAAAATCCTATGCGAATTTTATCAAACTGCATTCATTATCGTGCATAATTGGCTCATTACAATACTCGCGCCAGTAAGAGCGATGGCGTATATTCTATAGTAATGACACAAAATAGGACTTTCAAGTTGCCGTGGCTTATAGAGAGAAGTTCACACCATTTTATGATATTCTTTTCTCCGAGTAACTAAGATGCAGTAAAATGTGTCAGTTATTAAATACAGAATAATAAAATCTGAATTTATAATTACCGTGCTGTGCTGATAACAGACTACTTCACAGTTTACCAACTCGCATATTCGAGATCGTTAAGGCATGAACGGAAGGTCCTCTGCTCATATATACCAGGATCGTCCTTCCTGACTCCTCTAGGTTATACCCAGTCCCCATAGATGGCAAATTTCGGAGAGGTACTTTAAACTTAGGCCTGGAACGTTTCCTTTACAAATTCCTTTTTTCAGTTATAATTTCATTTCATGTATCATCACTCTCAATCGCCTATGGTGCCGTATGTGATAAGAACGGGCATTAAACACCTGCTCACCTCTCCCCCAGGAACGGAATGTATGCAAATGCTATCGGCTCAACATGGTAGTTTAATAAATAAAATGCTAACGTCTCATTTACGGACATATAAAAAGGTTCTCATTTATGTTAGCTATTGATTCCGAATTATTTCATAATTGTAACTCATAACGCTAAGATTACATATAATGGTTAATCGTAATATGACGAAAATTGTCACAGTCACCGTTGTTCATGCTACACAGTGTTCACTCATCACGTATCAAGATTATGAACTTGTAAAACTGCTGTTATACATATAATACATGATTCACTGAACATTTTGGGATAAGACACATGTAAGTTCATGGCTTCCACCAATCATGTATAACAACACATCATGTCATACATGACCACCACAACGTGAGAGTGTAAACTACGTGATTGCTATCATCTGCAACTTTGTACCAAAGCAACAAGGACAACAAGTGACTATGCAAACCAAAACTGAAGCGCAAATGTGTGGTTAAACAGTGTAATCTCTTTCTTTTGCTTTTTCTTTAAAATTGTATGACTATTTGGCTATAATGAATGTATTATTATGGAATATAAGCTACAATCGTTCTTTCACTAGTCTGCATGATATAGGATGACTGAAAACTAATAAGTGATTCTGACTCACTTTTTATGCTCATTTCAGAACTGCTTTTATTTTCTTCTGTCACGTACAGTTTTTTCACAATTTCACTTCAAAAATATAGAGATATTGCTGCCGTCACTACACATAAAATTGGGCTTGATGAAGCAGTTTGTATGGACTCTACCTCAGGATGCACCCTGTTTCAGGGTACCTTTCCAAGAAATTTCCCTTCATTACACAAGACAAATTAAAGGCTGGAATTTTTGTTGGTCCTCAAATAAATACATTGATGAAAGATGAAGATTTTGAGAAGACAATGGATGAGAAAGAAATAGAAGCATAGACCGCCTTCCGATCAGCTACTGAAAACTTCTTAGGCAATAACAAAAATCCTAATTACAAGGCAATTGTCAAAACAATGTTGAAAATTTCAAGAAGATGGGTTGTAATATGAGTGTAAAGGTGCATTTTCTGCATTCACATATCAACTACTTTCCAGAAAATCTGGCACATTATAGTGAAGAGCAGGGTGAACGTTTTCAACAACATATTAAGGAAATGGAGAGGAGGTACCAGGGGAGATGAAATGAAACTATGATGGCCGACTACTGTTGGATGTTGAGGAGGGACAGTCATTTTCAACGATCTGCAAGGAAGTCAAAGAAGAGAAAGTTTGAAAAAAACTAAATGAAACACTTTGACTTCTTGTTTTGTTAAAATGTAGTCATGAAATAAGTTGGGGGAGTTCTTGAGAGTGTTCTTAAAATGTTTCTTGAATAAAAACTTACCTTCTGTGAAATGGTATTCGAATACTTTTCTACCCTCATTAGTAAAGTTGTCAAAACATTATTTCTTTTTTGTGTAAAAACCTGACGTGATAGAAAAAGACTGTAGTTATTTCTGGAATCAGCATAAAAACTTGATTGAAATAACAATCATCTGATAAAAATGTTTGAAAATGCACACTAAGTGTGATTTTTATCTACTGCAGGTCATTAAAATATGAAGTTCCAGTATTACCATTCTTTAGCGAGCAAGCTAGCGCAACTGTGCAACTCGCATTTCGGAGGTACTGGGTTCGATATCCGGCGATCGTTCACTCCGACTCACGAGTTTTTCGTGGTTTCCCAGGGTCGGCAAGCGAATAATGGGATGGTTCTATCACGACTTTCCTACCCTTGATCTTCCTTGTCTTCTATTTCAGGACATGGACGGTGTTCGGCCGGTTGCGGCTGGGCGGTGGTGGCGCTATGTAGAGGTTTCTTCACTTGTGTCGTTGCAGGACTGCTCTGGTAGAACCCGTATCAGAGTGGAGACCTTCGGGGGTCCGGGGGCTTCTGTGTGGCCCAGGATGCGTTCGATCTGGAAACTTTAGGGACCCCGTCAATACTTGCGCTCGTCGTCATCTGGATCTGATAACGCTCATCCCTCCTTCTCAGGGGTCATGGTGGAAGCAAAGCAGGTCATTGCGACCTACTTACGGTGCTTTGCCTCGGTTGTGGAGACCCCTCCGTTCTTCTGTTCCTTTATCTTTTATTAATGTTCTTTTTGTATATGAACAGATAACAATTAAATGAATTACCAAACAATAAGTTCTTCTCTCAATTTCTTAGATTATCCAGATAGGAAAGTTGAATATAATGGAACTTAGTGAATGAACTAACATCATTTCTCTCAGGTTTAGTAATATTAACATAAATAAGTACGTTGCTGGAGGAGCAAACGAGAAAACGGAGTGTTTGGCCCACGTTGCAGTAAATTATTCAATTACCTCTTCCGATGTCCATTATAATGGCGGGCATGTTGAGGGCATCAGAGAACCAAGATAACAGCATCATGGCGCTTCGCAATAACGATGCTAACTAAGTTATTTTGTAGATCATAGCCCTGTGTTAGTTAACACTTACAACGTCTGTTTACGTTTGTTGTAATGCAATGGGCGAAATGTTAATTGGTGGCAAGCCGCTGTTTTGTGTGGTAATGAAATACCAGCATTGGGGCGCTGGAAACTGCTACCACCACTTGACACTTCTGTAATGGCATTGCACCCAGGAATGTTTAAGGATACAAAGTATGTGATGAGTCAGATATTTAAATGTGACATGTTGTTAACCAGTCAGGTATTTTAGCACAAGCGAGAGCAACACGCATAGCTTTGTGCACACTTGTGTTAATGCAGAGGGCCCAAAATTGTGCACATACGCTTTAAAGCTTTATTACTATATATGAAGACATCAAGGATGTATTCTAAGCTACTTTTACTTTCTCTACTATGTATATAAGTGGGGAAGTACGTCATTCCATCCAAAAATTCAATACCGAGATTTCACCGGCAATACATGTTTTGAGGACCCTAATCCAAATAAAACATTTTTTGGAAACATGTTCGTGTATGTATCTGTGTATCTCTGAACATCATAACTCAAAAAGGAGAGTTTGGATAAATGCCAAACTTGGTATTTAGGTTCAGCATCTTCCAAAGAAGTGACACACAGATTTTCAACAAAATTTCTTCACCCCAAACTACCCTTTACATGGAACATTTTTCGAAACTTTTCATTTTCTAAAGAATGCCTCTAACGATTTTGATGAAAACATCATATATGAAAAATGCTTATATGATAAATAAAATGTATATCTTGAATTTTTGGAATTGTGCCCTCCCAACTGTTTCACTGATTACTCCAAAAACATAAATCAACTTTTCAGTTAAAATATTCCCTTTTGTTTCAGGTGGTTTAGAACATGTCTTACGGCATAAAAGGTATACTTTAGTGAAATACAATACAGACTTCTTTAGGCGAGCCCAGAGGAAGTAAAACTAACGGTACATATTGATCTCTAAATGAACGGATTTCGGAATAGGGGAGTTAAGATGCATCATTAATCTGCCAGCTATAGGAGAGTATCTAAATTGATACGATGTTCTATACACTTGTTTGTTTAAGGATACATGCTCTCTCTCATAATGTTCTGAAGCTCACAAGCATATGGTAAACAAGTGTAGTATGTATCTAGTCAAGACTGAAGGACGTTACAGCAATAAGGAGTATGTAGTCCTGCACTTCATATTTGGCAAAGCCAACAGCAATCCACTCCAGGATGCAACATTGTAGGTAGAAGCCTTTTACCACTGACAGCAACTCGATAGGGCCATAGAAGAAGCCACAACATCTACTTGGGTATACAGTATTGCAACACACTTGATTTACCACTTAGGCACTCAGCGTAGCAACGGTTACACCTGAGTCATTTTTGGCACACAATAGGAACACAACAAACTGATTCGTCGAATCACAACTTATAACTGAACTGCTGAGTCACAACGAACAACTGAACTACTCTGGCACTTTCACTTTCACTGTCCATTTTTCGCTTCGTAACTTCTTAACTAAGAGAACAATTTTTTTCGGACAAGAGCAGCTCCTTATATAAGAGTTATACATCTTTGCCTCTCATATAAAGCGGAGGGTTCTATAAAGGGAGGCTGTTAGAACTTTGCCGAACGAAATGTTCTGGAAGGAGGAAGCGACACATAAAGGGCTATTGTTCCGACGGCCGGTTGAGCGCCCCACATAGGTGCGGGCCGGAAACGCCTACCGGCGGCCGGCATGTAGCTTCACACGTGCGGTTACAGTATGAAAGACTCTTGTACATATGCTAGCCCTTCTAGTGTATTAATTTAGAAAGGGTGCCTTTTTTCGGTGTTAAAATTTAATATTCGTTTGCTTGTTATGCAGAACTTTTTGGAAAGTATTTGCTGAATATGTGTAGCCACAATATGAAATTTATAATCTTAAAGTAGGCAGCCAAGCAGGCAGTCAGCTAAGGTTTCAGATTATTGAAGTAATTACGCAAGTATTTAGTGCATGGTTCATTGATCATACATGTATGTTTAAGATACAAGGTATGGTGCAAAAATAAACAACAGAAAAATAAAACAAAACCAAAAAGAAAAATAGAGATAAATTAACTTTGACTAACTGAATAAATTTGACCTAGCTTCGCGCACTTTGGCCAAGAAATTGCCCATGTTTTGGCAGTTCCTCTGGTCAACCAGTAGATCCCAACATGCCTATCTATTTCTTGACGGACTAAAGAATATTTCTTTGAGTTTAATTGTTCGCTGGTTCTCCCACTGAGCGCACTCCGTAAAAATATGTACCCAGTCCTCATCCAAATCACAGAATAGGCAGATTCTTCTACCAGAATCGTCAGTCATTTTCTGTGCCCTCCAGCTCCCCAGTCTAAATCATGCCATTCCTGATGTTTCCTTTCTTCCTAAGTTAAGTAAATATGGCTCTTTATCCCAATTCAATTTTATTTCATTTGCTAGTCTTAGAGAAGGTTTAATTTTACAATCCGATTCTATTGCCTGTTGGTTGATGTCTCGTAGTCTTCTTTTGACACCTTTCCATATGTTTTTGTCATTTGTTTCAGTTCTTTGCCATAATCACCCCATTCCTATTTTCCTCGAATCCCTTTCCAAATCAACTGTCCAAAGGACACAGGTTTTCTCGCTGATATTTATAACATTTGGATCGTAGTATGGAGTTATCCCCCTGCATTAGCCTCAGCCAGTTCTTAGGCATACAGTACTTTACTCTCGGAATTCCTTCTATTCCCGATGCTTTGCTCTTATTTTGCAGAGTATTGTCTTTTCTGTTGTATCTGCAGGTACATCCGGTATCCGCGAGAGGGTACGTAATAATTCATTTAACTGCCCTCGTGTTTTATAGTTAGTTACTGATAAATGTTTGTTCCATTTTCCTCTCATATTAAACATTACTCCTAAATAGGAGAAATGGTTTAACGCTTTGAAGTTCTAGCCCCTTGTAATACCATTTTTCATCCCTGCCATACTCATAGCAATTTGAAAGCAATTGTTTTCGTTTTATTAATGTTTATCACCAAACCCAATTCTTTACAATATTTTTCCAATACCTTTCTGTAAGCCTTTTATCGGCATTGACAAAATTGTCATGTCATCCTGTATAAAAGTACAGGAATGCAGACATCGTCTACATTCGGGCATTTCCTTTATTCCTAAGTTGAGCCATTCATTTCCTCTGCTATTAACACGTCTGCTATATCGCCTATGAATAAATTGAACAACAGGGGCGATAAAATACATTCTTGACGAACTCCTCTACTGGCCGATTTAAATTCAGTTATTGTATTTTGTTGTATTTTGATGCTGAAATTCATACTGTTATAAATTTGATCA
This sequence comes from Deroplatys truncata, assembly GCA_030765065.1. Taxonomy (NCBI): domain Eukaryota; kingdom Metazoa; phylum Arthropoda; class Insecta; order Mantodea; family Mantidae; genus Deroplatys; species Deroplatys truncata. Next base: position 193,491,819 of record CM060979.1, read on the forward strand.
GCGCTTTCATCATTTTACCAGAGAATCTTTTGTGGTGAAGCTTCGCCCAAAGGGCATTCCTCTGCACGCTATCAAAAGTCATTTTGAAATCAATAAAAACACAATCAAGTTTCCCATCTTTCTATTCAAATTTTAATCAATTAATGTTTTTAATACGAATGTATTGTCTGCAGTAGAGAACCCTTTCTTGAAACCCGCCTGAAATTTATAAATTATATCGAACTCTTTTACCCAACCCCGTAACCGGTCATAGATAATTTTGCAATATATCCTACCCAGTATAGATAACAATGCAATTCCTCTATAATTTTCTGCTTGCTGAATGGCACTCTTACCCTTGAATATTGGCTGAATAATTGCTGTTGTCCAAGCTTCAGGATACCTCTCTCCGTAAATAATTTGTTAAAGGCCACCCGCAGAAGGTCTAATATTTCAGGATCTTCTGTGGAGCATTTAACAAATTCGCTCGGAATTCCTTCTATTCCCGGTGCTTTGTGATTCCTTAGGCTTTTTATTGCCCGAAAAATTTCCCCGTCAGTTATTTCCCCATCTAGAATTGGTACTGTAGGATTTAAGCACAGTTCAGCGAAAGACATCCGAGGTCCCTCCCACTCTTCCCCACCAACTTCAGCGTACACACTATTAAAATACGCTAACCATGTGATGTTTACGTTATCCCGTCTTCGCACTTTAATTTTCTTAACTACCTTCCACATATATATCGAATCTCTATTCTTAAATCCGCCACTATTTTATTTTGCCATTCCGCCTTTACACTTACTAATACATCTTTATACTGCTTTCTAATTTGGATATACGAAAGACGCTTTTCCTCAGCACCTTCTCTTCTATACACATTAAGGGCTATTTCAGCTTTATTCTTAGTTCTTTACATTTACCGTTGTACCATCCTGAAGGTTTTGCGATTCTTTTATTATTTCGTATTCTCACGCTTCTACCAGCTATTTGTAAATTATCTTAAAGTAAAAGGCAGGCATTGGGATTCTAAATACAAATTCGCCACCTTCCATGGAACCCTTCTATTCATACAGTACCACAATGATCAGCATGACGTAGCGAAACATGGAAATGTAATGTGCAATTGCTGGTGCGAGACTGCTATGATAATAGTGCGACCGCCTTATTTTCAACTGTCACTCCTCTCAGTTCTCGCTGTCACTTTTTTGATTTGGTTCAACTTTCACTGGGACTTCGCTTAGTTTTTTCTGCCATTTCACTAATGTAAACTAGTTCAATTCCCCGTCACTTCAAATTCTTCGAAACGTAACCTCTTCCTCCGGATGGTTCACTCGCTGGTAAGCCGAACACAAGGCTTCTACAATCTCTCGCTCCGCAGTAGCACTGGATACAGTCGTCACCAAATCGTTCGGAGAGCCGCACTTAATGTCGCAGCAGAAACGCGTTCACCTACTCCTTACTCTCTCACTGACTGACCCCTCTTGCGAGATCACTTACTTATATAGCCGATGGAAGTCTCCACAAGACGTTCTAGAGCGCTCTGGAGGCAGAGGAAGGGAAGTTTCAGAAGATTCTGGTTATCTATCGATAGCGCTTCCGCTGTTTACACTGGTCAAGAGGTAACTTATTTTTTGTTCATCTCCGATTGGCCGGCGCCGACTTCCTTTATGTTACCTAGGAATGGTATTTCTGCTGCTTGTATTTTGCTTTTGTCCATTGATTTAATTCTTCAGTTTTCACTTCCATACAACAACGAAGGGAAGTTTACATAACTTCAATTTTGTATCCTTTCTTGTTTTCCAGCCTAAGATTCCCTTTATGTTTCCACAGACAGTCCCAAATTTAGTTAATATATTTTTATACATCTTTATCCCTCAAAAAGATATATCACATCCTATATATTTAAAATGATATATCTGTTCCATTATTTTATTATTTAGCACGATTTTTGATATAATTGCGTATTTGTCTATAAATGTCAATACTGGGACTTACTTATTGAAATGCTAGAATTATATCAGTTGGAACCTATATGCCAACGTTTGGATCGATTCTGCAAGGAGTGCAACATGCCTGAAATAATAATACATTTATTTGTCTTTATCATCAATAAATATTTTCTCACTAGTTGATAACCTTTTTCATTCCATTCGAATGTCGTGCAAATAAATATTAAATAAAATAGGTGAAAGTGAACACCCTGTCCACTCCTTGGTTTATTTGGAAACACTTCAGATTATTTCTCGTCAGTTGACGGTCAATACAAATATTTGTTCCATTATTCTAGCTCTTAACAGTTTCTATAATTTGCGTAGAGAGGTCTTTATTACTTTCTCTACTACGTATAGTAATTAGGGGAAGTATTGTATTCCACCCAAAAATTCGATACCGAGATTTCACCGGAAATATATGTTTTGAGACCCTCTGAATCCAAAAAAGCGTTTTTGGAAACATGTCCTTGTGTGTGTCTGAGTGTCTATATGTGGGTCTGTGAACAGCATAACTCAGAAACGAACAGTCGGATAAACACCAAACGTGGTATTCAGGTTCAGTATCTTCCAGAGATGCGACACGAAGGTTTTCAAGAAAATACCCCCACCCCAGATTACCGTTTACATGAAACATTTTTCGAACATTATAATTTTCTCAAAAATGGCTCTAACGATTTTGATTAAAATATCATATGTTTAAGATATTTTCATGACAAATAAAATGCATATCTTGAATTTTCTGGGAATGTCTCCAAAAGTATTCCTCATTGTGAACGACTTTTGCATAACTGGTAAACCATAAGAGATAGACAAAATTTTACTACACAAAAAATGTAGATCGCGTTAAAATACACAATTTATGTCATAAACATTTTTGTTGTTGAGTGAAGCATTTTCCAGATTCTGCTTGTTATTCCCTTAAATTTTCCATACTAATTTTCCCAATGGGAATTCGTTATTCTTTTTTTTGTCTGGAATATGCAAAGAGCATTAATCTGTGGCAAAGAGAATGGTACTGCACCTAGCAACCATCTATTAAGATATATGTCTATGCTTAAAGGCTACTGTATTTCTATATTGCCCTTGCAAACACAAAACAGGGGGAACATAGTACACCTTATGCGATAGTCAAATATTTTTAGAACTGGTTGCTATGTGTAAAATGTAATTCTCTCTGCATGTCAAAAGATCGTTTCTGCAAATGTTTATCTCGATTAATATGAAATAGATGGAGAATAAGAGTTTGTAAAAATAGTTTGTACAAGAGTAGAGAAAGTCATGTGAGTGTAACACAGATTTTTTTAGGGTTTTCCAAAGCATTTCCCTGTTTACTCTAACAAATGCTTCTTCTAAGTGTATAAGTAATAGATATGTTTGTGAGTTTATCTACCTACTTTTATCTATTACCTGGTTTAGGGCAAACACTGGTAATGCTGTTTCAACAATTTCTAATTATTTTGCTACTGTTTTAGCATAGAATTTATATCCACAGTTTAGGAGTGTAGTACCTCTATAATTTGATGGCTGGTTTCTTTCTCTTTTCTTGTATATTGATTTAAGTGTTCCTTGTCAGCATTTGGTTAGCATACTATGTTTTCCCCAGTGCATATTATTAAGGAAGTGCAGAAATTTTAATTTAGAAAAAGATATCTGTATATTTAATAAGTTCTGAAATCATTCCACCTGGTTTGCTAGCTTTTCTTTTATTATTTAAATTAACTGATTCTTATAGTTCATCTATTTGAAATTGATCTACATTAAAATTATTATTTTTAGGTTCTTCTTTGCTGTATCATAGGTATATAAAATATTCTATCCACTGTTCTTCTATTGTTATGTAGATGTTTGTGTGGCTACTTTCTTGGATTTATATAAATGTTTAATTGCTCTATATTCAGTACATTGTTGTCCATGTAACTCAGTTCAAAATTAGATACATATCGATCCCAGCTAACTTAGTGGCCTTTTTTAACGATTTTCTTTGCTTCCTTTCTTTTTTACTTTCTCTACCAGTACCTGGAAGGTAGAGAAGGTATTGCATTCTATCAAAAAATTCGATATCGGAATTTCACCGGAAATACATTTTGGAGATCCCTGAATAAAAGGTACATTTTTAGAAAAATGTCCATGTGTGTGTCTATGTGTCCACAAACAGCATAACTCAAAACTAAAAGCACTGAAATACCAAACTTGGTATTTAGGTTTAGTACCTTTCAAAGATTCGACACGAATATTTTCAAGAAAAACCCCCACCCTCAACTACACTTTACATGAAACATTTTTTTAAATGTTTTATTTTCTGAAAAATGGCTCTAACGATTTTTATTGAAGCACAATATATTAGATATTTACACGATAAATAAGATGTATATCTAGAACTTTCTGGCAATAGCCTATGAAGTTCTCTTCAGTCAGGAGGAATTTTGTATAATCTTAATATCTAGTAAACATTAAGGGGTAGAGGAAAACGTACTTCACAAAAATGTAGATCTCTTTAAAACACAGAATTTATATCAAATAAGCGTTTTGTGACGTAAGTCATTTCTGAGATATCCGTTATTAAAGTTTCGAATTGTTCACTACTTGGCCATTCTCTTAAATTCCACTAATAAACGATAGAGGGTAGAGAATGTCATGTGAATGTATCACATACAACTTTTTCAGCATATATTGCTTTTGATTATGCTATTTTAGTTTGTAAAACCTGTAAATATGGACTTCTGATATAATAAACAATATTATCCCTCATCAGAATACCTTTTAACTTACTTTGTATCACATCCTTGGTGGTGCTTAGGTCAAAGTGGACATGCTGCTAACTTCAGTAATATCAAAGGGCTCCAGTGTTCTTACTATCACTCTGAAGGTCAGATGGATTCACTGGTGCAAAAGGAAAGGAACTCTGTTTATACATGAAACAATCATTATACATATTTTGTTGAAAAACTATAGATTAAGGAAATTAAATCAAACAATGGATAATTCGCAGTCTACGAACAATATACAGTGCTTTTCAAAGAGCATTCTTCTCACTTTAAACTAAACAGAAATCTAGCAGCCAAATTAACGCCAAAAATTAATATTTTAATAGGTAGAATGTGCAAATGATATTAAAGTTTACGCTCTGGCATTTCTTTTATGTTTTTTTTTAATTTTATACTTTTTTAAAAATGATACAGATTTTTCAGATGTTTGCATGTGTATTGTTTACATAATGACTTTATGGGAATAGTAGAGATGGGTTTCTCTCTGCTTTGCTAATGCAAAAAAACTGTTAGTGTTAGATGTAATTAAGCTCAACTGCGAGCTATACGCGTGCTGAAAAGCATTTGTTTCTAGAGATTAACTATTCCTGCAAGTTCAAGAGACAGGTTGACGCAAAAGAAGCTCAAGCAGTACCCAGCGTTATTTTCAATAAAAATAATAATATCATAAAAATATCCGTAATATATACTCCAACTCATTATTTTAATTAATAACTAGCAGAGTCTTAAGAAATTAGAATATGTTTGATTTTAAAATATAATGTTTAAATTTCAATTGAAGGTACAAAATAATAAGAGGCAATAAACATTCTGGAAGAATAAGAAACAGAATCACAAACACTGAATGAAGATAATCATAGTTATGAACCATTAACAGTTACAAACTACTTATAACTGAAAAATCTCGTGTGTTATATTCACTTACAGACTATACAAATTATTCTTACTAAAGCTTAATTTTGCTTCTACTTCATGTTAATCGAAATAAACGTTTGCAGAAATAGCTACATTAAACATTTCATTATAAATACAAAGGGAACAGCGAGAGCCAATGGACGCTACTCTCTGGCCACAAAATTCCATACCGCTTCCATGCAATGACGAGAAATAATTGAATGTTGACAGGACTTAAGAGAATGTCCAACAAATTAACAATTCAAACCTTTAATAACGGATATCTCAGAAATCGCTTATGCCACAAAAGAACTTATTTGAAATAAATTGTGTGTTTTAAAGAAATCTACATTTTTTGTGTAGTACGTTTACGTCTGTCGCTCAAGGTTTACCAGTTATACAAGATTATACAAACTTCTTCCAAATGAAGAGGATTTTACAGCTTATTCCCAGAAAATTCAAGATATGTGTTTTGTTTATTATGTAAATATCTTTAATATATAGTATTTTAATCAAAAGTGTTAGAGCCACTTTTTGGAAAATCAAAAATTTCGAAAAATTTCCCGTGTAAAGGATGTCTTGGATAGGGGATTTTCTTGAAAATCTTCGTGTTGCATCTTTGAACCTAAATACAAGGTTTGGTATTTATCCGACTTTTCACAGACACACACGCACCTTTTTCTAAGAATCCCTTTCTGGATTCATGGAGCCTCAAAACATAGATTTCCGGTGAAATCTCGGTATCGAATTTTTGAGTGGAATACAATACGTAACCTACTTACTATACGTAGTAGCAAAAGTAAAAACTTGTGTAACGTAAAGACGTCGAAACCTAAGAAAAGATTACTAACGCTTTGGGGATAATCTAGTAATTCCGACTTTATGCACTAGGCAACACGCATCTTTGGTCTACATATTTTATGTCAAAACAAAGTGTCAGTAAGACAAGGAGATGTATTTCTGAGTTTACCTTACGGAAGTGAAACTTTCACTATATGTTAAACCAAAATAAAATACTACTAATAAGACAAGAAGTATGCAGTTCTTAGTTTACTTAACGGAAGTGGAACTATCACTCTAAAGAATCTGTGGCCCGCATTCGGAAGGTCCCGGGATCAATCCCCGGCGACCGCCCATTGTGGACCTTGGGTTTTTCTGGTTTCCCCGGTCGCCCCGCGAATGCTGAGGTGTTTCATCTTCTACCACGACTCTCCTTCCTCTCAATTCCTGTACCCATCTTCTCCCTTGTCATCTGTTTCAGTGTTGTAGGACCAGCCGACGGTGTTCGGCGGGCTGCGGCTGAGAGGTGGCTGTAAAGGTTTCTATCCTGGCGTCGCTGAGGTACCTCTCAGTCAGGTCTCTCCTAAGCGTGGGGCTCACTCCGAAGGATCCTAGAGGTTGCTGGCTTGTGGGCAGGGACGGTGCGGCGTCGAATGCCTTCTATCTGGAAATGTTAGGGTCGCTGTTCTTGCTTGCGCCCTTCGGCATTCGGATCTGGTCACCCTTCGGGTCTCTCTCCTCACCTTCCCTCCTAGGGGTCACATTGGAAGCACAATGGGCCGAATGGCCTGCGTGCGGTGCTCTTTCCCGATTCCGTGATGTACCTTTACCTCAACTTCACTCTAAAGCGTAGGTACTATGTAGTAAAGTTGTATCAAAAGCAAAGAGATTCTTAAAAATGTGCAGAAATATAGCAGAGTTAGCAATAGTAAAATGGGATCATAAAATTTAATTAACGCAACATATCCGAACAACAATAATAGTATAACAAAACATACAGACATAGGGATATGCATGATCACTTCCATAAGGAATCCGAGTTGTAGGATGCCGAAGAGAACGCTGGATGCAAGTTTTGTGAATCCATAAAGTGTTCACAGCCCAATAATCGGAGTAATAATGACCCAAATGACAACATTGAGGTGATGGAACTTAATACATATCTATTAAACGAAAGCATACTATTAATTTTAATAATCTAAATAGCCTATCACTAGTGAAGCTATCTTGCTGAAAGCGTTAACCTTTTCTGCCGCAGAGCTAGAGCATATTTCATAGCGACATTTATTCGATGAAATAGCTTGTCATTCTGTTTCACACAATATCTCCACACTATCGGCAAACTGCTGGAAACCCGTGCATAACTAGGCTCCTAAACTGACGGTTGCTTTCGCAAGCAACAAATGACTATATGAATAGCACTCCTTCATTAATTACTTAAAAAGTATTTACCGAGAATACAGCGGATTTAAAACTCTTCCGATTACAAATTTCATGCACTGTGATATCCATAAGCAGTTCCTTCTGGGAAAAACATGAAATAAAAATCTGATACATTCAATGACCTTCTCAACCCTCTATCGTTCGTTAGTGGGATTGCAAGTTATTCTTACTCAAGTTTATTTTTCTATATATTACACTTTAATCCAAATAAACCTTTTCAGAAATAGATGCATTACACATTTCGTTTTAGATGCAAGGAGAATAGCGATAGTCAGATGTTTTAGAACTGGTTTCCATGCAACCGCAAGAAACAACTGAATGTTGACAGGACTTTGCAGAGAATGGCCTTTAACACCGGATATCTCAGAAACGGCTCATACAACAAAAAAAATTATTGGTAATAAATTGTGTGTTTTAAAGAGATCTACATTTTATGTATAGTACATTTTCGTGTATTGCTTAACCGTTACCACTTCTACAAGATTATACAAAATTGCTTCCGTATGAAGCCTATTCCCCGAAAATTCAAGATACACATTTTATTTGTGAAGTAAATATATTTCACATATGGTAGTTTAATAAAACAACGTTTGAACCACTTCTTAGAAAATCAAAAATTTGAAAAATGTTCCATGCAAAAGTTAGTTTGGGGTGTGGAAATTTTGTTGAAAATCTTCGTGCCGCATCTTTGGAAGATATTGGCTAAATACCAAGTTTCCTTTTTATCCGACTTTTCATTTTTGAGTTATCGAGTTCACAGACATACAGACAGACAATCAGATACACACACAAAGTCAGGCTTTCAAAAATGCTTCTTTTTTGGATTCAGGGGGCCTTAAAACATGTATTTCTGGTGAAATCGTGGTATCGAATTTTTGGGTGGAACGCAATACTTTCCCTACTTACTATACGTAGTAGAGAAAATAAAAATGGTACACAAAAATCGTTGCTATGTAATCATAAATAATTTGTGAATGTCCTCTAGAGCATTGAGAATTTGTCCAAATTATACCTACACATAACCACAATTATGAACACGATATGGTTGATACTTTGAGGCTAATTCCACCCATATGTGGTCAAACATCCCAGGAGCAACTTTTTAATAAATTGAGAAGCTCTTTTCTATGGGATTATAAACATTACTTAATTGCTGTGCAGATACAAATATTATATTTATACGAAACCTCAAAGAAGGAAACAAGATGGTGTCATGTTTGTCGAATTTCTAGGCCACATATTTATTGGCCGTCCTCAACCGTGAGTGTAGTTAACATGAGGTGTCATTTAGACAACCGCAGATGTCTCCATGAACCATGAGGTGGTGCAGCAGCCTGTTGAAAGACCATGTTGTTTTCACTTTGCAGCCATATTTTGAAACAGTTGATAAGCATCTGAGGGTATTGTTTAGATATAACTGTTTCTTCTGTGAAGTTAAACGTTTCATAAAGATGATAGCGACCTACCGTGCACCAGATCCTAAAGTTAGTACTTGTCTTTTCCAGCTCATAGTAGACATGTGTGTTTTCATTATGTGTATTCACTCGCCCATAGGCATGGTTGCTTCAACAGAAAATATCCGTTTGTTCAAGCAGCATTCTGCTCTCTCCATCATACACAAAGGTTGCAGATATGAATTGTTGCTGGTGATTTATCTCACCTCAACACGTTGTATTCGGCAGCGACAGAATTTTTAACATAGTGACGTCTGCGGAAAGTGATGTCAGAAACCATAACACTATCAACTTGTAATTAGAACCTACTAAATGTAGTTAGACATTTATTTAACCTTACTCTCTGAAATTTAGCAAACCACAACACAAATTCTACTCGAGTTTTGAACAAACGGTATTTTGTTTATGTAATTGTAGCTTAATTTTTAATTTCTCTACTAAGTATTGCATAACACCCAAATATTCGATACCTAGATTTCACCGGAAATGCATGCTTTGAGGCACCTTGAATAAAAAAAGCACTTTTACAGAAAGGTCCGTGTCTGTGTCTGTGAACAGCACAACTCAAAACTAACGGTCGGATAAATACTAAACTTGGTATTTAGGTTTAGTATCTTTCAGTATATGACACGAAGATTTCCAAGAAAATCCCACACCCCAGACCACCCTTTACATGGAACATTTTTCAAAAATGTTTATTTTCTCAAAAATGACTAACGATTTTGATTAAAATGTCATACGTTTACGATACTTTCATGGCAAATGAAACGTATATGTTGAATTTTCCGGGAATGTCCCCAAAAGTCCTCTTTTTTCTGCATAACTGGTAAGCGTAAGTGATAGACAAAATTGTTTTACACAAAAAATGTAGAGCTCGTCAAAGCACACAATTTATGTCATACATGTTATGTGGAGTGAACCATTTCCGAGATACTCTTTGTTAGTTGTTTGCATTTTCCAACACCTATACTTTTTCTCAAATGGGAATTCGTTATTCGTTTTTTTACGTCCTAGACATGGATTCTTTCCTTTTGATTTGTAAATTCAGATGGAATGTAGTAAGACGTCTCATTTCGTTCTCTGTAAATGAGTAACAACTTTATTGTATTATTGTGGTTCAGTTTAGGTTATATATTATTAATTTTTCTCTTGCTTCTTTTTTCCTGTGACGTTTGGTTTTTACATATAGTTTTCCTTTCTGCTTCTTTTTTCAAAATATAAACAGGTTTGCACAGCATGGACGCAATCGTAGACAAAATATTTTGGCTCAATAGGAGATCACAGTTTTCCTGAAAACGAACAGAACCCAAGGTACCACACCAGAGTTCAAGAGAGAATGTATCTCATGCAAATTAAAATAAAAGCTTTAATGACCCAAGTAAGGACGAGTTTGATTAACAAAATAAGAGAATAATATATATTCTAACATATCTATATTCGTTCATGCAACTACCACCATAATAAATCAGAAACCTAAAGTGCTTGTTACGCCATAAGTAGGTACGGAATGCAGGATTTGTTTAAAATTTTACTCAAAAAATATTTTTTTCTGGAAAGATTGGCACGGTGAAATATGATAAAGTAACAGAGTGAAGACAGTCTTCTTTCTTTCTTGTAACAAAATATTATTCTTTGTCTCACAAAACTTCGTTAACCCTTGTTCTAAGTCAGATTCTCCAGGGTATTCTCTACATATCATACATATTACACTACTCTGCACGATATCGGATGACTGAAAACTTATGCGATTTTGACTCACTTCTTTATGCTGATTTCAGAACTGCTTTAGTTTTTTTCTATCACGTACAGTTTTTTCACAATTATACTTAAAAAATATAGAGATATAACGATACTGCTTCCGCCTTTACACATAAAATTGGGCTTGATGAAGCAATTTGTAAGGGGTTTACCACAGGATGGACCCTGCTTCAACTACCTTTCCAAGAAATTTCCCTTCATTACACAAGACAAATTAAAGGCTGGAGTTTTTTTTGTCCTCAAATAAAGAAATTGATGAAGGATGAAGCGTTTAAGAAGACAATTAATGAGAGAGAAATAGAAGCATGGACCGCCTTCCGATCAGTTACTGAACTCTTCTTAGGCAATAACAAAGATCCTAGTTACAAGGCCATTGTCGAAACAATGTTGGAAAGTTTCAAAAGATGGATTGTAACATGAGTGTAAAGGTGCATTTTCTGCATTCACATATCGACTACTTTCCAGAAACTCTGGGACATTATAGTGAACGTTTTCACCAAGATATTAAGGAAATGGAGAGGAGGTACCAGGGGAGATGAAATGAAACTATGATGGCCGACTACTGTTGGATGTTGAGAAGGGACAGTCATCTTCAAGGATCTGAAAGGAAGTCAAAGGAGAGAAGGTTTGAAAAATATTAAATTAAACACTTTGGCTTCTTGTTTTGTTAAAATGTAGTCATGAAATAAATTAGGGGAGTTCATGAGAGTATTCTTAAAATGTTTCTTGAATAAAAACTTACCTTGTGGGAAATGGAATTTGAATACTGTTCTATTCTCATTAATAAAATTGTCAAAACATTACTTCTTTTTTGTGTAAAAACCTGACGTGATAGAAAAAAAACAGAAGTTATTTCTGGAATCAGCATAAAAACGTGATTCAATAACACCTACTTTTAAGTAATCATCTGACAAAAAGTTGAAAATGCAGACTAGTGACTAGTATAAGCTGGGCGTATATTCGGCATCGTATATGTAGCAAATTATTCTATGCTGCCTTACACTCTAGTAACTACATTGGTGAAAGTCGGTGATTCACTCTGAAGCATATGCACGAAGGTTTTAAATACGTCAGTAAATAGCATCCATTTGATGAAGGTCTGTAAACTTTCTGTTTGCCTTTGAACAAGGAAACAGCAAATAGCCACTCGGCAGAACCGTGGGGCGAATGAGAGCAAACTACACAATTCTGTCTTAACACGCTGTTGTCTGCTCATCAAATCACTTAGCGCAGACTCTGCAAAACTAACTGTCTCTATCCTCCCAAAACCATGACACGTTTAGTCGCATGCCACATGGACTTCCTCGAAGTTACTCCGCAAAATAAACTGTAGTCAGGAATTATCAAGTGCTTTTTACTTTCTCTACCACGTACAAGTATATAGTATGTAGAGAAGGCATTGCATTCCACCCAAAATTTCCACATCCTATTTTACCGATAGTACACGTTTCGAGGCGCCTGAATCCAAAAAAAAACTTTTTAGAAACAGGTCCGCGTGTGTATGTCTGTGGGAATGCGTATCTGTTTGTGTCTATGAACAGCGTAACTCAAAACGAGAAGTCGGATAAATACCAAAATTGGCATTTAAGTTCAGTATCTTTCAAACATGCGACACGACAGTTTTCAAGAAAATTTCCCTACCTATCCTTTACATGAAATATTATCGAAATGTTTGCTTTTCTGAAAAAAGACTAACGATTGTGATTAAAATATCTTATATTAAAGACATCATGATAACTCAAACATATAACTTGAATTTTATAGGAATAGTCCGTGAAGATTTGTTCATACAGAAAGAACTTTATATAATCTTGTATAACTGGTAATGATTCAGCGATGGACGAAAATGAAGATCTCTCTAAAAATACACAAATAACGTTTTTGTGGCACAAGCCGTTTTGGAGATATCCGTTATTAATGGTTCGCAATGTTCAACACTTTTGTCTTTCTTTTAAAGTGCTGTCGACATTTAGCTGTTTTTTGAGCTTTCATGTAAACAGGATTGAATTTTAAGGCCAGCATATAGCTGGTAGTTCTTAAACTTTTGAGTGCCACTGTTCCCTTTGTATCTATAACGAAATGTGTTATGAAGCCGTTACTCCATATGTTTATATCGATTATAATAAAGTAGATAGAAAAATAAGCTTTCGCAATAATAATTTCTATATCCAGTAATAAAGGATAGACGGTAGAGAGAGTAATGTGAATGTAATGCATCAGATTTTTACTATATTGTTTAATTGTTTACCTTTTGTAAAAATTCTCTGAAATGTCAGCTAGAGGATTTGTACTAATTCATTGTTAAAAATATGCATGTGTATAGCTAGGCGCTGTATTATAGTAGCTTTCACTAAAGAAATACAAAAATTGTATAGTAGATTGTTGATAAATTATTCAAAGCCTAATAAGAGGTATGAAACAAATTGATGTAGTACTTTATATGTAGAATTCTGACAATAGCTGTTCGATTAAAGACCGTATTGCCCTCCCCAGTTGAACTGCGATATGACTCGAAAGACTATAGAGAAATATGGGGCACCCACACCACGTCCCTCAAATGATCAGAAATTTATGGAAATGAAATAGTTTAGAATGATATACCAGGTGAGATAGCTGCCCCTAGGTATTTGTATCTATGCAACCCGAGGTTTATAGTCTAATATGAAAACATTGACCCTTTAGCAAACAAACTGTTATTGTAGCTCCGTCCTTCTATTCAGTACCATACGCAACTAGCATTAATGATTAAAGACCTGAATGAGAAACAAGGAGCTACGAAAGCCTTAAAACAACGGTGTTTCATGGATATAATGATTGCAAGGAGAGAGAATAATGTTTTCCCGAAGAGCGGGATAGACTACGTGGGTTCTGTTCGAGGGGTTAGCTGTCGGAATGTGGTGAAGCAAAGGTTAGCTTCGGAGGTTCGAATCTGATACAAACATGGAATTGTTTTGGTTCTTTTTCTTTCTCCTTGAGTTTATTTACTGTATTTTACTGTACTAATTTATTTATTTTTTTATTGACTCTCTTATGAGCTAAGGACACAAGAATTACAATCAGATAATCATGTATCATATCTATATCGCATCTGGTTTTGTAAACCGTGTTACGTAGTTAGCTTTCATTGTTTTGGGTGCATATCGACGATATTAAATCTAACAGTTTTTGTTTCATGTTTAAACCTTATGTTTCACTTCTTCTATTGAGAAAGGAGTTGTAAATGTGCTAAGTTCACGGGTAAACTGAATAATAAATTATTAAAGAGCGTGGATTTCATCAACGAAGTAAATGTTCAAAATGACGACCCCTTCATCAATGCACATTTGGGTACGTTGCCGGAGAGACCTTCTTGCATGCTGTAACATGCGCGGTGTAATCTGCCTGCATTCTATACGTATGAGTGCCCGTAGATGATTTGGGCTTTGCGATTCTTCTTCTTTACGTTGGAAAACATGGCGATTATTCTGTTTTGTACCAAAATGTTATTTATATCATAATATCAAATTATAGACCCAAAGAGATAAAACAAAAGATAATAAAAAGTTTGAAATTAACCCAAATGATTTGAACCCCAACTGAAGTGGCACAGTGTTACAGCAACCAGAATAATACCATTCGGACAATACTGCGAGGTGAGGTTCCTACGTGAATTAGTAGTCGCAGAACTAGACCCTACCACGAACCTCTACACGCTTTTTGCAGCATCATACAGTGTTTTGAGCTCGGTTTGGTAGTTTTAATCCAAACAAATAAACTGCATCAGTTATAACAATTACTGTATGGTCTGAAATACGCCATAGTTTGTGACAAGTGAAATTATCTACCTAATACTTAACATTTTTGACAAGCCTGTACAACGTTGACTAACGGCTTAAATTCAATAGATCGCACTGCATAGATATGGCATTTTGTTTTCAAATGTTTCTCTCAACCGCTGCATGTGATAAGTTTTTCCTTCAGGGGCGGTTTCAAAGGTGTGCATGAATGTATGCTAAATAATAAAAGTTTGTAAAATTCGCTAAAAGTGCTACTGCAGCTCCCAGTGTCAGGGTGGGATGTTTTTTGTATGGACATACATAAGGATTGCATTCTGTCCTATATAATCCTTATGCACTGAGTTATCTATCCTCCCTCTTTAAAGTGTTATACAAATCAGCCATTAGAGTGCATTCAAGAAAGGCGTAAGTCAAATATGTCGCTTAGCACGTTGCATAAATTAAAAAATAAATAAGGGCAGCTGACACACCTGGTATAAAGGACAACAGAAATCAGGATGCTGTGTTATATGTACGACGCGTGAGTAAATGAGAACTTTCGAGTATAATTAGAACTGTTGCGAGTGTTTAAATTAGAAGTACGTAATACCGTTCTATGTTTGGTTTGAACACAGAGCATTTGTAGAGAACCTCGACGCCTACTTCCACCAGAATCTCCAAACTACCCTTTACATGGAACATTTTTCCAAACATTTGATTTTCTGAAAAGGACTAACAATTTTGATTAACATGTATTACAATATTAAGCATATTTACAAGATTAATAAAATGTACAACTTTAATTTTCGGGGAATATCCTATGAAGTTCCTTTCATTCAGAAGGAATTTTATGTAATCTTGTATAACTGGTAAAAGTTAGCGTTAGACGAAAACGTACTGTACAAAAAATGTGGATCTGCTTAAAGCACACAACTTATTTAAATAAGTTGTCTTGTGACATTAGCTATTTCTGAGATATCCGTTATTGAATGTTCGAATTGTTCATTTCTTGATCATTATCAGTCCTTTCAACATGCAGTTATTTCTCGCGATTGTAGGAAACAGTATGGAGTTTTTAAGTCATCATATAGTTCTTAAACATTTGACTATCGCTATTCTCTTTGTGTCTATAAACGAAATGCGCAGTGCTGCTATTTCTACAGAGATTTATTTCGATTAAAATGTGGTAGATTGAAAAATAAGTTTTAAAAAGAATACTTTATACAACCGCTAATAAGGATAGAGGCAGAGAAAGTCATGTGAACGTATCACATCAGAGTTTATATCCAAAAAGAATTTTTTTAAGTGTTATGCTATATATTTTTCTTAGCTAAACTTTTCTTGAACTTTAAACTTAGTTGCTTTAGTTGTAAAAGTTTCATAAACTTCTTATCAAAATGAGCCATATTGGATCCTGTCCCATCTTTTCGATGATCATCTTGCCACCGGGAGACGTAAAGCTTATGTCGCCTTCATGGTCTTCCTTACGGCATGATAGCCTGCAAGTTGAAATAGGTAACCCGTAGTGACTCCTGGCTGAGTCCTGCATTTAGTATCCAACAGCCATTATAGAGGGCAACCAGATAGCTCTCCAGATGGTGCTTTGTAAGATCACGTAGCTGATCACCTGGCTTCCTCCGCAGGCTTACGGCTGGGTAGCTGCCAATGAAGAGAAATAGTTTAGTTGAGACTCGATCGCCGCTGGAGAAGTCCGCATATCTCGGGGCTTTGAGAAGTCGCGCGTCCACACGCGTTTTCGGCTTAGTTCAAAATTTTATTCTTTCTCTTTTGTAAGTAAAATTCTTAATTTATATTACAATTCGCGTGGCGTACCCTTAGCGTGCCACAGGTTTAGAGCGGGTTGCTATTAAAAGAGGTTATGTATATACCAAGTAAAATTGAATTGTATAAGAAAGACAAAAGAAACACGACAGACCTGATTCACGTGTTTTGGATAGCTGCTTATAATTTCAGTGAAAATTCAGAATACATTGGTATTTAATTGTTATTCAGCTGCAAAAGAATTTAAATTTTACTTTACAAATGTTAATCCTTTCCTTCCTTGGTTTGCAAATGCTACTTCGGTATTTTTTTACTAGGTAACTACTGAGGCAGTGTTTAACACTAAAATGATTTCAGTCTAATTATATAACATATAAATTCAATAACAGCCCGCCTTAAAATAATGTGTATTTAACAATACATAAAAGGTGTATATTACAGTCATTGTATATGTTTGTATTATTGTATCCATGTGTAATAATGTTAAGTGAATATATTACGTAATTTAATAATGAAGGAGGTGTGAGAATAACAGGTTGAAAGTTGCTTACAATGAGGTAGCCTTGAGGCAATAATGAATATGAAATTTTAACAATACTACTTGTGATTCTGGGAAGCAATAATGTAATTTTAGTGACAGTTTATAAAAATAGCCAATCAACAACCAGAAAAAGCTTTAGTTAAATGAAGGTATTCTATTAGATTAGGAATAACCAATCAGAGACTTGAAATACAGAAATTTACAAGTTTAGGCGGTTGAAACCAATTCAGTTGCCTGCAAACAGTGTTCCTAACCGGACGCGAGACACGTCCTCGAGAAGTATAATACGCATTCGTGTGAGAGAAAAATAGTTTACGTATTAAAAAGTGCAAGTATTTAATAAAAACATCTCACAGCTCTCTCTCTCTCTCTCTCTCTCTCTATATATATATATATATATTATAACTGATATAACACTGATATATATATATATCAGTGAAGTGTTATTTAAATCGTGTCAAGCATTAATAAAAAGGTGTGAAGTAAAATTACAATGTGGGTAAGCCTGCATTCTTAAGTCGCACCACAACCCTGCCAAGACATCCATGTCTCTAAAAATACTGACGCAGCCAAGGCAAACATAAATATTTAATACTTAAAGGAACAGTCAAATTACAAAGTTAATATTTTTAAACTTAGGGCAAAGGCTACCGGAAAGCGAGTACTATACGTGTGGTTGCAACGAATTTCAAGTTCGGTTCCCCAACAGTTGAAATATAGTACAACTCATCCTTCAATAAATACAATACAAACTACTTCAAATTGACGCGCAAAGCATGTTGCAAACAAGCAACAACAAACCATGTTGTTCACTGGGCCCAGCACATAAGATCTCCCTGGAAACACATTCTAGCTACATTATATCCTAGCTACGATCCACAGCACGGTAGAGTCAGTGCAAAAACTATAGAATTTCTTTCCAAACGTTAATACCCGGGTACATGTCTTAAATGCAGGAATTCCTGTGAAATATCCATATCAAAGTTTTGGGGTGGAATGCAGTACAGGTAAGCTGTAGAGATGTAAAAAGCTACTGCACGCATATAAATGCTTTATTATATACATCATAAGTGCATCTTGAAATGTTTCAAGGTGTAAAAGCTTAATACGCACCTATAAAGTGCGAGTGTACAGAGCTTATGTAATTTAATTAAGCGATGCGTCCGCAACGTCGCTCAAAGAGGGAGATTAATTAACTCCAGCTCGCCTACTGCTTCTAAGGGCTTACGATTTGTTGATACTTGCTTTGCCCGGCTCTTATGTAAACAAAAGTTCATATGTGCACCATTACACGAATGAGAGTTAGTAAACATTTTGTTGTGAGATGGAATATGTACGAGATCCACAACAGGTATGAAATTCCATCGGATATACCGCTGTGATAATTTTCGCACCTTGTACAAACAAACAAACCAACAAGAAATAAAAAATAATAATAAAAAATAAAAAACGGAAACCTTTGTTATTGTGCGGTACTACAAATGTATGCAGCACATTATAGGTAAATTGTACCTAGTAAATCTACATTGGAGACATTCATAAGAGAAAATTCTGCTTTTCGTCACATTAATTAGCGAGAACTCAAAATAATGCTAAATTCTGCCTTATAGATCGCTTAAGCTATCCCAGAAAATCAATTTGCATTTGAAATTATATTTATGGTCAAAAATGGATGGTTCAACACGAGACGTGAAGAGTAGGTTAAGTATTCTATTCCACCCAAAAATTATATTCCGAGATATGACCTGAAGTATATGTTTTGAGGTCCCTTGAACCCAAAAAAGCATTTTCAGAATAAGGTCCGTCCGTGTATGTGTGTGAACAGTATGACTCAAAAACTAAATATCGGATAAATACCAAACTTAGTATTTAACTTCAGCATATTCCAAAGATGCAACACGAATATTTTCAAGAAAACCTCCTTACACCCAATTACCCTTCACATGGAGCATTTTTCGAAACTTTTTATTTTATAATAAATGGCTCCAAAATTTTTATTAAAATACCACATATTAAAGATATTTACATGGCTAATAAAATGCATATCTTGAATTTTCTGGTAATCCTTGTGAAGTCCTCGTTATTCTGAATTTAGTATAAACTTGTATAACTGGCAAACGTTAAGCGATAGACGAAAACGTACTACACAAAAAATTAGATCCCTTTAAAACACACAATTTATTTTAAATGGCACTTTTGGGCTATAAGTCATTTCTGAGATATCCAACAGCAGTTGTTAAAATTGTTCATTGGTTATCATTTTGAAGTGCTGTCAATATTCAGTTGTTTCTCGCGATTACATAGAGACAGTATGGGATTTTAAGCCCAGCATACAGTATCCAGTTCTTAAACATCTGACTGTCGTTGTTCCTTTAGTATCCATAACTAAATGTGTAATGTAGTTATTTCTGCAAATTTTTTTGGATTAAAATGAAGTAGGTAAAAAATGAGTTTTAGTAAGAATAGTTTGTATACCCACTAATAAACAATAGAGAATAGAGTATGCCATACGATTGTGTCGCATCAGATGTTGTATTCACTTCCCGTTCATGTAGTAATGTTGGAACGTTGAATTTCCTGCATTTAGTGCTTTAGTGCTGAGCTACGTACGTGTTTTGTCTATGTTACTGTGCATATGGTATGAACTATATTAAATATGCTAACGTTTTATATATTTATTGCTGCATACTATAATGTAATCATATTTGATAGTTGAATCTTACCATTTATATCCTACCTGGTTATTTACTCCCTATTTATTTGTTTATAGCTGCTTAAAATTTAATTCATGGAATAGTTAAGTAGAGATGAAAGTTATTTATTTTTTTAAGGTCAACAACCAGGATTGGATAATGAGCACCAGTATACGCCACCAATGTTAATGTCGATGAAATTGCTACTGGAACTAATGATCAACAGCTGGTATAAATTAGTTTTATTTTTGCATAGGTATTAATTCTATCATTCATTATTGTCGAAAAGTAGTAAGCATCTCGTAAACAGAATTACTCGACTTGGTCCCGTATTTTCAAACTCTTCCTCGTTCTCCAAAGATACAGTGTAAAGGTACATGTATCGCAGTATACTATTGCCTACGCCTATGAGTAGTGAAGTGCTCCAAATTACTTGTATTTCTTAACTATCCTTCTAAGTACATATTGTGGTGTTATAATATGGGATTATGGGACTGTTATTCTGACATTAATTGTACCAGGTGAGTCAGTTGTCCCTAAAATATTTGGAAGATAGGTCACTGTTCCAGCCGCAATGGCGCTTACGATCTTATAACCGGACGTTTTTAGATAGATGAAGTCTGAACATTTAGCGGAAAAGCGGTTTAAGGGACATAAGGTACTCCGCATTAAGTACAGTTCAAAAACATGCAATTCATCTACTGACAGAACATTCCGGGATTCCAACAGATTTTACAAACTATTACGTTACAGTGTACATAGCTACTCAACTGATTAAACCTCCTGAAAAAATGGACCAATCATATGTGTTCAGTATCTAAACCATTGAAACGGAATTTTGTAAATAGACAGGATAGACCTACGACAAATTAGACACGTCTATATCCAAAGTGGAGGACGTTTTACAGTCAAGACACAAAAATTATTGAATGAAGGTTTGTTTCTATCTCGGCGTAAACTACGACACTTAATACATACATAATAACTTATCCAGGTTAAACATGGTAGACGTCCAACAAAGAATTAAAATGCCCTTAAAAGGTTTTAACATACAAACAAGGTGGCGAGGTGGTACCCGCGCGGCGTCGGGCAGGTAAGAGCTAAGGTTTAACCACGAAGGTTCTCTCAACCAAGTGTCCAAGTGGACGAGTGGAATTATAATGGTGAGCGTCAGTTGCAGTTACATGTGTTCGAGTCCTCGCGTTATTTGTGTTTTTCCCCTTCTTATTTACATTTGGAAATTGATTACATAGTAATATAGTTTTAGAATCCCCGAGTTTTTGGAGAAATTATAATCTAAATGGTTCTTGATTTTACATTTTGTAATGGAATGTGTATAACAACATAAATACAAATATAACTTTATGCGTTTCTGTTTCATTTGACCGGTATTACAGCGACAAGTGATGTTTTGAATATCAACTGCCTTCACTCCTCATGTTTATGCAGTTGTGACAGTATACAAACATATTCGTGCCAGTATTGTGCTATGTATTCGACAGACAAGGTGTTGATATGCTTATTTACGAAGAGACAAAAGCAAATGTGCAACAACCAGGAGAGATATCCAAATAGTCGGAAAGGAATATCAAAAATTTTCCATTGTGTTGAAAGACGTCTGCATACAACATCGTCACTTGCAAGGATGCCTCCTGCAAGAGACGCTCCTGTGGTAACCGGTGTTAATGTGGAAACTGTTTTGAATGCAATACGAAATAATCTGCATACTAGTAAAGGAGACTGCACAAGAAGTAAACAGCCAATCTTCTGTGGTGCGAGTACTGCGAGCCAATAAGGTTCATTCATATCATTTGCACTTAGACCAAGCACGCCAAAAAGAGATTTCGAAGCTCGAATGCACTTCCGTGATGGATGCTGGGCTGATTGCCAAAGGTTATGGGGTTTGTCTCTGGAAACCTCTTTTCGGATGAATCAAGATTCCGCAACAACGGGACCGTAAATCGTCACAACATGCATTATTGGGGTGCTGACAATCCTCACTGGGTACGGAAGGCAGCTTTCCAAGAACAGTGGGGAGTGAATGTCTGGTGCGGAATCTTTGGCGACCATGTTATTGGACCAGTTTTCTTTGAGGGACATTTAACAGGAGCACATTCTCCAGAAATTCTCTCCTTCCTACTAGAAAATGTACCAATGCAAAATGAATTAACCTGTGGTTTCAAATTGATGGTCTTCTACGGATAAGGTCGATGATCGTCTGCACTCATCTAGATGCTACTCATGCTGGTCACTGGATACCAAGACAAGGATCTGTCTACTTGCGAACAATATCACCGTTCCAACGCCTCTGGACTTTTATTTAAAGTAACAAGTTTATGCAGAGGAGGCAAAAGATTCAAAGAACCTTCGCCAGTGTAATCCGGGCCTGTAGATCCAACACACCTGCGATGTTACACCGCGTCAGAATTTGTATGCAACAGCTTGTTGAGGTATGCATTAACCAAAAGGGACACCAGTTTTAGCACTTATTGATAAAAGAGTCATGTTCGAGAATTGGTAATCACCAGTGATTTCAAACTAGTAGAAATGTCTTAAAAAAGGTTCTTTCAGGGTCATCTTAACATTCCAAATGGATGTAATGCTGTAACGTATGTGTGTCGGACCCATTACTGCTGTGTATAATACAGTTGAATTAATTGTTGTGTTTGTAAGTTAAGTTCCTGTCCGGCGCGGCAACTCCATCTCCCTAGTTGGGGTGAAGGCAATTGAGGGAATAGCTCTCTTTATGTGTGGTGGCGTAGCTTGGCGTCAGTTGTAGCCAGGATATGGGTGTAAGAGTGCGTGTTGCTATGTGTGTGCGTGGGGCATCTCCCCCGTGTTTTGCTTGCAACCTTTCGTGTACAATGTAGGGCATCCTAATTTATAATAAATCTGAGCAAAATGTGAATTCAAAGTAATTATTTATAAATATTCCACGTCCGCTTTAGTTTTGTGCAGCAAATTCTTGGTATCTTTCGCTTGCCTCTGTAGCTACGTCCCTCAATGCTTATGCCGGGGTAACTAAATTTAATAATTTAGCTGCAAAACGTTTGGCCTCACCCCGGTGTATAACAATATTTATTACAAAATATATTTCTGTGCACTGTGTCAAAGAATTACTGTAGTTTATCATAAATGAAACACTAAACAATAATAAACCGTTAAATAAAAATAAAATTAATTGCAAATTAAAATTATATTAACAATGTGAAACATAATATTAGTTTAAACCAAGATTATTTAATATTACAACAATATGTAAGTTTAACCAGGTAATTCGAACCACCTGGGTATTGCGAACGGGTGTCTTACGACCATACAATGAACTCAAACTGAGTTATCTAGAAGCATGAGAATTTGCTAATCAAGTTAGCATATACTGAAGTACGTGGTTATCACAGTGCACATTATCAGTTGTGAAAATGTTTCCTTAGCGTCAGATTATGTTACAAATGCATTAAAAGAGATACTATAAAGTCTGCCATATTAGTTGTTAGGTATGAAAACAAGAATATTCGTGTTATAGAGTTTTCTTAGATATCATGGGGCGCGATGTTTTGATATTAAAAAAAATAAATTGCGGATTGCATAAAACCTGATCAGTAGAGGCGACTCACCTGGTATTATATCGTTAAGTTTCCGTACGTTTTAGTGCCATTATTTGCTTTTCCTGCTGCATGACTTTTCCATTCTTTGTACAAGAAATCCTTACTTATATGGCGTGGGCACAATCAACTACATTAAACTTACTGAATTTCTGTACTACTTTTTCTATAAATTGTTGTTTGATTGTAGTCTGGATTTCTTATTCTGTTATTCTTTAAACTAGCAAACTGGGAAGGTTTAAAACAACACTTTAATAATAGCACCCTAAACTATGAAGGTTATTACATATAATATGAAACCTTTATACTAGAGAAACTAATTAAAAATCACTAAATAAAAACGTACCAAAAAGGAAAATTAAGAAACATTGCGATAAAATTTGGAGAGATGAATTACAAAAATTAAGGAGAAAAATGAGGAAATCTAGGAGAATATATCAGAAAACAATAATTTCCGAGGAAAGGGAAAGAAATCATAGAATGTATAGGTGTCCAAAGAAAAATTTAAAAATACATTACAAGAAACAAGAAACAGATAGTGAAAAAATTTGTTGAAAATAGTCTAAATTCAAATATATGGGTATTACATATAACATTGTAATGGAGAAGTTTAAAAAACCCTAAATAATAAGTACAATTATGAAAACAGATAGAAGTATGACAATTAGCTGGGAAGAATCTGCTAACGAACTTATTAATAAGCTATTGCCGCATGATGATATTGACACAGATGATGATTTAAAAGCAAACTTGCGGAACAGATTAAATCGCGATTACTTAAGCTATAATGTAATATATCCCTTTCACCCAATGGAAATTAAACTGATTACAGGCAATTTAAATAAGAAGAAGGCGGCAGGCATCGATAATATTAAAAATGAAGTCCTAACCCTAATAGAGGGTAAATTAACACAATTTCTAAGCAAGTTGTTAAATGCCTATGGAAAGATGTGTTCCCCAAAAGGTGGAAAAAGGATAGATTAACTATTTAAAAAAAAGGTGGGGATAAGGGCCCCAAGGATCCGAAATCTTATCGACCTATATGCCTATTGAATACTATGGGGAAAAAATTTGAAAGCTTAATAAACAAGCGAATCATGGAATATCGACTTTTGATAGGTATGAATAACAACCAGTTCGGATTTAGGAAAGGAAGGTCCACGGAAGATACAATAAATGAAATACTTAAAACAGTGCAGGGAACCAACTTTAAATATGGTATGGGCAGTTTTATCTATATATCTGGAGCATTCGACAACCTATTTGGCCCTTCCTATTTGAAATATTACGGCAATTAAATTATCCACGACCACTATACAATTTACTTTTAGACTACTTTAAAGACAGGGAAGTGTACCTATTAAGAATAAATAATGTTGTATCTAAGAAAATTACCAAAGGATGCCCTCAAGGTTCCATCCTTGGTCCTACATTCTGGGATATTGTTTTAGAAACATCATTAGAGAAATTATAAGACAACAGCTGCTCCAAGACCATTATATATGCTGATGATGTAATTTTCTTAATAGAAGGAAAACCTCGCAACGAACTAGAAGAAAAGGGAAATAGTTTAACCAGAACGCTTTCACAATAGTGTAAAATAGCAAAAATGAAAATTTCATCCTCCAAATCAGGCTATATTATTATTAAAGGGAAGTTAAAATGAGGTTCTACAATTAAATATGAAAGATTAAAGTAAGAAAAAGTAAGGAGACTAAATGCCGAGGTATTTACTTGGTCGAGAAGCTAATTTCAACTATCATACTAATCAAATAAGCGAAAAATCTGAGAAAATGTTAATGAAATTGTACAGACTAGCGTTATATAGTTACAAAATTCCCTTAAATACCATTTCTATTTACCACACCAGCATTTTTGCATCGATTGTAACATATGGAGCGGTAGAATGGACGAACAGGGTTAAAAATACTGCCATTAAAATTTTACTATGAAGAACCCAGAGGAAGATTCTGTTAAGGTTTACAGGTGCTGTATGCACCACTTCCTCTATGGCGCTGTTAGTGATAACGGGCCAATAGATTTAACATTTCGTTTTGGAGGCGCCTATTATTGGTTAAAGAAAGGGGACTTAAAGTTAATAATATAGTGGGAAGATATTGCTCTTCCAAACAAGAAATTAAAACTTACTTTAAGAGGCTATGGCAGGGAAAATGGAATACTATTCAAGTAGGGCGCAGAGCCTATTAATTTTTTAACAATATTAACGAAAGGCTAAGAATGAAATAATTAAACGCCACCAAGGGGATGATTCATTTTCTTTCTGGCCATGGTCCTTATGGTACTTACTGAAGAAGATTAAGAAAATAATGACTGGCCTATGCCAAATATGTAATGTTCAGAGTACACCAGAACACGCTTTGTTTGAGTGCAAAAAATATATAATATTAACAGAGAAGAAAGAGAACTTTTAAAAGGATTACAAATAAGTGAAATTTTACGTAATAAGGAGTATTGTCAACATTTAGAAAAATTGGCTAATATAGTAAGCTCATTAGCATGGGAAAATGAAATTATTCGGGAAGAAATAGTAGAAATTCAAATTATACCCCCGATTAGGAGATCACAGAGAGTATTAAATTTAAAGGCGCAAATGACAGGAAGATTTATGGTAGAAACAATAGAAGATCTGAATTGTGGAGAAGTAATATTAGAAGAAGAAAATGATGATGATGATGATGATGACGACATTGATGGTGGTGATGAAGAATTGAAGGTAGGAAGATGCGGGTTAAAAACAATGGGTGGAGAAGATGGCGGAGGAGAAGGAGAAGAAGAAGTTTTAAGAGCCGGAAGATGAAGGTTGGGGATAATGGGAGATGTGGGGAAAGAAATTTTTAAGATGTTAGGATGGAGAGTAGAATTGTTTATAAACGGAGTAAAGGTTTACTGTGTAATGAAATTAAATATTCAAAGGGGTTAAGTATTGTAATATTGATATGGAAAAGTGAAGCGATATATAAAAGAATTAATTTTAAAAACAATTACTGTGAATAAAAGTGAAGTGATAAAATGATAGAAGTTAATTAAAATGGTTAATGCACTGAAGTGAATTAAAATTAAATGAGGAGAAATTAATGTGAAGTATAATTAAAAGTAGTATAATTGAACATATTGTTAAATGAGTTGTGATATAAATTGCACTTTAAATGTTAGCGATGGGAATTTAAATACGTGCTGGAAACCTGTACTAATAGGTGCTGCCGGATACCGTCTGCTTAGGGTAATGTGGATTTAGATTTATTTTAATTAGTTAATAACTGGATAACAGTTACTTTGTTTCTTAATATCAGTAATTGTATCAATATTAAAACCTGAAACTAATTCTGACTCTCCTTCGGCAAAATCAAAAGGTCTACGATTTGTTTCTGAAAAACATCATAGACAATACAAACATTAATACTAAAAAAATAAACCGATTTAGTGACAAATCTCCAGCCATATAATCTTCTCTATATAAAATTGAGTGTTTAATATTTAATTAATATATATATTAACTTATTGCATTTTGAAATATTAACTGAAAATAAATTAAAATTTAAAGACTAAGAGTAAAATAAATTTTAATGTAACAATTTGGATTAAAATTTATAATAATTTTAATTTTAAATTGTTTTATTATTATTTTGATTAAAGTAAATTTGGTATTTTGTAAAAATTAAACAAATTTTAAACTATTGATTTTATTGTAACTTTTTTCTATAAATTTTGGTAAACTTATTTAATTACAGAGTTACTTCTACATGATTTAAATATATAAATTTAAAAAACTATTAACATTTAATAAACAATTTTAAAATTTTATTTATTATTGTATCATATTATATTATAATTAATCTGTACAATTATTGTATTTAAAATTGTAAATGATTTTGAGATTGAATAAATTACATGGTCTGATAATACAAACCCTGGTTTAAGAAATTATATGCCAGGTTTAGTATTACAGAGTTTATTTGTATTTTTTAAATTACTATCTAGATATACGTCTCGTTATTTGTTGTATCTCGTTAGCGCTGTTGCGGTCTTTCCCCACTGCGTTTCCCTACCTTTCGTATAAGAACGAACACTCCAATTATACCAGAATACAATCGGCTACATTTTTTTTTCGGCTCAGAGGATTCTTCCTTTGATTGGTTTTCGGAGCTACACCCACCGGTGATTAATTCTCCCAGGATGTTGACAAGGCAAAGGGCAGAAGGGGTTACGATGTTTTTAGGATATCAGATAAATACGATTAAAAAGTGATAATGGTTCAAGTGCTGTTTTGTTTTAGTTTTGATTTAATGTAGTGACATTTCCAACTTTTTATTATTAGATTATAACCCTTTTTAGCTGAAAGGGACATCTTTCATTTCAACCAGTTAAAGAGCCGTGATTTGCGTCCAGACGAAAGCATTTCTTCTATACTGACTTGGATGGGATGATAATTATTTGTAGTCATTACATCAATCCAAATATGTTGCCATTATAATATTATGTTTAAAGCGAAGTTTTCAGATTCTTCTTTTAAACATCCTGTTACAGAATCAATCTAAGCTGTTAAAAATGTTTTTAGAAAATTGTCTTTGCGGCCTCTTAAATTATTGCAGTTATCCCCTTTGACCCTAAAGACTTTCTTAAAAAGGCAGGGTAATTAGGGAAGAAAATAATTGTCTCCTAACTTAATAACACAATTAAAATGTATAAAATTTATGTTAATTCGCCTAAATCTATTTTAAATTAACAATAAAATAATTTTAACGGAATATGATAATCTTATTTGGCGTACTAAGACGAAATTGTTTGTCGGTGTAGAACATTACTCTGCTGATATTTAACATTTATATAATATCTCGTATTATTTCATTATTCTATAATTATTTATCATTTACCTTTGCTACATGTTTATGCATTCTGTATTTTAAATGCGCCACCTATTTTTTTGTACTTGTATTAAATGGTGTACTGTTACAATTAAATCGTTTAATGATCCTAGGAATGTTTTATAGTAATGATTTTATGAAACGTTATACAATTATGGTTAGTATTCTAAATGTTGTACTTACAAGCTTGATTCATTCAGTTTTATAAAACGGTGCTCAGGGTGAAAGTCTATCTCACAAGAAAATAGAATCGTTTTTAACAGATGGAGATAACTAAAAAGTGTACCCTTGTCTTTTAGAAAACTCCAGGCAAAATATTGCTAGTATTCACTGTCAGTTAATTTTGTTATTAAACTAATTTACCAGAAGCACATTTAGTCAATGGAAGCAACAGCATGTAAGCTGCAAGAGAAGCGGTAAGCGTTGCATTACAGAATAATGGATAATATAGCCGCGATAAACACCCGCATTATCCGATACTTGCACCTCCACCTATATTTATTACCACCTCTCCCACCCTACTGCTGATAATGTCCACAAATGGCCGGAAGGGATGGCTATAAGGCTATCCTGAAGAACAGCATTAGGTAAACACCAGCAGATCAGGTTCCCTCACTACCGGGTGTAATGCACATGTAGTTGCCGCATTGCTGAAACAGATACATATGCACATGAGTTGGTCTTTAAACAAACCTGAAAATAACACATTATGTTTCAAAAGGGATGCCTTTATGGGATACCTTATTGGTGAACGATTTTCCTATTTGGATCTGTACCAATTCTAAAAGAGAGGATGTACAAGTTGATACGAATAATAACATATCTCGGCGTTTCTTTGGCTTATTTTATGTATTTGTGTAAGTGATAAAGTATCCTTCTATTTTTACTTTGTCTACCAAGTATCTAGTAGACAGAGAACGTATTGCATTCTACCCTAAAACTCGAAGCGAATTTTGACCGACAATACATGCTTTGCGGCCCCCTTCCAAAAAAAGACAAACATTCTTAGAAGAAGACCCGTGTGTGTATGTGTGCGTATGTGTGTGTGTGTATGTGTGTGTCTGTGAACAGCATAACTAAAAAAACAAAACGAGATAAATATCAAACTTGGTATTTAGGTACTTTCCAGAGATGCAACAGAAGGATTTTCGAGAAAATCTCCCCGCCCAAAACTATGTACTCTGTACATGAAACATTCTTCAAAATATTTTATTTTATAAACAATAGCCCTAACGATTTTGATAACAACACCATATATCTAAGATATTCACATGACAAATAGAGTGTGTATTTTGAATATTCTGGGAACAGTCTGTTTACTCCTCTTTATTCGTAACGAATTTTGTATAGTCTTGCTCGACTGGTAAACGTTAAGCGATAGACGAAAACGTACTACACAAATAAATCCAATGTGATTCATTCACATGACTTTCCCTACCCTCTAACTTTATTAGTTATTATTTTTACTAAAGCTTATTATTATATCTACTAAATTTAATAAAAAAATCTGATCTGTTACCCTCAAATGACTTTCTCTACTCTTGAACAAACTATTTTTACAAACGCTTATTGCTTCATGTTAATCGAGATATCGAGATGTTAATCTTATTGCTAATTTTCTTGTAGATGCAAGGGGAATTGGTAGACTTTAAGCGATAGTCAAATGTTTTAAGAGCTGGTTGCTATGTGGAGTATTACATTCTCTTTGCATTACCAGGACAAAAAAATCTGATGTGTTACACTCACATGACTTTCTCTACTCTTGTACAAACTATTTTTACAAACTCTTATTCTCCATCTATTTCATATTCATCGAGATAAAAATTTGCAGAAACGATATTTTGACATGCGACCAGTTCTAAAAATATTTTACTATCGTTGAAGGCGTACAATGTTCCCATTGTTTTGTATTTGCAAGGGCAATATAGAAATACAGTGGCCTTTAAGCATTGACATATCTCTTAATAGCTGGTTGCTATGCGCAGCACCATTCTCTATGCCACAGATTAATACTCTTTGCATATCCAAGACAAAAAAATGAATAACGAATTCCTATTTGCGGAAATGAGTATTGAAGAATTTACGGGAATAACAAGCAATATCTCGAAAATGGTTCACTCAACAACAAAAAATGTATATGACATAAATTGTGTACTTTAACGCGATCTACATTTTTTGTGTAGTAAAATTTTGTCTATCTCTTATGGTTTTTCAGTTATGCAAAAGTCGCTCACAATGAAGAATACTTCTGGAGATATTCCCAGAAAATTCAAGATATACATTTTATTTGTCATGAATATATCTTAAACATATGATATGTTAATCAAAATCGTTATAGCCATTTTTGAGAAAATTAAAATTTTCGAAAAATGTTCCTTGTAAAGGGTAGTCTGGGGTGGGCGAATTTCTTGAAAACCTTCGTGTCGCATCTCTGGAAGATACTGAACCTAAATACCAAGTTTGGTGTTTATCCGACTGTTCGTTTCTGAGTTATGCTGTTCACAGTCGCACAGACACACACAGACACACACACACACACACACACACACGGACATGTTTCCAAAAATACTTTTTTTGGATTCAGGGGGTCTCAAAACATGTATTTACGATGAAATCTCGGTATATATTTTTTGGTTGGAATACAATACTTCCCCTACTTACTATATGTAGTAGAGAAAGTAAAAAAACCTCTGCAAAAGTAGCTACATTACACATATCTTTATAAATACAAAGAGAACGAGTCAAATATATACTTAAAAACTGGACGCTATATGCTGGCCTTAAAATTCTATACTGTTTCCATGCAATGACGAGAAACAACTGAAAATCATGGTTCTTAAAAGAATAACAAGTATTGAGCAGTTCGTAGCTTTAATAACGGATATCCTATTTTAAGTACTTCTGTGTTTTAAAGAGATCTGCATTTCTTTGTAAAGTACGTCTTCGTCTATCGCTTAACGTTCACAAGTTATGCAAGATTATACAAATTTCTTCCGAATGAAGAGGACTTCCTAGGCTATTCCCACAAAATTCAAAATATACCTTCTATTTCTCAAGTAAACATCTTGGATTATGGTATTTCAATTAAAATCGTTAGAGCCATTTTTTAGAAAAAAAAAATTTCGAAAAATGTTCCTTATTTTTTATTATTATTTTTATTTATGGGCGCTCTTTAACACTGTGGTTCTTAGCGTCCCATTCAATATTTGGCGTGAAATACCCTAATTTTGCTCAGAGGTCTCTTTATCAGACATGAGGTTCTTTTACGTGTCCTAAATCTACGACACGGCACCACGGGCTTTACTTCCCTTCAGAAGGAAGCCATGCTAAGTATTTTTGCGCCCAAAAAAAATACATCGTCCTCCGCTGGGTTTGAACCCGCGATCTCGGGAACTAGACGCTAGCATAGTAACCACTACACCACGGAGGACGACAGATGTTCCGTGTAAAGGGTAACTGAAGATGAGGGAATTTTCTTTAAAATCTTCGTGACACGTTCATGGAAGGTACTAAACTCAAACACCAAGTTTGTGTTTATCCGACTTTCGTTTTTGAGTTATGTAGTTCACAGACATATACATGGTCATGTTTCTAAAGGTGCTTTATTTGGATCCAGGATACCTCAAAACAGTATTTCCCGTGCAATCTCGTTATCAAATTTTTGGGAGGAATGCAATGCTTCCCCTACATACTAGATAAAGTAAAAATGTAGATCTCTTTAAAAAACTTTTTTGTGATGTCAGCCATTACCAAGCTATCCGTTATTAATTGTTCGGTTCGTTCAGTACTTTGTCATTAAGTCCATTGATTTTTAATTGCTTCTGGCGATTGCATGGCAGCAGTATAGAATTTTAAAACCAATGTACCTATAGCATCCAGTTCTTAAACGTTTGACTATCACTGTTCTCTTTGATCTTACGAAATGCGCAAAGCAGCTATTTCTGCAAAGGTTTATCTGGATTAAACTAAAGTAGATATAAAACAAACTTTGGTAAGAATAGTTTGTATGCCCACTAGTAAACGATAGAGGCAGAGAAAGTAAATGAGAGTATCACATCACATTTTTCCTTAAAGGTGAGGTAAAGTAAATAATGTTTTCCTCAAGATATAATTGCACTTGCGCGGACACACATGCATTAGGTTGGATTGGAACCAGTGATGCGCTACCTCACGAAAGGCAAAGAGGCAAGTTATGGATGCAATCAAGATGACCGATTTTCAAACATTAAGGATTTGAATTGTTCCAGCACTAACCATTTCACGATTAATCTGAAGTAGTTTGTATCTTTAGTTGAATGAGTATAACTGTTAAATCGAATTAGTTTATGAAATTTATCCTTATAGAAATCGACCAAGATGGCTCTACGGTAACATGGCATTCGCGAGGTCCTGGATTCCATTCTCTTTGGGGCGGCATTCTGACCAGACTTTTATCGTGGTTTCCCCTGGTCGATAGGCGAATGTTTGAGTGGTTTCTCTTCTACCACTAATTTCCTGCCTCTTATTTCCTAAACTTTCATCTTTTTCAAATACAAAGCGACGGCGATTAGTGTGTTGTTTCAAGACAGTGGAATTTGCGCTCTAGAAAAACGTTTTCTCCCTAGGGTTTTGTTGACCTACTGGGAACCTATTTCTGAGAGCTGCCTTAATTGCCACGGGACTCCGGGTACAAGGGGATTAGTCAGTGGTAGTCGGCATTAATATGACTAGCGCACATCGTCGTCCAGATTTGATAGCCCTTCGGATCTCCCCCGCATCCCTTTCTACCGGGGGCCACGTTGGAAGCAAAAAGGGCCCACGGTAGTCTAGTTGCGATGTGTATTCCAGTTGCTGGAGGCCTCTCTATCTGTCTACTCCAAACTTCTACTGTTGTAGAATGGCCGATCGCTAACTTGGACAGTGCACTGAGTGGTAGTGATGAAGTTAGAGGACAGACATTTATTTCACATTATTTACTGAAGACGAAAAAGATGCACGAAAAGACTATCAGAACCTACAGGCGGCGAATGACAGCATGAAGATCCGCTAGTCCGTTTAAGTCACAGGCATTCGATGTCGGACGACTCCTCAGAGAGTCCTCTCCGTGAGGAGAGGTAAACTTGTGGAGGTTCCCACCACCGTCAGTATGCAGTATCTGGAGACGTTAGCAACCCGCCGGTGTGTGAGCCTGCCGCCCCGGGTGTGGTCGCCCTCTGTAACCTTAGATTTACTCCTTTCTCCTGATGGTTTCCAGAAGTACAATAGGAAGCGGAAATCCTCCTCCGCTTCCTTAACCATAACCACAAGACAACCACCGGCTTTTATGTCGCTCCATTGTGACTAAGCTCCACCAGTCCGATAGAGGCGCTACCTACGACGCGATGTACCGGTTCAAAAGATCTCCTTAAAAGAGCTGATGGTACAACTGGTTATTTTAGGATGCTACAACAGCGAGATGGTGATGATCAGCCTTCCGAAAGGAACACAGTCTCCCTGGATGCATTAAGCACTCAGTCATGTAACGTGCTTCTCCACAACAGCAGAGTGACAGCTGTTCTTTGAGTGTTCGAGAATCATTTTATTTATTTAATTGTGTTCCATTTATAACTATTTTATTGGTTTCTACTCTTCGAAGAAAAGAATATTGGGTGGGGGTGAGAGCTGATGGTGTTGTTTGTTGAGCCAGCGTAGTTGTCGAAGACTGCAACTAAAACAAAGAACAAAAGTACAAAATGAAGCACAAAAGAGAACACCAGATGACGCTATATAATGAGTTATATTCCAGCAGAAGAAATAAAACTTCAGTGCGTATTTATACAAAAAATATCTCCAAATGTCAATTTATGGAAATATACGCACAGGCGTACGCACGCGGACACACAAATATGCATGTGTGTGTGCGTACTTATATATATATATATATATATTTATATATATTTTTTTATGTGACCAATCGATAAAAATAAGTCAAAGTATAGTTTCAAATTCTTTTCTATACTTCTCCTTTGTTCGGCAGAGCGATGCAGTAATAAGAACATTATAAATAACAAAAAAGTAAAAGAACTAAAATTTATTATAGTCAAATGGCTTTTTCGTGTACCCAACAACGCAATAAAGGAATAGGAATTATTACTATACAACTGCCCATAAATCGGCTGAGAAGCTCATCATTTCACATTAATAAACCTTTAAAATGGTAATCATTAATTACATTAAACTCTCGGCTAAGAATTATAAACTCATTAATTCACGTATAAAATACTTATTGTTAATTGCATTAAACTTCCAGATAAGAATTCTAAAGTCATAAAGAGAGCTGTCACACAAAAATCGAGCAGGAACGAAGAACATAGAAATGTGAAGGCCAAAGCACGCTACATTACGCGATTGAGAATGTAAGGTGTGGGGAAACTTACCATGAGCATGCATCGCACGGGTTGACGCACCAGAGCTCACCCACTCCGTGATTTTTGACAAGCCGAAGCGAACGCAGGAAGCGGTGGTGGCACTCCCCCTAACCGACGAACAAGCGACAGGCGGGGACAGTACGCCCGACCCCCGGCGGCGAACGGCAAGCTCTTAGTGACAATACACCAAACTGTACGCGGGAAAACAAGTACATGTGACGGATTAAAAAGTCCGGCACAAGCAATAGATGTTGTGTTCTTATTATTTGGGAATTATGCTGCTAAGTTTTTAATATAATTTCACTTCCCTTTGCATGAAATATTTTTAAAAAAGTCTTCTATAGTGCATAACATTTTCTTTTCTTGAATATTAAATACTCCTGCCTAAAACAAAATCTCTAAATAATAGATTTTTGAGTGTTCCTCTCTTGAAAGAAAATCAAAACAAAAAATCTGCATTCACATGACTTTCTCTACTCTTGCACAAGCTATTTTTACAAATGCTTATTTTCCATCTACTTCATGTTAATCGGGATAAAAATTTGTAGAAACTTATTTATATCCACGACATAAAAAAAAGAATATCGAATTTTTATTTGAGAAAGGTATAAGTATTGCAACATTTAAAAAAATAAAAAGGATTATCTCGGAAATTGTTCACTCGACAAAAAGAAAGAAAAAAAATGTTTGTGTGTAAATTGAGATCTATAGTTTGTGCGTAGCAAAATTTTGTCTATCTCTTAGGTTTACCAGTTTATGCAATGGTCATTCAGAATGAAGAGGACTTTTGCTGACATTCCCAGAAAATTCAAAATATACATTTCATTTGCTATGAAAATATCTTAAACATATAACGCTTTAATTAAAATCCTTAGAGATATTTTTGAGAAAATCAAAACCTTCAAAAAAATTTCCATGCAAAGGGTAGTCTGGGATGAGGTTTTCTTGAAAATCTTCGTGTCGCATCCTTGGAAGATATTAAACCTAAATACTAACTTTAGTATTTATCCGACTTTTCGTTTTTGAGTTATGCTTTTCAAAAACAGACACACAATCGGACATGTTTCCAAAAATGCTTTATTTTGAATGAGGCACGTCAAAACATTTATTTTGGTGGAATCTCAGTATTGAATTTTTGGGTGAAATGCAATACTTTCCCTACTTACTATAAGTAGTAGAGAAAGTAAAAAGGGGAATTTCGCTTTCGCTCTCAACAAGTTTTATATGATACACAGCTTTTCCATATGAAAGCCATTGCGCAATAGAATACCTATAAACGCTGAGAGCAAAATTTTAACAACCCAAATGTTTCTGTCCCACATTATCTTGGCGGAAAACCAGCAGATGCGAATGATAGGATTAAAAACTTTCAGTAATTCCCGTTTACAATTTATTGCCTACCCGGCTTCTCTTTCTCATATAACCGCAGCCCCTCTCTTTAATTACTTTTCTAATGTTAGATTGGAACGCTGGATTAATCAAATTATTCACCAACCACTCAACTAAGTTTTCCGCTTGATTTCCGAATGCACTCCAGCAAAGTCAAACCGAGCGTGAAGTATTCGTCAAATAACTTAATTCCTTTCTCTGCATCACCGAATACATTCTGTCGACTCTTTGCATAAGATACTTGCTTTTTCGCCTCTTTACATATAACACACGCGCACATGCATTCAAACTCCCCTTTCACTTTTCTTCTCATCAGCAACATTGCTCCTGTTAATTTCTTCACTACTCAGGCATTAATCGAAAATGTTTCCTTTCCTCTGTGGTCGCTTTCTCGGCAATTTTCAGAAAGAGCTGGGGAAAATGTAAGTTTGAAATACTGCCCATACTTGTGACTATGTTCTTTCGACGCCTACAAGAGCATATTATAATATTAACGTTTTTATAGTTGATTTACATTCCTTTACTGATCTCCTCATTGATACTTCGAAACTATTTTACAGGAACCAGTTCCAAAATTCCTCAACTCCTGCTCTTGATGCTTGCCACTGAACTTATTCTAATAGCGAAACACATTCTCAAACTTAGGTGTGACCAGTAGAGTACGAATTCTGACCTGTCATCTTTCAATTGTTGCGTCATAGGCATTGTTCTTCGCCGTGGTGCTGTGGGCTAGAGCGAGGAGTTTGGTTCTCGGCAATGGAATGCGCCCGAGTTCGATCCCACTCACGGGGATGCGGAGTTTAAGTACCGGGTATAGGACCATTGCCCACTCAGCATCGCGAGGAAAGTAAGGAGCTGCGATAGGCAGCGACCTCGGCAACGGAGGACATTCTGGCTGGGAAATGCGTGATGCTGGTCACCTACTCCTATCGGTTATATGGTCGCCCACCTCTGCCGTGCGTACGTGGGCGTGAGGCCGGCAGATGGGTCGACAGGTCTACGCCCTTCATGGTTGTACCGCCGCGAAATAATAATAATAATCATCATAAATCCTTATCTTGGGTCTGATTATAAAACTGCATATTTTCTGGTAATTTTTGGTCATTTTACGCCGATTTTTTTCGAATTTACGCTCTTAATTTGCCACCTTCTTGCCCTTTGCTTCTTTATGTAGTAATGTTCTTGCATTTACGTTGGGTGTAAAGGGGTTTTACATTATTGACATTTTATATAACAATGCGTTTTCAAACATCAAAAATTTGTTTATTCAAGTGAGAAATAAGAGCAACTTTACACATTCTTTACAGTTTTTATAAAAAAAAATCACTTTCCTATTTAATGGTTAGTCTGGAAGGAGTTACGTGTGGGTGGGGGATGACCATTGTCAGAAGATACAATTACGGCTATGAATTCATGTCCGAATGCAGGAATGAGTTAGGCCAGTTTTCTCTTCTTAGCGTTAGTGAGTGTTTAGTTTTCTTTACAGCTTCTTTAAATAAGAAAATGGCATAAATATATTTTTCTTTCTTTTTCCAAATTATATCATCATTATTACTACTTTATCTACTTGTATAGCAGTTATACCAATTTAAATTTAATCTGTAACTTTCTGTACAGTAATTTTAATAATTGAAATAAATCACAGTTTTAGATAGCCTTTTTTTGTAATTATTATGCATTTATTTAACATTATAGTTAACTTTCTTTATCCCTGCGCCAAAATGCGCAGCATAAATATGCTAAAAATGCCCACAATTGCTAACAAACTGTTTCTGTACTCAAAGGAAAAGGTTGCTTTATATAGCAGCGAACACTCTGTGCAACATTTTACGAAACATAATAACTAGTACAATATTCATTCAATGAAGAGGATTTCACAGTCTACTCCAATTTACACATTTATTTGATAAAAACATATCTTCAAGATATGGCATAATCAAAATCGTTTGCCACAGTGAGAGTATAAATATTGACGACAATGTTTTCACGAAAAGTTAGTGTGGGGAAAGGGAATTTTGTTAAAAATCTTCCTGTCACAACCTTGAAATTGTCTAAACCTAAATAATAAGTATGCCATATGATTCAGTGCAACAGTAAAGCATATGAAAAGTAAATTAATATAAATGTATGTTAAAAAACTGTTTTATTGGATTTCAGTTATGTGAAAAAGTAGTCTTAAGAAGCCTAATATTTGTTGAGAAAAAATATTTTCTCTGTTAGTTTTCTTTATTTTATTCTACGTCATATCGTGACGGATCTGTTGGTGGATATCTTCTAGAAAGATATGTGATTGACAGTTAGCCTTCTAGGTCTCATTCCTGTAACTACCTGCTTCATGCCGTGCAGATGGGATTAGGGTGCCGTCCAGTCTAACCGCCGCCCTCACACAGAAAGGCGGACAGTTAGCCTTCTAGGTCTCATTTCTGTAACTACCTGCTTCATGCCGTGTAGATGGCATTAGGGTGCCGTCCAGTCTAACCGCCGCCCTCACACAGAAAGGCGGACAGTTAGCCTTCAAGGTCTCATCCCTGTAACCCCTGCTTCATGCCGTGTAGATGGCATTAGGGTGCCGTCCAGTGTAACTGCTTACATTGTCTGTAGATAGATGGCAGAGCATTCGCTATTACCACTTATTTTACATTTTATTATTGTTTTAGACTTAAGATGGAAATTTGGGTCGTGGTATTAAATATCCAATCTGTATTTACCTTGGTGACTGAGGAAAACCACGGGCCCATGGGATTTGAACCCGGAACCTCCAGAATGCGGGCCACAGACTTTACTGCCTGAGCCATCCCGCTCGGTTCTGTTAGTTAATACTGTTTCAAAATATTTATCATTCAAATTGGTTTATACATAAATACTTTATTTATTTTTCCATGAAAAGTTACTGATAAATGATTCGCACACACTACAGAATGCTGTGATATCTTCTAGTACTGATGAAATAGCAGTTCTTTGTTCTTCTATTCCTGCCGTTTGATAATATTTCAAGCCAATAAGTATTAGCGTCATATAACGTCCTCTAAGTATCCCCAATCATAAGGTTTTTCACCAAATATTCAATTCAGTTATATTGCAATTTTAGGATTATTGATATTTTTATCATTTTTATCGTTTTAAAGCACACAAACTCTTTCGACGCTTATGAAATGCATTAGCATTGCCGCAACCGCCCTTTTTGCTTCTACCGTAATCCCTGAGAGGGAGGAATGAGCGGAAAGACTCGAAGGGCGACCAGATCCGGAGACGGGCGTAAGCATGGACGGGTCCCTAACGTTTCAATATCAAACGCATCCGACGACGCCCGGGCCCAGCCACAAGCCTCCTAACCCCCGGCGATCCCCCCTTGTCCCGCAATAACGCCACGGAAGAAACCCTACAAAGCACACCTTCACCGCCCAACGGCAACCCGCCGAACACCATCGCTTGGTCCTACAACCCTCACACACATAACAATGAAGGAGATGATGGGTACACGAAATGAGGGGCAAAAGGGTTGCAGGAGATGAGGAATCACTCTAGTGTTGGCTTGCTGACCCGGGGAAAGCACGAAAAATCCATGGGTCAGAGTGGACGGTCGCTGGGGATCGAACCCGCAACCTCTCGAATGCGAGTCGCATATTCAATGCGACATTAATTCTCTCGGTTGTAAAAAGTATTACTGTGTTACAAAATTTGAGTTGTACTCTTAAATTTAGTTCCTCAAAATTCAAAGAACATACATTAACAACTTTCTCTGATTTGTTGGCACGAAATGAAATTTAAATAAGAACCAAGAAACGAGTGTAAAACTTGGAGTGGGTTCGAAGTTCCCCATCCTATTAGAACTAGATTAAGCTCGAATCTTGCAAACCGCGTTTATGAACTGACTCAGCACACGTAGCCCTACCATGACATCGCCTGCAGTTTGACTCACCAGTCCTTCAGAGAGCTGTCGCCCCAATAACATACAGTAGGGACGATAGTTCTGTGCCGGTTTTTTTTTTTTTTTTTTTTTTTTTAGAAAGGGGAGATAGTTGAAGAGTTGGAAAGGAAGAAAGTTTTGGCTTATTTCGCCAGGTCAAGGGAGTTTCAGGTGGTAGGTAGGAATATGTTAAGGTAAAGATGGTGGAGTCCCGCATAAGCACCTCGGTCATTCTCGTAATGTGGTTGCTGCCGGCTGTGCCGGTCAGGCGCATTGATTGGATTCTCAGGTGGACAGCCATGGCGCTAGTCCCTGACTGTTACCTGGGGGATTTGTGGTGAACATTTATTTGTATTGTAAAGTGTTTTCATCGGTTGAAGCGTCTCTGTGAGTGTGGTTGTCGAAGAAGATGTGATTCTATGTACGAGCCTATGAATGTGTTGCTTTCGTCAAGTTTGTTGCAGTTCTCCTCGAGTAGCTGGAGCTTCTGAAGGACAGTGGCTTCGGAGTGCTGGTGCTGCTCTCGAAGTCCAGCGATGGCGGCCTCTAGGGCTCCCAGTCGCGTGGGCCGGTCGTTGCAGCTGCTGTCTGTGGCGTCATCTGATTCCAGGAGGTGAGTTTCGATGCGTGCCAGCTTGCGCTGACACGAGTTGACTACTGGGTTCTGCTTGTCCTGGACGTTCTGCCGAAGTCGCAGGAACTGTGAGGCAATCGTTGAGAGGTGTCGGATTGTTGTGCGATGTTTGGCCTCCATTGCTGCCAGGCGTGCATTGGAAGACTGTTGCAACGCCTCGAGGCGGAGGCCGATGTCCCGTAGGCTGAGTTGTATGCTTTCCACAGCGGTCTGCAGGCTTGATGCTGTGGAAGCGCAGGAAGGCTCGTGTTGATGATGTGATGCTGAAGTTGTTGTCTGTTCGTCGTGATTTGGCGCTGATAGTGCTGAAAGGTTTGGCGGTTGAGCTGGCGGCGTTGTTCGTTGAGTTGCTGTTGCCCTCGGATAGAGCGGGCACTGCGCCTGGCCTGTAAAGTGGCCGTGGCCACTACAGGTGGCGCAGTACCTGCGGCGTCGGCGGAGATCGTGGCTTGTGCAGTGTGCAGTCAGTGTTGCGGCACCGCAGTAGTGGCACCTGGGAGGTGCGGCGCAGGAAGAGGCGTCGTGTCCATAGGAGCAGCATCTTCGGCAAGGCTGATGACCTTCCGTACGACTAGCCTCAGCTCGAAGGACCTGCCCTAGCAGGGGCAGGCCGGAACTCAAGGCTGCATCGCGGTCGGCCAGGTCAGCGAAGATCAGGCGAAACAGCGTTGTTGGACGAGGGACTTCGCTGATACGACACAAACACAACACCACACCACTGCATGACTTGTTTATTGTCACTATGTTCAGATTGCTGTATCATTATTTTATATTTACATATCATACACAAACCTTGTCACGCGTATGCATTGTCTTAAACTAGCAGAGACTTATTAGCGTGATAAACACTCTACACCAGAAATATCAACACCGTCGTCTTCTTCTGCAAGACTTTCCCTTTCATCTTCTTCAGATGTTTCCCTTACATCGTCTATAGTCTTCTTCTCCTTCGCTGTCACAATATTCCCTAACTTGGATTACAAAACTTTCTATTGCATTTTCAAACAGGTTTTGTTGTTGTTGTTCTTCTTTTTCTTCAATATATATATGTCTTCCTACTTAATAACGTATTGACAGGCATTTTCACACTTTTCCATGCTAATGTCGTCAATATG
Source organism: Deroplatys truncata (assembly GCA_030765065.1). NCBI lineage: Eukaryota > Metazoa > Arthropoda > Insecta > Mantodea > Mantidae > Deroplatys > Deroplatys truncata. The sequence goes on from CM060979.1 coordinate 193,533,573, forward strand.
TTCTTAGCTAAGCTTAATAAATAACATCATCTAATTTAAAAGGGTGTTCTACAAGCTACCTATTTCTTTATATCAGCCCAGATGAGCTCTACTCGATTAAACCCGATGAATAGGGAGGTAATCGGAGAACATTGTGTGCATGGCCTGCAAACTATCAACGTAAAATTTTGGAACAGGCTATGACCCTTACTTAGGTTGCAAAGCTCCAAACTTAGCATCCTTTCATGGAATGGGGCAAGTCGTGCATCTTATTTTGGTATGAGACGATGGGGGCTTTTCCAACTGGTACGGTGCGTTATCAATCAACAAAACAGATCTGAGAAGCAAGTTAGGATTTAGTTTTTCCATTAGCCATTTTTTTGTATTTTTCTCCATAATTTTGTGGTATATTAACTTTTTTTATTTTTACATAAAATTTGCAGAAGGCAAGAACTCCAAATAAACACACCAAAATACATAATATATGCAATCCAAGTTTAATTGCAGAAACACAGTGGCGTCATTTAGGGGGCAGGGGGACAATTATTGCTCCCCTCCCATTATTGCTCTACCAAAAGAAAAATAACATCTATACTGTTAATACAAATATTTCACATTTAAGAAGTAAAAGAAAATGTTCGTTTAGGCCAAATATATCGTTAATATCCACACGAAAATTCGGGAAAGTGCTCCATTTTTGCCCCCCCCATGCAGAAACCTAAATGGTGCTCCTACAGAAACATATAATAACTAATTTATAAACACAGAGTTCAAGGTAGCATAGTCATAAACAGACGGTTGGCATGAGAGATGTTACTCGGACTACTGCTGCCGCTAGAGTGAACTGGTTGCACTCACTGCGCATGCTCGACAGTTGGGGTTCGCTCACTGTCCAGATAACCAGTGCGCATACAGGCTTCACCGGCACAGAACCATCGTCCCTAATGTTGCTTAATGCAGAATAGCTCAACACAGCATAGTGCAGACAGACCCATTACAAACTGTTTAATCAGGAACTCCTCATCGGACGTCAACATCTGACGATTTTTTACTTCCTTTAATACGCACGTAGTAGGAGAAAGGATATTGGGTACATTCAACCATTCGATACCGAGATTTCACCGGAAGGACATAATTTGAAGCCTCTTAAATACAAAAAAAAGCATTTCTGGAAAAGTGTTCTACTGTAAATGTATATATATATATATATATATATATATATATATGCATATGTCTGCGAATGGCATAACTTAGACAAACTTGGTATATAAGTGCAGCATACTCCAAAGATATGACACGAAGATTTTCAAGATAATTCCCAACTTCTAATTATCAAATATATGGAACATTTTTCAAAATCCATTACTTTCTCAAAAAAGAGCTCTTAACGTATTTCATTAAAATACCATTTATTAAAGATTAGTTTGGATTAATAGGGGTAATATAAGCCTTTCGACTTCTCAACACTGCGTCCTTCAACAGATCTATTGCGAATACCCTACTCTAGAAGTCCCATTTTAATTTAATACTTTTAATATAGCCTATAATTTTATTGGGAATGTTAAGGCAATCTGTCCTGGAGTTGGAAAAGCAAACTCCACGTGTCTTACTCTCTGTCGGACAATTTCTTCGCATTCACAAAGTATACGTCTTGCCGTTTCCTTTTCCCCTAAACACCATCCGCATATATTTCATTTCAGCATTGCCCATCTTGTAGAGATGATCCTTAAATGCTCAGTGCTCAGTAAGGAGACTATTTATCTTCCTCAGCTCCTGTTTGCTGATTGTGGGGATCTCTTTTTGTCTTTTCGCGAGAGTTCAAATACTGTTCTGATTATTTAGCTTTGGAACTTGTTCCCAACAGCTAGTTCTTTTTCTGTGTTCCCGGACTTTTATCTTACCCTTGATATAGCCATCTGGCACTCTACAGAATGGTTACAGACCAATGAATGGAGTATTAACTTCTTCCTTGCCTAGCCAATCCACAATTTCATTGTCGTCAACTCCTTAGTGTCCTGGCACCCACATTAAAGTAGCCATAATCCGTTTTGCCAGCTGATTCAGTATTTGCCAGTCTGACAGTCCTCAACGAGCTTTTACTCAATAGTGTAAGCTCTAAGGGTCTTTAGCGCTGCTTAATTGTCCGATAAAACATAGATCCTGGCACTACGAATGCCTTAATTGACATTTACATGGGCACATATTTCTAATAGCATGAACTTCATCTTGGAATATGGTGAGTTAATTGCTAAGAGCTTTAGCTAGGGTAAAGTTGGGCCCATAAACTCCTATACTGGTTCTCCCATCTATTTATAAACCATCTGTACACCATATAAGTGACTCATTACCAAATATGGGTCCATATTCGTTCCAAGTTAGACAATTGGTGATTGTAACCTGTAAAGGAATGATCTAGTTTGTGTTTAGGAGTCATCCAGTACCATAATGTAATGAGATTCTCCTCTTTAATTTCACAGAGAATTTTCATGTGATCAGATAGGTCACATGGTTTGAGGGCACTAGCTAAGGCAATTTTCCTCACCTCAAAATGAAGAGGTATTATGCCGATAAGCGCTTCAATTTTGAAGAACAAAATGAAATGTGAGAAATTGATTTAAAGCTGCGCTATCTATTACAACTCTATTGGAAATAGCTGTATTTTGTTCTGTTTTAGACCACTAAACAAAAGATGCATAGATTATCATGGGTCTCATAATAGCAGTATATAACCAATGGATCATATAAGCCTTAAGACCTCATGTTTTGCCAAATAGGCTGTAGCAATTCCTAAATGTTGCCAGAGATTTTACTCCTTCTAACTGAGAATTCCAGGCCATTCTGCTGTCCAAAATAATGTACAGATATCTGACTTGTTTCTACAGTTCAAGCATTCATAGTTCATTGTGAATTGGAGCTAAAAAATAAAGCTTTTTGTTCCTCGTAAATGGTATGATAACCGTTTTGTTAGGGTATACAGGTAACCCCTCCATCCTAGATCATTAACAAGGTTGAGAGCATTCTGTGTGAGTTCCTTAATTATGGACTCGTCTCTCCCTCTTATCACGATGACAAGGCTATCTGCATATCCTTGAGCTTCAAAACCAACACTTGCCAATTTCTCAAGAACTGTGTCAATCACCAAGGCACGTAATAGAGGCGAAATATATTTACAGGAAAAATAAAATGTATATCTTTAATTCTCTGGGTACAGCCTGTGAAGCGTCCTCTTCATTTGGAAGGAATTGTGTGTAATCTTACACAACTAGCATACGTTAAGCGATAGGTGAAAACGTATTTTAACAATGCAGATCTCTTAAAACGCACAATTTATTTCATCTAACCTTTTTGTAGCATAAGCCATTTCCGAGATATCCGTCATTCATAGTTCGAGTTGCTCAAAACTTTGCCATTCTTTTAAATTGCTGTTGATTCTGAGTTCTTTCTTGCAATTGCATGGAAAGAATATGGAATTTTAAGCCCTGCAAATAAGTCAAGTTATTAAACACTGACTATCGCTGTTCCCTTTGTATGTATAACGAAATGTGTAATGAAGCTATTTCTGCAAAGCTTTATCTCAGTTAAGATGAAGTGGTTAGAAAAATAAGCTTTCATAAGGATATTTTGTATATCCACTAATGAACAATAGAGGGTAGAGATAGGTATGTGAATGTAAAACCTCAGATTTCTTTATTGTTTCATTTGTATAGACCCCTTTAATTTATATGGTAGCTTTGGTGATTTTACTTGAAGAATAACTAATGGTGTTTTAATTCGTTGAGCTGTAGGTTTTCTTAATGTTAGTTTTACTAGTATGCATTTCACTATCATACTTCCGGACTCGGCAAATAATAGGTAATAATTTTAGGAAAATAAAAATACCCCTATCCAGTCGAATATCGAAATCGAGGCCTACTGAATTGAGAAGCCAGAATGCTGACTCCTGAACCGCAGGCCTGTCTTCAATGCGTTGAATGCTTGATCATTTATTAGAAACAAAGGGTTCTAAAGAACGAGCAACTCACTTACAACACCTTTTATAACTACAAAATAATAGGCTGAACATAATATATTCCCTACTATTTTGTACAACAGTCAGCAGACAAACGCCAGGCCAGTCTATCGCTACGGCACGGATAGATTAGGTTAGAGGTGTCACGGGATTTGCTGGCTGTCGATCGCGTTACGCATAACAAATCTGTTATTTCCCACATCAATGGTAATGCGGAACGGAAGACTCCATTATCTTCTCGGTAGAAGCGTGGGATTTATCCTGATCTGAAACGCTTTCCAAATTCCACCGTCTAGAATTACCTTTTGCTATGTGTGAAGTTCTGTATGGACAGAGGTAGACGTTGCAGCGTCTATATATATATATATATATATAGGATTTATTGTGGCTGGATTGTTGTTTTACAAAGTTACGATAGTATAAAATAACTGCAAAACGGCACTTGTAAGACTAATTTACTTATATTTAACTTCGTGATCATAAATGTATTAAAATTAATATGCAAATGATAGTATTGAGAGCTCAACGGGAGGGAAAATAAAAAGAATTGGAATGAACGATTATCCAATTGAAGAGCATTAACTTCAAATTATATATAGACACTTGCAGAGGTTTGGAATAACGAGTATATAATGAAAATGTTACCTAAGAGACATCTGCCGTCTGATGAAACACCAAATGAGGTCTTAAATCAAAGAAAAGCTAAATCAGATCGGATAACTACACCAATTTCTTTCTTCTTTTTAGCTCCATTTACACCCCGCTTTTAACTACATTGGTCTTATCGGTGGCCTTTCCTTTGGAACTTATTGCCTATCGGTGTTAACTCGTATTCTCTTGTCGTTGGGCTTCTTGCACTTTTTGGGTTTTAATCATTAGATCACACACACACTCATTCCAGACTCTGGGGAGGATAGAGAAAAGTTCGTACCCCTCCAGCCGGGAAATGAACCTGGAACGCCTCGCACAGCACGCAGGTGCTCTACCGACTGAACTACGGGGCCAGCACCGATTTTCTTGTTGATGACGATAATGGTGGTTTCCAAATATAAAAATGAGGTATGAGATAATATAATGTAATTACGCAGCGCAACGCCACCGGCCGACCCGGCATACGTGCGGAACTGGCCATCGGAACACACATGCAGAACAGTGGGATTGAGGAACAACAGCCCATTGTGTGCCGCTTTCGCGCCCCAAAGGCTTCCTTTGAGCCGTTTCGAGCAGGTTCCACTTCTAGAAATTACCGCCTTGTATGCGGGCCTAAATGAGGGGCTGCTCTGCTCGCGAGTTAAGTTGAATTCCGTTAGTTAAGAATTTACGAAGTGAAAACTGGATAGCGAAGTTGAATAGTACTAGTAGTTCAGTTGCGAGTTGTGATTCGACGGATCAGTTGTTTTGTGTTCCGAGTGTGTGCTAAAAGTGACTCAAGTGTAATTGGTATTCTCATTATTGCAGTAATAGTGAAGGCCTGTCAACTCAGCAAATTCTGTCTCCAGCGAAAACGTCGGAAATATGAACATCTACCTGGACTATCTACCTGAAGCCCGTGCAATATCACAAACATGAATATATTACATTTGCAGGAGCGTGTAATTAGTGCAAATCTTGACAATACTTACCTATGTACACATGTGTAAACTCTGAATATCACAAATGATAGAGAACCTTTCGAAGCAGTGATTCGTTTGAATCAAGAAAAGTTGTTAAAAGCTATTTCGCACCCAGAAATATAAAAAAGGTGTGCTGTAGTGTGGTAGTTTAGTATACACGTAGTAATTATTGCTTAATCAGCAAAGTTGGAAAAATTCTTGCTTACAATTATTTTTATTATTTATTGCCAAAGCTCTTGTATATTACTTTGGGGTTACTTATAATGCTTATTGAATAAAATATCCTTAGAGGAAAGCACGACATAAGGCTAAGTTCGTTACTTTTATATACACGCACTCCATTCTGTGCTCATCCATACCTAAGTGCTGGGCAACGCTTTTTAATAGCTCCTTGGCCTTTCCTGCCTTAAAGAATTAGGGTATTTTTCCTTTTCATGGTTATGTACATTAAATGTAGTTCTATTATCGATAATTGGCTGGTATTGCATAAGAAGTGAATACATTTACGCATAAAGTAATTACTTTCTTGAAACCAAGATGGAAAGAAAATCATCAATTTGGAAAAATATCTACCTGTGCAGAAGAAAGTAATTTAGACGTGAAACTCGTGAGAGGATTAAGCTCACGTTGAGTTGTTTTACAGGACAATATACTTTTTTAAAATTAATGAAACTATAAGCGAAGTGGGCAGTTGATTTTGCCCCACTTGGGGACAGCTTATTTTTCTGTACAGTACTGACTACAACCCATATCAGCGTTCTACTGTCATTGATCCCCGACCGATTCATGACGTAAAACGTTTTCAAGATATTCATTTTCTAGGAAATTTATCAGTTTTCATACCTCTAATTTCTCTGTTTGTGTTCCCTTTTCAGCACTTTCTGCATATATATGCATATAAAATACTGCTGCCCAAATTTCATAGCCTTGCTTAATGTTTATGGTGCATATTTGCACGCTGTCAGTAAAATGAAAGTTAAACGTTACAAAATAAATGACGAAAAGAAACTTCAGAGATATTTTTTTCCATTCTTTAAGCAGCTTCCACCTGTGTCATTCAATATTTTCCCTGAATCTTGAAATTACCTGCTAAATAAGCGTAGTAAAGCGTCGGTATAGAAATGCATAGTACATATTCCGTAACCCTCAACCGAACTGCATAGGAACGCTGAATCAACCGGTCGTAAAAACCGTGGAGTAGAGGTATTAAAGCCCCACTTTTATGTGTCTGGAGTTAGAAAGCTTAAAGCTAGGAAAAGGCTCTGAACGTGGCTCACAATTCTTTCCTAAGAGATTTTTACATCGATGAAATTTTAAAAGTGCTAAAGCTTGTCTATGCCAAGATTGAAGATTATCAAAGGTACGAGAAACATAAAGTCTACGAGGATCGATTGATCAATGCAATTTTTCGTTCATTGTTTATGTAAACAAAATTTACAACCATGTCTCTAAATAGATTATCTGTCTCATAATTGAAATTTAACTTTGGTTTTCTTTCTAAAGGTTCGAGAAGGCGCACCTTTGACCTGTTTTTCACCAAGCCTTCCGTAAATATCCCGTATTTTAGAAAACAAACAGTATGAATCGTAATTGAAACCTTTGATAATTAGCAACACTTGTCTTTCTGTGATTATACTTCCTTTTAGAATACAAAATACAAATACACAAATGACACAACGTTTTCGTATATGAATAGCATTTTTACCTTCTCTACTACGTATAGTAAATAGGGGAAGTATTGCATTCCACCCAAAAAATCCCATACCGAGATTTCACCGGAAATACATGTTTTGAGGCCTCCTGAATCCAAAAAAAGTATTTTTGGAAACATGTCCGTGTGTGTGTCTGTGTGTGTGTGTGTGAACAGCATAACTCAGAAACGAACAGTCGGATAAACACCAAACTTGGTATTTAGGTTCAATATCTTCCAGAAATGCGACATGAAGGTTTTCAAGAACCTTCCACTCCAGATTACCCTATATATGGAACATTTTTAAAAAAATTTAATTTTCTCAAAAATGGCTCTAACGATTTGATTAAAGTATCACAAATTTAAGATACTTACATTAAAAACAAAATATATATCTTGAATTTTCTGGGAATGTCTCCAAAAGTATTCTTCATTGTGAACGACTTTTGCATAACTGGTAAACCATAAGAAATAGACAAAATTTTACTACACAAAAAATGTAGATCGCGAACAACATTTATGTCATACACATTTTTTTTTGTTGAGTGAACCATTTTCGAGATATTTCTTGTTATTCCCTTAAATTTTCCAAAACTTCTTCTCAAATGGGAATTCATTATTCATTTTTTGTATGTCCTGGACATACAAAGAGAATGGAATACGCCATATAGCAACCAGCTCTTAAAAGATTTGACTATCGCTTAAATACTACCATATTCCCCTTGCATCTACAAGAAAATTAGCAACAAGATTAACATGAAGCATATGGAGAATAATCGTTTGTAAAAATAGTTTTTACAAGAGTAGAGAAAGTCATGTGAGTGTAACACATCAGATTTTTTTAATACATCATAATGGAATTAGCGAAAGCCCGCTAAATATGCTATTTTGTGCATATCCATATGGGTTTCTTTAAGTTATTTTGCACAAATATCTCGATTCTTATTCGTTGTAAATAAGCTCGAGACATTCCATCGTAATGCGTTGTGATGAACATTACAGCCAGGTGATAAATATGCTTAAAAGAAAAGTAAACGTGTATTTTAAGGACTTAGAAACACAGGTACAAACTTTTCTGTCATATGCCCCATTGTCCTAGAAAATATTTATGGTTTATAGCAGCGGTGGCGAAAACGCGACTCGCGAGTCATTTTGACTCGTAGGCGCCATTCGCTCTCTGCCACAGTCCCTTTGTTTTTCACATACTGCTGAGTGATGCAGTGCGTGTTGCATATTTGGTAACTCGCGGAAGGAAGGCGTTTTCGCCACCCTTGGTTTATAGCATCTACTTTTATAATTTTACATTGCAGGTTACTAATAATTAATAACAATTTATATACGCATAAGCATTTATCCATTTTAGAGCCAGCATTATATTTCTACTTATACGCACAGGGCGTTTTAGAATTCGACCGATTAACTTTAAGGGATTATAGAGGGTGTTGGGGAAACAATTTGAAATAGGACACTTATAGTCCCAGAGGGCATGATTTTTTTGCAATAAGCCAAAATAAATTGTACGCCACTGATAGCACCTCAATAGTATTGCAACTATTTGCTGCACTGCCAAGAAGTGTACATATATGGTTTGGTGGAAAAGCAGGGAGTTTTGAAGTCAATGGCACCTGATTCCAAGTACAAGCCCTGCCGAATGTTTCTTTCGCTTTCTCTCTCTCTCTCTCTCTCTCTCTCTCTCTCTCTCTCTCTCTCTTTCTTCAAATTGTTGATTTGGAAGGATATGAAATACTGTGCTACTCCATTTGTTATTCCCGTTGCTTTAAATGTAATCAAGCAAAGGAAACGAATGAGTTTCGAACAGGAATGTACAACATAAGATACTGTCATGTTCTAAGCATACAATAATATGTAATCAGAATCTTTTATGGAGATGACTAAGAATGGCATTACCATCACATCGGACTAATACACTATTGTGCTTACGAATTGAAAGAATGTGCTGTAAGCTCTGGATAAGAAATAACTAGTGTGCAAGGCAAACAACAGTCACATTCCTGCTTATTCACTTCCAGGAGCCGTAGAAAAGCGTATTTCTTTTTCAGATATACGGAAACAGCTTAGAGTGAGTATGCCCATTTGTAGACTCTGATTGTCTGAAATATTTTCCTTTTGGGAAGCGCCAATGAATTACGAGATAGCACTGCTATACATTTGCAGAAAGTCAAATACATCTATGAAAGCGCCTGTTGACAGTTGCACGGATAGCTCACTGGGTCATGGTTCACTATATCGTGCTGTGTTCGATTCCCACTGTAAAGTTACTTATGTTTTTTCTTGCGGTGTTTTAGATGAAAATTAGATAGATATAGATAAAGTATAGATAAATTACTGAAGTTATTACACAAGTATTTATTGCATGGTTCATTGATGTATATGCATATTTAAGATACAATAGGATGACAAAATAAACAACAGCGAAAGAAAACACAACAAAAGTAACAAGAAAAAGGGAAATAGAGATAAATTACCTTTGTCTAACGGAACAAATTTGACCTAGCTTCGCGCACTTCAGCCAAAAAGTTGTCCATGTTTTGTCATTTCCTCTGGTCAGCCAGTAGATCTCAGCATGCCAATCACTTTCTTGAGGGACTTAAGAATTTGTCTTTCAGTTTAATCGTTCGCTGGTTCTCCCACTGTGCACATTCCGCCAAAATATGTACCCAGTCCTCATCCAAATCACAGATTGGACAGCTTCTCCTGCCAGAATCGTCAGTCATTTTCTGTGCCCTTCAGTCTAAACCATGCTATTCCTGATCTTTCCTTTCTTCCTGAATTAAGTATATATGCCCCCAGTTACCCCAGTTCAATTTTATTTCATTTGCTAGATTAGAGAAGGTTTAATTTTACAATCCGATTCTATTTCCTGTTGGTTGATATCTCTTAGTTTTCTTTTAACACCTTTCCATATGTTTTTGTCATTTGTTTCAACTCTTAGCCATACTGACCCCATTCCTATTCTCCTCAAACCCCTTTCAAATCAGCTGCCCAAAACTTAGGAGACAGGTTTTCTCGCTGGTATTTATAAATTTGGATCGTAGTGTGGAGTTGTCCCCATGCATCAACCTTAGCCAGTACTTCACTGCTCTTATTTTTTATTATATTGTGTCTTCATAACATCCCACCTCCCGAATAAGTACATGCATACGCGAATAGCAATGGTAATTTTAATTTATTAGTAAGCCAGAAGTTTATCGCAATAAGCTTTTTTTTAAAAAAAAATCATTTCTAAAGAGGGTCTATTAAACTGTTTAAATCTATTACATAGGAACGCCTGTGATATTGTATTCCCACAGTGCAGTTGCAATGCTTAGACGCCTGCTCCTTTCTGAAGGTCACTATGGCGATATTCAGTGCTATTTAGTAAAATTTAGAAATTAATGATAAAAACGTTGTACAAAAGAAGCAGCAATAAATGTTCCGCTACGTGAATATAAAATATAACCAATGGATGATATAGCGCAGTGGTGGCGAAAGCGGGACTCGCGAGGCAGTGTGACTCGCAGGCGCCACTCCTTTTCTAGCTATCTATTCATTTGTTTTCCATACGCTGCTGAGTGGTGTAGGGCGTGTTGCATATTTGATGACTCGAGGAAGAAAGGCATTTTCGCCACCCTTAATATAGCGCATGCTTTTAAACAATGCAACGGCAATAACATGACGGTGGTCTAATACAGGTGTGGTATAAATTTACGAAAATAAAGTCGAAGTGTTAGAGATAATGAATGTAGAAATAAATGTAGCTTTCTAATTTCACAGTAGACCGGAAGCAACACACAAATGTGATTCGCTTGACATGCTTCACATGCAAGTAAATGGCAGTAATCTGGTATGTAGTCTTTTATTTTAGTTCCATTTATACCCTGCCTTTAACTACATTGGTCTTATCGGCGGCTTTTCCTTTTGGTAATGGTGTTAAATCGTGTACTCTTGTCATTGGTTTTCTTGCACTTTTGGTTTTTAATCATTACATCACACACACACAAATTCACACTATCATTCATGCCTCCAGACTATGTACTGGATAGGGAATAATCTTTGCTACAGAATAATCCCCACCCCCTAGCCGGGAATCGAACCTGGAACTCCTCGCACAACATGCTGGTGCTTTACCGACTGAGCTACGCGGCCAGCCTATGTATTCATGTGCACGCCATGAATAGAGGGAACACATTATGTAAATATTAGGGAGAAATGCCTAACATTTATTACTCCATCCATTCCCCCTTAGGGATGGAGAAATGTAGCTGCTAAAGATCTACAATGGAAACCCTACATGCTCATTCTTCTTAGAGAAGGAGTGGAGGAAATTAGAAAATGAAAGAGGAAATTAAGAAAATAAGCTTTTTATTCATATCTCAGGCAGGAGAAAATTAGGTGTAAACAATAACAAAGAACCAGGAGAGTTAAAATTGCTTATCCTCGGACTGGATGAAATGGAAGCACATTACAAATCCAGGAAGATCATGGAAAATTCACATTTTTATTGATCCTTAGAGTGAAGGGAAGTGGAGAACCTTAGGGACAAATTAGGAAGAAAAACTGTTTATTCACACCTCGTAGTGGAGAAACGTTGTACAAACCACGAAATATAAAGGAAAATAAAAGCTTTTATTTTTCTCTCATTGAAGGAAACTGGAAAATGATGAGGAATTAGGAGGAAAACTGTTTGCTTACGCCTCGGTTCAGAGGAAAGTTGCATAAATTGAGGAAGTTGAAAGAAAATTAAACTTTTTATATATCCTTAGACTGGAGAAAAATGATAAGAACCAAGGAAGATAAAGGAAAATTAAAGCTGCTATTTATCCTCAGGGTGGAATATATTTATAAAAACAACGTAGATCAAGGAAAATTAAAGTTCCTATTCATCCTGGGAGTAAAGCAGACATGACGATTATAAGAAAAAGTAAAGGAAACTAAACATGTTATTCATGCTTTGGTGCAGAAGGTATTCAAAGGAACGGTTGAGAGTGACGTCCTTCAACTTCCAAGCATAGATTGTAGCCACGAATAAATGCATCTCGTACTGTCTCGAAATTGCCTGGATGTCGCGGATTAATCACAGACAGCCATTATTCTCGCGAGCAGTTCCTTTTATGAATTTATTGGGGTATCGTGTACAAAGCTCTTAATGTGGCTCCATAAGAAATAATCTGGAGGGGTGAGGTCAGGAGAGCGGCCAAGCAACAGTGCCACTAGATCAATGCATTGTCCTGGTATTGCATTATTTAGATGGTTTCTAACGTTCCGAATAAAGTGGGCGGGAGCTCCGCCATGCTGGAACCATATATGACTTCGGATGACAAAAGGACAGTCTTTCAGAAACCCGGGTATAACATTAGTCAAGAATTGGTGATACACGTGTTCATTTAGCCGAGGTGGAAGAAGATATGTACCCACGAGTAACTGAAAATATGCTAGCCCAAATGCTGACCCCGAACATGTACTGACTGCTCTTCTGCACATTGAAATGTGGATGATAATGGCTACACACATTGTTATTTCTCTGGTTAAGTGCCACTTCTTCCCTTGTAAAACAACAAGGAGGAGTACTCGAAAAAGAAATCAGATTGTTCGACGTGCTGTTCAGAGACGCAGTTATAGTCTGCTGGTGTCAAGGACTGAGCCTTCATAAGTTGGAACGGATGGAGTGGTCTACCTGCACCATGCGCCATACACTCGAATGATGTGTGCCCATTGTGCGTGCAATTGCACGGGTACTAGCTAAAGGGGTCTCCTGAAACCTTCTGAGTACGTCTTCCTCAAATACCGGAATGCGACGTATTCGTCCTCTTAGACGCTGATAATCAGATTGAAAAGTTGTGGGACGTGGATGAAGTTTATTAGGGTATCTTCCTCTGTAAAGTCGCGCAGCTTCATATATGTTGTCTTTAGCTTCCCCTTAAACAAAAACCACGTCTGCTACCTTCATTAGCCATTCTTCCACTGAATACGATCAACATAACTCAAATGAACAGCAAGGCTGTCAGCCGTAGTGACCTTCAGAGTTGCGCATGCCCTTAGGTATTGTAGCTGCACTTGCGAACAGGAATATTGCAGGTGTTCCTATGCAATATATTTAAATCAATATACTTATAATTGACTTTATTACACTAAAGCTTACTGTTTTTTCTTCTTGATTACCGAGCGGAATGGCCCAGGCAGCAAAGCCGCTCACTCTGACCATGGGGCTCTTCGTGGTTTTTCCCTGTTCACCTAGGCGAGTGCTGGGGTGGTGTATTATACCATGATTTCTTCTTTCCCTTATTTCGTATCATTTCATCATTCTCCCTTTTATGTTTCAGGAAGTATCTTCGGGTTCCGCAGTGTGACTGCTGTCGAGGCAGATGGCAAGTTTGCTGAGCTTTGTAAAATATTTATCCTCGTAGAACGCCAAGGTGCGTTGGGCTGCCTGCTAGGGTCGCTTCGTCGCCCTTTCACCAGATTCTTTACCTCTGCTGGTGAAGGCGGGCGTTTCAAACTGGGAATGATAGGACTTCCGTGCGTCTCTGTGGACCTGTCTGCCTGCACACCTGCGAGCTCCTGCGGCTTCTTTACTTCATCCCTGTCTCTTGGGGGCTTGTAGACACAATAGATCTAGTTGACCGTAGTGGCGAGGTGTCCTTCTCCGTTGAAAAACATCTACCTCTTGTGACTTTGTCTAGTTTTTAACTGTCGCTGCACTAATGTCCCCATTGTCACTTCGTAAATGTAATCTAGTTCAAACTTTCACTGTCAGTTCTCTTAGTTGTCACTATAACTTCACTTTCTTCGTGGCGCAGCGGATAAGGACATACGCACCACAAAGTCTCTTCTTCCGGGCGGTTTTCTCCCTGGAGAGTCGAACTAAAGACTAAAGACTTCTCCAATATCACCCACAGCAGTAGCACTCACTGCACGTGATAGCAGTCGTCACAAACTCGCTCGGAGAACAGCATTTTTCGTCGCATCAGAGAAACACTTGCTAAATCTCTTAACTGACTGACTTGCGAGAGCACTCGCTTATATAGCCGTTAGAAATTTTCGCGAGTTCTAGAACGTTCGAGTAGAAGAAACATCCAGAATATTCTGATTACCCGACGATAGCGCTACCAGTGTTTTCGCTGAGAGCGTTACTTATCTTCGTTTATCTCCGACTGCCCGGCGCTCTCGATAACCTTGAGCCATAGCTGCTGCATCACAATATTGTACAACATTTAAAAGGTGTTCAGCAAAGAGTATACGTATTAACCTGAGCTCTGACAGACAAATGACTCTAACTTTCCAAAAGAAAAAGAAGTAAAGCAAATAAGCAACGAAGAAAGATAGCGGAAAAGCTATCGATAGTAGTGAAGCACTTCTTGCATTAGGAAACTCACCTTTTCATAATGTCATACTGTGGTACTTCTTTACTCTTTGGATACATTCACTGTATCTCTACATCATAACCTTCTTTTTACTTTTGGCAGTTATTTTGAAAAGAATTGTCCCAATAATTCTGTTTTAAAAATATGGCCCCCTTTACTGTGCCTCTCTATGCATTCGATCCTGCTGAGAGCCGACCAATCAGAAGGGCTATGCCTCGCCTTCATACTCCTTCCTACCATAGTTTGCAAGTGTTCAAGTCACGTAACTAGGGTGACCCTAAACGTTTTTGACATTATCCCTTGATGCCATTCTAAATAGTTGCAGATAAAATGCAATGTTATAAATGCATTCTTAGAACAGATACAGCATTAACAGCCTAATAAACGTGAGTTACACTGTACACTGCACGAGATATAATATTGTAAATAAAATTAATGGTTTCCAAGCCCTACAGGGTGTATCTAATTTTCGTTTCCAGTCTACTTTTTTAAGTCTCCAATTCCTATAGCTCCCGTGATACCTCTTTTGCATCATTTTACAGTGTTAAAATTGGAAAGTACACTGGCTTGCTTCCAAAGAGTCATGGCGACATTGCTTCACTCCTCTTGATTCGCATCTGCCTTTCCACACCGAACTAGCATTACTAGCAAGTGTTCTAGTAAAACATCTTGTTTCAGAAATTTTCGCAGAAACTGAAGTCTTCCACTCGCAGTTGGCATCGTTCTTTGTGATGATTTTGCTGACGACATACTTTGAGCTAGGCAACTAACTTGCCGTCCCACAACAGTAGACTCAACAAAGGGAGAGGCTCCATATTAAAACTTCATTTTTATAAGTTTAGAAGATGTTTACGAATAAAAAGTATTAATCCAATATCGCCAGATTAATTTATTCTTTTATTTACTTTTTTGAGGTTATATGTTTCATAGCCAAAATGTAAAAAAGAATGAACTATATATCCAAAAAATTGCATACAAGTAAGATATTCTATCATAGAAGATGTAGTTCAAATGTGACGTTTGCACGTGACAACTGAAGAAATTGACACTGCCTGGCACTAACGTATTACAGCATAAGTAATGCTGTATTTCTGAGTTCAAATCAGTGGGTGCGATCACGGTCCAGGACGATGAATTTTAAGTGTGCTTAAATGCAAGAGCCTCAAAATAGTAAATTCATTACGGTGTACATTTAAAAACTACGATTGAAATCCTATATTGTCCGCATTAGTATAAGCATGGCAGTTGTTAACTCGTTCAGTGGGTTTAACTCATTATTAGAATCAAATTTATTTCTGATTTTAATGCAAAGCAAAATTGCGTACATAATTTGTATGTTTTATTAAAAATTTCCTTTATAGGGAAATATTAATGGTGAAATTGACAGCGTTACAATTCTTTCAGACTGTATAACACAAAATAATATGTATAAATAAATATAATACTGCAATCGATTGTAAATTACAACACTGTAATAAAACATTGTCTTATTCCTCATGCTAGTGCTGATATGAGTAGGTCTAGGAGTCATATGGGGAGGGATGTTTCTTTTTTCTAGTATACGAGGTCATACACTCCGAAAAAAACTGAAGTGGTTGGAAAGAATTGCATTATCACACTGGATTGTTTGATCGGTCGCTACATTTCGCTTACCCAATGTAACTTCATTATCCACAACAGTCGCGTACAGAGACGATTTTGAGAACAGCCCATGGAGAATTCCAATGTGCTTCAACGGCGAGCCTACAAACCAGGAAATCGAGACATCTCTACCAATTCAGTAATCAAGAAGTCGTGCTCTCGAATTTTTCCTCTTCGGGAAATGGTATCTAAAGAAGCATCTGTTTTTAAAGAATTGCTATCCTTCAATTCGTAATATACTATATGCATTATTGCGTCCTATTTTATTGTGTACTTGTAGATCCTCTAAATTTTAGAGCAGAATAAATGTTATCCTCTTCCTCTCCGTTTTCCAGTTTCACTCCCATCGCAGCATAGGCATTCCTATTCATCTTCTCCCTTTTGGTTATCGTCCTTAATGGTGTAGTGGTTACCATGCTAGTCTCTAGTTCCCGAGGACGTGGCTTCAAACCTAGCGGAGGGCGATGGATTTTTTCGGGCGTAAAATTCCTTAACATGACTTTCTTCGAAAGGGAAGTAATGCCGGTTGTTCCATGCCGTAGATTTACGGCATGTAAAAGAACCTTAAGCCTAATAAAGAGCTCTCTGAGTAATATTTCCGGCCTTTCACATCCAATATAGAATGGGACGCTAACACCACAGCAGTTAAACAGCGTCCATAAATGAAACTCAATTTAATTTGATTTTTTCCCCTTTTGGTTTATAATTTAAAACATTTTTTGATAGCCTGCTTGTATGCATTCTGTTAAGATGGTCTTTCCATTTCTGTTTATCATTTTCTCTTATATAACTAATCCCTAATTCTTCATTAGTTTATCCCATCTTGTTACACCCTTGACAGCTCTAAAAATCCCGTCTATGCTCCCTGAATATTACTCTTTTCTTTCTGTTTTAAAACTCAAATTTCACCGGGATGGTCATAATCCTATAGAGTATATGTTGTGATTTCTTTCTTGTATTTATAAAATTATTTTGTAGTTCCACACATGGTTTGATACTTATGGCTTTATTGTGGTTATCATTGTCATATTTATAGCTTACATCACAGCCAAAGCACCTGATCCATTATTAGATCATCCATTACTATTTTAGCTCTTACAGGCTGTATTACTGTGACTGCCATTACTTTCTTTTTATTTAATGAAATCTTCAGATTGCAATCTTCAAAAATTTTGCTTACACCATACAGAGTTTTCTGAATGTTATTTTATGTTTTCACTATTAAATATAAGTTGTCTGCAAATAATAACTTAGTAAGATTCGTCTTTTAATCGATTTGTATTCTTTCTACATTTTTATTTTTCTAAACTCTTTTGGCATGTCAGTATATATATATATATATATATATATATATATATATATAGTCACCTAAAACTTGCTCCGCAAATTTCCGGAAATTGAAAGTGCTATTTATGTGCAGTTTTCAGAGCATTGATGGTTAGTCAGGGGCTCATACAGATTTTAATAATACCGATAAAGGGTACTTTTTGAGCAAACGTACAATTTTTAAATGGAACAATGTCTAGTTACATCAACAGAATAAAGGTAGGGTAAATTAGAATACCAGTGGCGTTTGTTGCAAGATTCTAGTGCCAGTGGTTTACGAGAAATCTTATTTTGAAACTTTTACGCACGACACTTATACAACCTGTGCTAGCACAAACTAAAGAAAAACAAAAGGGAATTACAATACTTCTGTGGATTCTTACAAGTAAATATAACATAGCCCTAAAAATGTTGTTCAAAATGACCACCGGCAGCTTCAATACACGCTTCCAGTCTGAAATGAAAAGACTGCTGCACACGTTCTAGCATTTCAGCGTGAATTTCAAAGCAGGCAACAGTAATACGTCGTTTCATATCATCTGGTGTAGTTGGTACATTCTTGTAGACACTGTCTTTCAGCCTTCCCCGCAGAAAAATGTCTAAAGGGGTCAGATCCGGATAAGGTACAGGTCCTCTTCGTCCAATCCAACGATTTGTAAACAATCAGTTAAGACAAGCTGTAATACTTCGTGCACTATGGGCTGGACAGCCATCATGTTAGTACCACAGATTCCTCCTAGTCTGCAAAGGAACGTCTTCTAGCATCTGTGGCGGATGGTCTGTCAGGAGGCTGCGATACTTATGCGAGTTCATCGTTCCTTCTACGAACAAAGGGCCTATGAGCTGATGGTTCACTATCCCACACCACACGTTTAAACTCCATGGACGTTGACGTTCCACCTGACGAAGCCAACGGGGATTGACAACAGAACAATAGTGCATGTTTCTGCGGTTTACCTGGCCATGATTAGTAAATGTTGCCTCATCACTAAACAAGATACATGATGAATCTGGAGTATCATGTTTTAATGCCCATGTACAAAAGTTAACACGATTCTCAAAATCGTTTCCATGCAGCTCTTGACGGAGAGAGATGTGATAGGGATGGAACCTATGTCGATGGAGAATGCGCAGTACACTTGCCTGACTTGTGCCACTTCCACGTGCGATTGTGGGGAACTAATTTGCGGATCTACTGCAACGGCAGCCAAAACATTAATTTCTGCCTCTTCTCCAGTCACTTGTTTGTTTCTGTTACGTTTTCTAGGTGTTACGGTACCACTTTCACGTAATTGGTTGAAGAGGTTGATAAATAGTTGCCGAGATGGCTGACGTCTATTGGGATACGTTTCCGCATACACCGTACAGGAACGAACTGCATTCTTCCTACACTCTCCATACATCGGCTTTTTCTGCATTAGTAAACCCCATCTTCCACTCACGACTTACTGCTTGAATTGTCACAAACTAACTGACCAGAAAGTCGCAAAGCAATCAATGAACAGAAAACACAATGCAAACAAACATAACAACATCGTACCTAGCAACTAAGCAGGTTGAGTGGGACAAACAATTGTCGGGGTGGAAACTTTTCAAAATACGATTTCTCGTAAACCACTTGCACTAGAATCCTGCAACAAAGACCATTGGCATTCTAATTTACCCTACCTTTATTCTGTTGATGTAAATAATTTTTCTATTCAAAAGTTGTATGTTTGCTCTAAAAATACTGTTTCTCAGTATTATTAAAATCTGTTTGTAGGCTAAATATACGAGCCCCTGATTACCAATCAATGCTGTGAAAACTGCACATCAACAGCACTTTCCGTTTCCTAAATATTTGCGGTGCAAGGTTTAGGTGATTCACCCTGTATATAGTAAAATGAGTGGGTGCTAAACTGCACCCGTGCCTTACACCTCTACTCCACATTTACTAAAATAGTTTTACTGAATAAATGTCATGCTTTCACATATTACTTCAGCAGCATCTGCTAAAAGGATTCTTTCGAACCACAAAACACACCAAAGGTAATTTTGAATACTAGGAACATATAAGAAAGCAGAGTGTATTCCTATACGCGTTAACGTAGTCCGTTGTCTCACAGTTTACATTATTGTATTTGGTTAATCCCGGCGATTCAGTTATTGTTATTATTATTATTATTATTATTATTTTCACATACTTAAAATAACCATTTCCAAACCTAGCTCACATAATCGACATTTTAACAGCATATACAATAATCTGATGGGTTGCATTCACTGGACTTTCTCTAACTCTTGTACAAACTATTTATACAAACGCTTATTTTACATCTACCTAATGTTAATCGAGATAAACATTTGTAGAAACTACCTTATTGCTAATTTTCTTGTAGCTGCAAGGGGAATTTTGTAGGCTTTAAGCGATAATTAAATCTTATATGAGCTGGTAGCTATGTGAAGCATTCCATTCTTTTTGTATGTCCAGGACATAAAAAAAAGAATAAGGAATTTCCAGTTGAGAAAAAGTGTAAATGTTGATAAATTCAAATACATAACAAGGAATATTTCGGAAATGGTTCACTCGAAAAAAAAATGTATGTGCATAAATCGTGTGCTTTAACGAGATTTTCATTTTTTGTGTCGTAAAGGTTTGTCCATAACTTACGGTTTTATCAGTTATGTAAAAGTCATTCAGCATGAAGAGAACTTTTGAGGATATTCCCAGAAAATTCAAGGTATACATTTTGTTTGCCATTAAAATATCTTAAACATATTATATTGTAATCAAAGTCTTTAGAGCCATTTTTAAGAAAATTAAAAAATTTCAAAAATACACCATGTAAAGGATAGTCTGGAGTAAGGGAATTGTCTTCAAAATCTCCATATGTCACACCCTTGGAAGGTACTAAACTCAAATATCAAGTTTTGTATTTATCCGACTTTTCGTTTTGAGTTATGCTGTCCACAGAGAGAACTTACTCTACGTATAGAGAAAGTAAAAATTCGATGTGCCACATTCACACGACTTTCTCCACTCACTGGCTTCTACAATCCATTCTTATAAAAGCTTATTTATCTGGCTACTTTATGATAAACAAAATGAACTTTTTCGGAAATAGTTTCATCACACATTCTGTTGTACGTACAAGGGGAGATACAGGAAACGCAGTTGATGGTGAGTTGTTTAAAAGCTAGTTTCTAAATGTTCCTTCCGTGACATCGCGAGAAATAGATGAATATCGAGATCACCTTATAAATGACAAATATTAAGTAATTGAAACCTGTAATAACGGATTAATAACTCGGAAATTTATGATGATGTAATAAAAATGTATTATGTGGCTTAAATAGATCTATGTTTTGTGCAATACGCTTTTGTCTATTTCTTAATGTTTACCAGTTATACAAAATTCCTTCAGAAGGAAGAGGACTTCATAGGCTATTCCAGAAAACCGAACGTATACCTGTTATTTTTTATGTAAACATCTAAAATATATAGGATTTTAATCAAAATCGTTGGAGCAGATTTTTTTACGTCAAAATTTTCTAAAAATCTTCCTTATAAAGAGTAGCTAGTAGTGAGAAGGTTTTCTCGAAAAACCTTTTGTCGCATCTTTGGAAGATACTGAACCTAAATACCAAGTTTTGTATCTAATCAGCACTGCGTTTTTGGGTTATGTTGTTCACAGACACACTCACACATACACACTCACAAAACCTTTTTGTGAAAATGATTTTTCTGAATTCAGAGGACCACAACATATGTATCTCCGCTAAAATCTCGGTCTGAACTTTTTGGGTAGAATACAATTCTTCGGCATACGTACTATAGGTAGGTGTTGGAGAGGGTCAACATTATCATCTTCTTTACAGCTGAGGCTTTTCACATGTTCCATCTTCAAACAGAATTAAAATTTTATTGGTCCCGCTATTTTTTCCCTGGGTCTATTGCTCTTGTTCCTCGTGGGCTATAGTTGTATATACCTTTTATAATTGTTGAATCCGGCATACGTCGTACATGTTGTTTCCGTCTAATTTGGAATTCCTTTTTTGGAATTCTTTGTATTTTGAAATTATTTGTATTTATAATTCTGTTCTAATATTGTCATTTTCTTTCTTATCTAGGAGCATACATCCCACTATAAGTCTTCTTTAATCTTTCTTAATTAGTAACCAATTTTCGTCTATTTTCGTACTTTTTTTACTTTCTCTGTTACGTACAGTAAGTAGTGTGAAGTATTGCATTCCACCCAAAAATTTGATACCGAGATTTCACCGGAAATATATGCTTTGAGGCGCCCTGAATCCAATTAAAGCAATTTTGGAAACATGTCCGTGCCTGTCTGAGAACAGTATGACTAAAAAACGAAAATTCGGATAAATACAAAACTTGATATTTAGGTTCAATATCTTCCAAAGATACGACACAAAGATTTTCAACAAAGTTGAACGGTTTCAATTAAAACGAATTTTATTAAAATACCACATATGAAGTATATTTACATGACAAATAAAATTCATATCTTGAATTCTCTGGGAATAGCTTTGAGGTCCTCTTGATTCGGAAGGAATTTTGTGTCATCTTGTATAGTTGGTAAACGTTAAGGGATAGACGAAAACGTACTCCACAAGCAACGTACATCTCTTTAAAACACACAATTTACTTCAAATAACTGTTTCGTTGCATCGGCCATTACGAAGATATCCGTTATTAAAGGCTCGAGCTGTTCATTTCTTGGTTATTCACTTAAAGTCCTGTTAACATTCAGTTGTTTCTTGTGATTACATAGAAACAGTATGCAATTTTGAGGCCTGTATATAATTTCCAGTTCTTAAACATTTGACTATTGCTGTTCTCTTTGAATGTATAACGAAATGTGTAATGTAGCTGTTTCTGTAAAGGGTTATTTGGATTAAAATGTAGTGGATAGAAAAATAAGCTTCAGTAAGAATAATTTGTATACCAAATAATAAACCGTACAGGACAGAGAATGTCATGTGAATGTATCAAATCAGATTTTTTGACAGTCAAGGCAGGTTTTTTTTTTAGCCAAAATTATAAATTACTTTTTTGAAGAAAGGAAGCAGTATTTTCCATTTCTGTGCCTCCTTAAAGATGTAATTTAAATGCTTGTCTTACTGAATCCATAGAATCCTGTTATAATGAAAGGTCTGAATTTAAATATGGTCCATCCGCGCAATTTCAGAAAGCAAAGGTTTTGCTCCGTGATTTACAATTATGATCACAGAAGAAGCAATTTATTTCATGCAATTAATTACTTAGGATACACAGTGGAATGTGAAGAAGGACCAAGAATATTAATCATCCAGTATTCAGCAAAAATAGAAGTGAAGCTAAAGTTATTATCTTCCGAGAAAGGTTGTTTTTGTACATACACCAGCAGTAAAAAGTAAACAAGGAGAATAAATCCAGAAAAGGAATGGGGTTCATGGCAGGAAGTCAAAGATGGAAAGTAAAGTAAACAGCGCGCGAGGAGGCGGCCGCGTCTTTTGTAAAATCTTTAGGGAGAGGTGGGAAAGAAAATGGAGTGGGTAGAACATAATGAACTCCAGTGTGTGCTTCTTCCACTCTGAAGTTTCTAATCCCAGGCTTTTCAGAATGAAAAACAAGCAGCCTGTTGAAACACATTTGGAAATCAAAATGTAACCATAAGAATTAGTGACTGCCCACTTCATATGGAGAACATCAAGCACCGGACTGGTCTTTTTCTCATGTTTCTGCGATCGTGCAATTAGTGTTACTGGCCAGAAAGTCCCTTCCATATGGACAAGACTAAACACAGGACTTCTCTACTCTTCATTTTTCTGCGATCGTGCAATTAGTGTTACTGGCCAGAAAGTCCCTTTCATATGGAGAACGCTAAGCACAGGACTTCTCTTCTCTTCATTTTTCTGCGATCGTGCAAATAGTGTTACTGGCCAGAAAGTCCTTTCCATATGGAGAAGACTAAACACAGGACTTCTCTTCTCTTCATTTTTCTGCGATCGTGCAAATAGTGTTACTGGCCAGAAAGTCCCACTTATATGGAGAAGACTAAACCCAGGACTTGAATTAATTGTTCTTCCACGCTAGCCATGTGTGTTAGACAAGATGGGAAAGGTAGAATCAGGCGACTGAAAAATTCAATGCCATAGCCGCATTCGAACCACGAATCTCCCAGTCTCTGCTCGGTTGCTCTAACCATTGAGCTACATGGCAACATGCCGATAGGACATTAAATTCTCCAACTGATTCGCATTTGTCCCAGTAAACCACAAGGAGATCTCAAATTGTTTTGAGATGTCATACACAATGGCGGTTTACAATGCCGTAAGTACTTTAAGCCCCGTTCTTCATATTTATCCTCTAATAGGTCAATTAATGAACTAATGGTGCACATCTCCGGGAAGAATGCGAGTCAGCTGGTAATTTTAATGTGCTATCGACATGTTGATATAGTAACTCAATGTTTAAAACAATGATTAGACGAAAACCGTAAGATCCGTGGTTCAAATCCCGAATATGGTATTGAATTCCTTAGTGGTCTGAATCTACGTTTCCAAACCAAACCCAGAACTTGCCCTCTTCATTTTTCTGGGATCGTGCAATTAGTATTACTGGCCAGAAAGTGTTCATGGACTCCTTTTGTCAGGACGCCTTGCTGCCACGAAATTTTGTAGCTGTACAGCGTTAATTCAGGGAGTAATAACTGAAATACGTCTAAAATATGAGGACAAGGATTTCAAGAAATCTTACTTGAAAGCTTAATCTAAGGCGACATTCACCATAAAACTTACACATAAGCATAACGTAATCATAGAAGGTTGTTTCGTGTTACTCAATGCAGGCGTTCACTACGGCGACGCAAGCGGCATTTGTGTAGCGTTTTGCGTCTCCCTGGTACTTTCCCTGCGAGAGATGGCAGGGTTACTGGCATTTTCGTTCGAATTGTTTTGTTGGTGCAATTGCATTGTTGCCCTGACCTGTGCCAGCTCACGCGAGTTTCTTTCGATTAGTTTTATAGCCTCATTGTGTCTGCAGCAGCCTGTGTCGTTGTATTCTGTATTATTTGTCGCATTGTCGACAGTTCTCCGTTTACGTTTTCTGTAAGCTTTTCACATGCTGCATGCAGATCGCAATTTAGCTTTTCATTTTTACTCTGGTCAGCAGACATTTGTGTGACCATTCTCCGCATGCCTCCTGAATGTTGTCTCTGATGGTAATAACATCAGCTCTTAGTGATGCTTGCCCTATATTAATTTCTTCTACCTGGCTGGCTTGTCTACTCACGTGTCCTTCTAGTTGTGTCTTATGTTGGTTGAATTGTGTATTAAGTCTTGCTAATATCTGAGCTTCTAGTATTTCCCCTTGTGTTGCTAATTGTGTTTTTACCTGTTGCATGAGTCTGCATTCTGTGTCAATGCTTCCTTTTGTTCTGCTCGTTGCGTATTGATTTGTGTGTTTAATTGTTCACCCTGTGCGGTGATTTGGTTAATAACAGTGTCTGTTTGTGATGTGATTTGAGATTGGAGAGTTTCACCTTGTGGGGTGATTTGGTTATTAAGGGTGTTATGTGTTTCACCTTGTGCGGTGATCTGGTTACTAAGAGTTTCACCTTGTGATGTGATTTGAGATTGGAGAGTTTCACCTTGTGCGGTGATTTGGTTATTAAGAGTGTTATGTGTTTCAACTTGTGCGGTGATCTGGTTATTAAGAGTGTCTACTTGTGATGTGATTTGAGATTGGAGAGTTTCGCCTTGTGCGGTGATTTGGTTATTAAGAGTGTTATGTGTTTCAACTTGTGCGGTAATCTGGTTATTAAGAGTGTCTACTTGTGATGTGATTTGAGATTGGAGAGTTTCGCCTTGTGCGGTGATTTGGTTATTAAGAGTTTCACCTTGTGAAGAAATTTGTGTTGTTTATGTTGGAATAGTGCGTACACTTGGTGCAATACAGCTTCTCTTGTGAGTGAATTGTTGGAATTTTGTTCCTCATGACTAGCTACTGTTGTGGTTTGCTGTTCCATAGGGGCTTCTCCATGATGTTGTTGAGGTTTTTACCGCTACGCAGTAACACTCACTTTTCACTGGTGTAATAAAGTTGGTAGTACTTACTCGTACGTTGGCTCTGTTGTGCAGTTGAAGTCCCGGTGTTGGCTGCAGTCCTCTTTGGTGGAGTTCTCCGTGGCCGTGAGTGTGTTTTGGTTTTTGGAAGGGTGCTAGGCGTGGGTGGAAGACACGTTGGGTGCCATTTTGTAGCGGGTTTTGGGAATGGAAAGAGGTTGTAATGGTACGGTTCTTGGTGGTTGGGTTGTTAATTCGGGAGCATCTTTGTTACTGCCGGCTACTCAGGTAGAGGAATTTGGTTTCAGGAGTCTCTTACCTCAGGGAGTGTGGAGGGGAGATAAATGAAGTTCACTTTCTCCTCTCAGATGGCCCGTTTATTGATGATCCACACTGATGTCCTCGTACGAATTTCCTTTCCACACAAGACGCGATTTTTCCTGTCACCCCTGCTACTGTTTTCCTGCTCTTACCCTTTCTTAATTACTTTGCGAAGTTGAAGTATGTTACGATATTACGCTAATGACTTTTCCTTTTGTCATTCCCTAGCTACCCTGTTATTCACGGTTGCCTTAAACTGGTTTTCAATACTTAAATGGTTACTCGAAGACCGCTGCACTTTTTCCCTCTTTAATATAAGATATTTGTAATTTCTAGATCTATCTTACTTTCCCTCACGTTTCCCACACAAATATATTTCTTTCCCCCCGGCTCATCTCCTCCCCCACGTTTCTATAGAGAGGCTTCTTCCCTCCTCGACGTTTCGACACAGAGTGAAGTATCTTACGCACGTTTGAACGTCGCTCTGCTTCATAGATAATTTTCTATTTCACGCCTACTTTTCTAGTTTCTCACTTTTTGCTATTCACGTGACTTTTATTCGTTCTGATTGGTTACGTCTCTGAATTTTTCCTCCATCTACCATTGGCTCTCAATTTCATCGTCCGAGCGTGGCTCGCGTCTAACATTAACAAATTATGTTCCCTTTACTGAATTTTCTGTGCGCTTGATTAACTCCGGTTTCCTGCCCGTTGTCTTGACATCCTGTGTGCACAACTTGGTTCCAATTGTCACTAAAGCGATTCCTAATGTTCTTTTTCCTGTCCTTTCCTACGTCTGCTATCTTTATGTGATTTTCGCCAAGTTTGTTCGTTCCCAACTAACGTTTTTTTCATGTTCTTCTTATTAATTAATATCTACCCTCTACGTTTTTTATCTCTTCATGATTTTATTTCCCCCTTTCTCTAATTCTTAATGTTCTCTTTTATTCTTCCCTCATACTGGTATTCCTTCTTATTATTTTAATGTTATGCTTATTAATTATTCTTCTTATTCGTTATTATTTATTCTTTATTATTCGGTAGGATCTTATCATTTCAGAGAGCAAAGGTCAGCCATTACTGATTTTGTAAATTTAGAGGCAGAGCTAGAGGAAGTCGCAAATAGACTAGATATAAAAGAACAGTCATCTGCAAATTCACAGTTAGACTTAGAAAGAGATAGCAATAGCATGCAAGGTCAATCACATTTACATATGTTAGTGCAGGGAACAATGGAAAGAAATTCTATCCCTCACACATCCAGCCAACAAGAGCAAGAAAACTCCTCACAGCAAAATTGAATGTGCATTCTAAAAGCAATATCTGAAATGAGAGTAGAGTTAAGTAATAAGTTAAATGAAACCAGTATAGAATAAGCTAACTAAAATTAATAAGCTAACTGAAACCAATATAGAGTTCAATAAGGAGCTAACTGAAACTAGCACGGAGCTGAGAAAAGAGTGAAGTAATAAGGTAAATGAAACTAGTCAGGAAACCCATAATAAATTATCTAGTATCATAAATGATCTACATATGAAGATAGAAAATTGTATGAAAGATACTAAAGCTGAAAGAAGGAGGTTAGAAATCAAAATAAAACAATCTTCTAAAGCACTTCACAATGATATAGATTTGAAAGTAAATAAAGGTTGCAATCAACTAGAAAAGTAAATATCAAGTCATGTTGATAAAAATCTAACTGAAATGGAGCCGAAACTTATTAATACTAAACAGGGCATTTGTAACAAATCAGATAAACAGGGAGTTGAATTAAAAACAATGGTGGAAAAAACAAATTCAGATCTTGTGCAAATACAAATAGATCTACCAGGGGAAATAAGTAAAATGTATGAAATTGCTAAAATAAATGCAGATGCAATTAAAGAAGCACACACAGGACAAGGACAAGTAATTTCAATGATAGACAAAATTAATAATAAACTACAAGAGAGTAGCAAAAAGTTAGAGTAGATAAACTTAGAAATACTTTTGAAGCTTTGAGTTTACCAGTGTACCAAGGGTAAATGCAACTATAACTAGTTCTGTAAGTGTTAATCAAATGCATGATAATACAAATGCTAAAAGAAGCGTATCACCTTTGTTAACTAATAATACTAGAGACGCTACTGCTTTCTCCATAGAATCAGCCTCTCAAACACAAAACAATAATGATGACACACATGGAGCATGTAACAAATCTAGTGTCAAACTATGATTCTATGCTCAATGAATTACCTTTACCTTATTTTAACGCTTCCTCGAGTCTAGTACAATTTCTTCATGATCTATTAGAATATTTTAAATTGAAGAATGAGTCTGAAGCATTAAAAATGATCCTTGTTAGAAAATGCTTGGATAATAAAACCTTAGAATGATTTCATATGCTAGTAGACAGTGAAGTGAATTTTCAGACATTTGTAGTTTTATTTATGAATAATTTTTGGAATAGTACTGTGCAACATAAGATTAGAGCAAGCCTAAGTTATTCACAATATAGTAGAGATAACAGCTTGTCAATTACAGATTATCTTATAAAGTTTGCAGGATATGTCAGATATTTAACTCCAGCCATGCATGAGGAACATTTTATTAGTTTAACTACAGACACTACCCTCTCCATATACAAAACTACATTCTAGTTGCAAGACCTAAGACTATTTATGAGATGACAGAACTAATATCATCATTAGAACAGCAAGAAAATAATAATAGTAACGAAATTTGGAGTCCACACAGACGAGACAGACAAATTAGGCGCGATAGGCGTAATGATATGCCTTATAATACACACTATCACCATGAAAGTAAGAGAAATAATGAATTTCAGGGATTAATCAGATTCAATTACACTACTCAAAATATCAGAGATTCAAGACAACAAGGGAGAGAGGAACACAAATTGTGTAAGAATGGAAAGGATAAATCAACAGAATTCTACTTCACCTAGAAGTAATAACCGATTTCAACATAGAGGAAGCATGCAAAACAGAGCAAACTACCACAACTATAATCACACGAACAAAAAAAATCTGATGTGTTACACTCACATGACTTTCTCTACTCTTCTACAATCTAATTTTACAAACGCTTATTCTCCATATGCTTCATGTTAATCGAGATATCGAGATGTCAATCTTATTGCTAATTTTCTTGTAGATGCAAGGGGAATATGGTAGCTTTTAAGCGATAGTCAAATATTTTAACGCTAGTTGCTATGTGGAGTATTCCATTCTCTTTGCATGTCCAGGACATAAAAAAAATGAATAACGAATTTGAGAAAAAGTATAAGTATTGGAAAATTTAAGGAAATAACAAGCAATATCTCGAAAACGGTTCACTCAACAAAAGAAATGCATATGACATAAGTTGTGTATTTTAACGCGATCTACATTTTTTGTGTAGTAACATTTTGTCTATCTCTTATGGTTTACCAGTTATGCAAAAGTCGTTCACAATGAAGAATACTTTTGGAGACATTCCCAGAAAATTCGAGATATACATTTCATTTCTCATAACATTATCTTAAACATATGATATTTTCATCAAAATCGTTAGAGCCATTTTTGAGAAAATTAAAATTTTCGAAAAATCTTCCATGTAAAGGGTAGTCTGGGGTTGGGGGATTTTCTTGAAAACCTTCGTGTCGCATCTCTGGAAGATACTGAACCTAAATACCAAGTTTGGTGTTTATACGACTGTTCGCTTTTGAGTTATGCTGTTCACAGACACACAGACACACACACACACAGACACACACACAGACACACACACACACACACACACACAGACACACACACGGACATGTTTCCAAAAATGCTTTTTTTGGATTCAGGAGGTCTCAAAACATGTATTTCCGGTGAAATCTCGGTATCGAATTTTTGGGTGGAATGCAATACTTCCCCTACTTACTATACGTAGTAGAGAAAGTAAAAATACAGAAGCATATACACGTGGAAGACATAGCAACTATAATGGGAGAACACGAGCTAGAGGGCGTGGCTCATACACAAATGTTAATGAAAATGAGATAACAGTAACTGCGGTAAAAAATGGCAATCCTGTAATTACTGAAAATACTCACCAGGAAAACTAAATTACGTATTGTCTGACATAGATTCTGGTAATACGGTACCTTCTGCTCTAAGTGGAAAGAATAAAATATCTACACACGTTAATTTTACCGTCTTAAAACCAACACCGGAAATTGTGAAAACCAATATGAATCACCGTATATTCAAGTTTTATTGCAGGAAGGGAAGTAAATGTTGCAATAGATTCAGGATCATCAAGCTCTATCTGCTCAAAGAAATTTTATGAACAGCTGTTAAATGAAGGCATAAAATTAATGTGCGCATCAGTAAGTAACCTTGTATGTAGGGTAGCCATAGGTACAATAACCCAAACTATTAAATCTGAAGTATTGATACCTATACAAATAGCAGATATTACATTAGAGGTCATGTTTTTAATAGTTCCAAATTTAATATGCAAAGTTATAATTGGATGTGATGTATTAATAGAGATCTCTGCTATAATTTATTTTAAGGACAGACTTACATTAAATAAAGAATAAAATAATATTTACGTGCCTTTTATAAAAGATAAAATATGTAGAGCGCAAAGAATGGAACAAGAAATCGCAGTATATGAAGAAGAATGCTTCATACAAATTGTAAGTGTCCAAGCAAGCGGGGAAAACAAAGAAAGGTTATTGACTCTTAACTTCGATGAACAGAAAACTGACCTTACTGAGAAACCGATGGCGGAAGAAAATATGTTGGAGTAGGTAGAAAATAGCTATGCAACAGAGATAGAAGACTGGAAAATACCCACAGTTTCACTGATGGCAAATACAATACTGACTGACCGTAGAAAGCTAACAATGAAGAAGGTACTAGAGGACAATAAGCATGTATTGAATGAAATTCCAGGACGGTGTACATCATATATACACACTTACACAGTAGAAAATATACCAACATTTAAAGAAAATATAATAACCTACTAGTACACCTAAGAAACGAAGCTAAAAATTAATAGCCAGTATAGTGGAAAATAACATCATTGAGCTTAGCAATTCACAATATACAAATAGTGTTTGTTGGACTGTAAAGAAATAATACTCCTAAAAACATTAAACCTCCCGCAAATTGGCGCCCATAAGTGGTCCAAATCTCCTTCAATTTAGGCTCATCAACATGGGGGCTACAACCACGGCAATTTATAATATCAAACCAATATGAGTATATACATCCAGGGCTGGTATGAGTAGTGGCAAAGCATGCCTACCATGATTCACTCTCAACCTTCACACGTACTTACTCTAGGGGCAAAATTGGTGAGTTCAAGTTAGCCGTTTTAAGCAACTCAAACTATTAAAAATGAGCATATTTGTGTAAAACAGCTGATGTGTTACACTCACATGACTTTCTCTACTCTTGTACAAACTATTTTTACAAACGCTTATTCTCCATACGCTTCATGTAAATCGAGATGTTAATCTTATTGCTAATTTTCTTGTAGATGCAAGGGGAATATGGTAGGCTTTAAGCGATAGTAAAATATTTTAAGAGGTGGTTGCTATTTGAAGTATTCCATTCTCTTTGCATTACCAGGACAAAAAAAAATGCATAACGAATTTCAGAAAAAGTATAAGTATTTGAAAACTTAAGGGAAAAACAAGCAATATTTCGAAAATGGTTCACCCAACAAAAAATGTATATGACATAAATTGTGTATTTTAACGCGATCTACATTTTTTGGTGTAGTAAAATTTTATATCTCTTATGGTTTATCAGTTATGCAAAAGTCGTTCACAATGAAGAATACTTTTGGAAACATTCCCAGAAAATTCTAGATATACATTTCATTTGTCATGAAAATATCCTAAACATGTGATATTTTAATCAAAATCTTTAGAGCCATTTTTGAGAAAATTAAAATTTTCGAAAAATGTTCCATGTAAAGGGTAGTCTAGGGTGAGGGTATTTTCTTGAAAACCTTCGTGTCGCCTAAATACCAAGTTTGGTGTTTATCCGACTGTTCGTTTCTGAGTTATGCTGTTCAAAGACACACACACAGACACACACACACACGGACATGTTTCCAAAAATGCTTTTTTGGATTCAGGGGGTCTCAAAACATGTATTTCCGGTGAAATCTCGGTATCGAATTATTGGGTGGAATACAATACTTCCCCTACTTACAATACGTAGTAGAGAAAGTAAAAATTAAAATACAATAATTATATGGATAAAGTGTGAAACGGTCTAAATATGGTATATATTTCGACACTGGCAAGAAGAATAGGTAACTAGAGCAAAATTCTTCTTTAGTCTTAAGTAAAATACATTTTTTATATGAGATTGACCTTTTTATTAGCGTTTATTAATTTCATTGCAATAATGAAGATAAGTCCTGAAACGATGCGTCCCTTACGTATAAAAACCCACACAAACAAACAATGCGAATGAGATATTTGAAAACATAAGGTTGCACGGTTTCACTGGTTTCGTTGTGTTCTGCACAGCTCTATGCACTATCTGATTTTCCTTCTATGTACTTTATAAACTACCTCGGCTATGGAATAAAATGAAGCGGACAGTTTGAAAGGTAACCTGTTGTGAAAACTGACAGAAAATGAATCTATATTATAAACTAAATTGTGTTTAAGCTGCACAAGGAAATAGCTTAGTTTTTATTAAAGTGCTTCGTAAGGAAACAAAAATACAGTGTTACAACAAAAGTTGAGAAGTGACCTTTTTAGTGGCAGTGTAAGACAGCAAGTTAATAAATAAGCTGCATATTTAGCTAGAGTATATGAACCATGGCAACAGATGTTGTAAAATGCGCACAATTGAGAGAATTCAGTTGAGCTGCTTACAGAAAAAGTTATGGAAGAGAGCATGCCACAGGGCATGCATTCTTTATGTGGAAGACTAAACTAGTATTGCAA
The DNA here is from genome assembly GCA_030765065.1 of Deroplatys truncata. NCBI lineage: Eukaryota > Metazoa > Arthropoda > Insecta > Mantodea > Mantidae > Deroplatys > Deroplatys truncata. The sequence goes on from CM060979.1 coordinate 193,566,516, forward strand.
ATAAAGTGAAGATTAATTCTTATATAAATGCAAAAATATCACAGATTACTTCAAATACCTTGTCGTAAAGAAGGCAAAAGAATCAGTATGGAAGAGACTTCTACCTTGAAAAAAAACACACTACTGAAATATTTCAACATGGTTAAGCAAACGTTATGAAAGAAAGCCATGCCCTGGGGCATACTTCCGTTATGTGGCAGACTAAATTAGTATTGTTTATAAAGTGAAGATTAATTGTTTTACAAATGAAAAAATATCACAGATTATTTCAAACCACTTGTCGTGCAGAAGGCAAAAGAATGAGTACCTTGGATAATATCTTTCCCTTTATGTGGTTTCAATATTCAGGCATAGTACATACGAGATGAACCACCTAACACATTCTCTGTGGGAAGTAACTAATCTCAAGGCGAAATATTTGTATAAACATATATTTTAAAAAAGCAGGTTGTCTGAATTGCAGCCCATTCAAATTAAATAGTTACAGTGTGACAATGTATGGTTTTGCTGGCTTATATAGTATCACAAACAAATACTAAATAGAATTATTAACATACAAAGAAATCCTTAAGAGTTAAAGGTAGGTATTACTTATATTACAAAAGCTAAATATGCTGTGTTACAGTCACATGACTTTCTCTAATTCTATCGCTTATTAGTTGACATTCTTATAAAAGTTTGTTTTCCTATCTGCTTCATTTTAATCGAGATAAGCCTTTCCTGCAATATCTGCATCACACATTTCGTTGTAGATACAAAGGGAACAGTAATAATAAAATATTTAAGAACAGGACGCCATACGTGGTCTTACACTTTCCATAACACCGCGAGAAACAACTGAAAATTGACAAGACTTAAAAGAATGTCAAAAGAATTCAAACCATTAATAACGGATATCTCGGAAATGGCTGATGCCACAAAAAAGTTGTTGGAAATAATTGACGTGCTTTAAAGAGATCTACATTTTTGTGAAGCACGTTTTGTCTATCGCTTAACGTTTCGGTTATGCCACATTATATAAATTTCCTTTCGAAAGAAGAGGACTTCAAAAGCTATTTCCAGATAATTAAAGATATACACTTTATTTGCCATTTGAATATTGTTAATATATTGTACTTAAATCAAAATCGTTAGAGCCATTTTTCAGAAAATAAGAAAGTAAAAACGATATTCCATGGAGGGGGTAGTTTAGGGTACGGGATTTTCTTGAAAATCTTCGAAAGTACCTTCTTTGGGAGGTACTCAACTTCAATACAAAGTTTGGTATTTATCGACATTTTGGTTTTGAGTTATGCGATTCACACACACACACACACAGGCGTGTTTCTAAAAATTATTTTGGGGGGATTCGGTGGGCCTCAAAACATGTATTTCCGGTGAAATCTCTATATAGAATTTTTGCGTGGAATGCAGTGCGTTCTTTAACGTACTAAGTACATGGTAGAGAAAATATGAGGGCGACGATGAACAAGGATTTTTTTTAAAAAATGTAAATTATTTTATTGTTTTTCAAAATATTCCCCTTTAACATCAATACATTTTTACATTAGATGAAACCAGTCCTTTGGGCAATGTGTGAAGTACCTGTTCCTGAGGCACTTCAGAAGCCACGTTTTTATAATGTTCCACTACTTCATCTGATGACAAAAAGGTGATTCCACACAATTTATTTTTAAGTTTTGTAAACAAAAATAAATAAAGTTCTATATCAGAGCTGTATGGTGGAGGCTCCATGGGCATCCTAATACTTGGTTGTTAGTTTTGCTGTACGTGACGATGCTTTGTCATGATGTAACATTATTTTTCTTTTTCGCCGTTTTTCACTAACGTTTCCAGAAATTTACGTTAAATAGATATTGGATACTAATCGCAATAATGGTATGTCTATCTTTAATGCTGTAGTATCAATATGGCACGTTTTGGAAACAAAATGGCAACCATCTTCTTACTAGCACTGCGAATTTATTGGACTTTTGTAGGCTTAGGTTCTGTTCCAAAAACCCATTGAGCCATTGTCTTTTCTTTTCAGTAGCATAACAATAAATCCAAGATTTGTCACCAGCAACAATGTTCCAGATCAGTGACGCCTTGGAATTCTTCCAGAATCTTTTTGTTCACCAATCAATGCGTTGTTGTTTTTGATCGGGAGTCAGTTTATGTCGAATGCATCGACAAAAGTTTTCTCACGTCTAACATTGATGTAAAATGTTTTGAATTTTTACTCATACCAATATCCGAAGTCGCCCATTAAACTCATGAGATATCCGTCGATTTTCTTATGCTCGAACAGCATAAATGCTTTCATCAGTAACAGCAGTTCGTGGGCATCCTTTACGAAATGCATCACTAAGAAAAAAACCGATATTTTTTTAATTCGTTGTACCAATTATAAATTGTAGCCTTAGATGGGGGTTCTTCGCACAAAGCATTTCTAAGCCGATGTTCACACAGTTTTGGCGTTAGTGACTGCTTAAAATCGTAAAAAATCATAGCCCGGAAATGTTGTCTATTCAAATTCAATTTTGGGTGAACACAACATCCTTAAATGATGATAATTAACAAACTCCTTCTTCTTCTTCTTCTTCTTCTTCTTCTTCTTCTGCCTGTCAAGGATTAGGCCTATTGACCTGTTTCGGCCTCAATTCCATCCTTTAACTGGCCTTCCTATGTCCCTCTTTCCTATAGGTTTATATCGTAAGGCCATCTTTGGAATCCTTCTTTCTTCCATTCTTTCCAAATGTTCTTTCCGTTTTTGTTTTTGTTCTTCTAATTTATCCTTCACTGCAAAAATATTTAGTTCTTGCCTAAGTAGTTCATTAGGGATCCTGATCAATTTAGTGCAACCTTTAACTGCTCGTAAAATTTCATTCTGCAACCTGAACATGACTGCAATCTTTTCTCCTCATCACCCAGGATTCACTGCCAGATAATAGAACAGGTAGAGCCATCACCTTATAAAATTTAATTTTTGTTTCTCTTCGTGTAATTTTTAATGTTCTACTTATAGTACCGCAGATAGTCTGATATTTCTGTAATTTAATGTCTATGTCCTGATCTTGGTTAAAAGTAATATAACTTCCTAAATAGTTGAAATGCTGAAACTTGATCCAAGATCCAATTTTCAATTGCTATTTTACATCTTACTGGGTATTTCCCATGGAATGCCATTGTCTTCGTTTTATTTGCTGATATCTTAAAATTATAATCCTTTTCAAATGTATTTAAAAGGTGGATTGATTTTTGTAATTCATTCTCTCTTAGAGCAAATCGAACAACGCAATCAGCTTGCAAAACGTTAGAAAGTAGCTGTCAAATACAAAAAAGTCATTTGTTTGCTGGAACATGGCATTCTAAAAATGTCAATATCGTTCTCGTAGAAATTAGCAGAAGTACTTATTTCAGAATAAACAATAACATATGTCCACGGAATGTATAACTTTTTTTCTTTCTCTCCTGTCACAATTATACGAGTAATGTGCCGATTGTTTTTATCACGGCACAAGTTATGTTTCATGGTTGTCCATTTTGCACATATAACTTGTATTTATGCCGAGGGCGCTACTGAGCCGTACAGTTAGTGTAGATGGTAGGCGCTGAAGTCGCTCCTGCCTACAGAGGGTAGGGGGAGTTTTCATTCGAGAGACTTTGAGGTTGTAGCCGTAGAGAGTCGGGAACAGCTTTCTCTCTCATGAGCGTCGGGGCGTTCTGGCCGTAGGGGTTGTGTAACTTGGCAAGTGCCCTGCTCATCGTACGTTGGTTTTGGGCTTTGTCACACATAATAGTAACTGGCTGAATCTGACCGTTCGCAATTGCCGTGCTCGCTCAAGTAATTTGAACAATTGGAGATGGATTTGTAAATTACGAGAGTTCTAGATAATGGGCGTGCATAAATTTAATTCCATAGACTTAGAAGATGAAACCTTTTGGAAACCATTTGTGTACGACTTATGTAAACTAATTGTAGCTGTGCTGTATTCGTATCCAGACAACTCTTCTTAAATTCGTAACCTGGTATAAACTGTAATACACGTGATCTTCAAATCGAACTGAACATGAACTTTCGTCAAGATCTTTTGGGTCAGCGTTGTGTAAAATGTTGTTGTGTAAATGGTATATATATACATATTGTAAATGTTGTAAATCAGCTTATTCAATACGGTAAATACATGCATAGACCTGTACCTTGGCCTTGTTTTTCTTGGTACGGACCTCTCATATTCCGTTACTTCTTTTACCTACTGAATATGAAAGTAATATATACCGCAGTGCGGTAATAAAGTAAGCTATAAATTTGGAGTTAACGACTAATACAACTTAAAATGTAAATTCTAAATAAACTTTAGTAATCTACTTCCTGACACTGTATACAATACGAGGGGCACTATTTATATTTTGGGCCTTGGAAAACCTGAATTTTGTAGGTGCCTCGGACGTTTCTAATGGAAAGTTTGACATTTTTTACCATAATCTACTTCAAACATTTTGTCAATAGAGCGTCATTTGTTTTTTTTTACACTAAACTAAAAATTGTGTGTCAAAAAAAACCAGGAATTAACTCGTGAAAATGTTCCTGCAATGATTTATTACGACTTTCGACGTGGATTATCAAGACAAGAGTGCATCGATCAACTAACTTCCATATTTGGCGACAAAACTCCATCCTTTGCCACTGTGAAACGCTGGTATAACGAATTTAATCGTGGCCGCCGTTCGCTCTATGATGAAGTTCGTGAAGGTCGTCCAAAATCTGTTGTTGTGCCAGAAAACATCTGGCACAAACTGATAATGAAAGATCTTCATACGACATATTGTGAGATTGAGGCAACCCTAGGCATTAGTTCCACCAGCATATATAAAATATTGCATGATTATTTAGCCGTGAAAAAGGTTTGCTCTCGTTGGATCCCACATAATTTGACGCAATCTCAAAAAGATGCTCGTGTCGATTGGTGTACAAAAATGCTCAAGAAATACAATGACAGTGCCTCAAAAGACGTATATAAGATTATAACCAGTGACGAATCATGGATCTATGCCTATGAGCCGGAACGTAAACAGCCGTCGACTGTATGGGTGTTACAAGATGAAGCAAATCCAACAAAAGTTGTTCGCACTCAAAGCAATTCGAAGCATATGGTAGTCGTCTGCTTTTCAGCAAAACTGGCCATGTGGCAACAGTGAGGAATGTAAAACGGTCAATGCCGAATGGTACACAACCATTTGTCTTCGGTGAAGTAAGGAAAACCAACAAGAACCGTAGGATCGTTCTTCATCAAGACAATGCGAGTGCACACACATCTCGTGTAACAGCAGAATATTTGAAGGCTCAAAAAATGGAATTGATGGGTCATCCGCCATACAGTCCTGATTTGGCACACAATGACTTCTTTTTGTTCCCGAACATCAAGAATAAATTGCGTGGACGACTTTCGTTGGCAGACGAAGGCGTTGACGTCTACAAAAACCATGTTTTGGAGGTGTCTCCAGAAGACTAGAATAAATGCTTTGACAAATGGTTCAAACGGATGCAAAAGTGTATTGATCATAAAGTAGAATATTTTGAAAAACAGTAAAGCAGTTTTCAATCAGAAATTACCTTGTTTTAATTATTAGGCTCCAAATATAAATAGTGCCACTTGTATTAAAGTAAGAAATAAATAATTCATACGTGGTAGTTATATATGAAGATGCTTTTAATAATACTGTACGTCCAAATCTCCCCCTCTCCTATTTGATAATACGAATATAAGCGCCTCTCACCGTCAGAAGGCAATCGTTACAGCATTTCTCATGTAACAGACAGTACCTGTTGGTGAAAGGGATGATTCTAATTAGACTAAAACTCTTCCCCTCCAGGAGCAAAACCGGAACCTCTAATTTAGAAGCCTGACCACTAGACCACAGAGGCAGACGTATTCAACAAATCCACTCAAATATAGAACACAAATCAGCTTCTGCAAATCGAGCTCTGACCACATCGGCTGGCTATTTTATATCTACGGTTGGAAGCAGAAAGGATGTTATCCTTTAAAACCACATAGGGGGCTCGATGGGTACAGTAATAGAGCATGTGATTATTTCCTTTTATCCTATATAAATATATAGAAAAGTGCGCGCTTTGCTTTTCTGAATGGTGTCACAAATTGCGCTTGGGCGTATACATTATTATTAATATTATCATTATTAATGTTATTATTATTATTATTATTATTATTATTATTATTATTATTATTATTATTATTATTATTATTATTATTATTATTATTGGCAAATACGGCAGCTCTGCTTGAGTGTTAACTTGGGATATTCTTTTATATGACTATTCGTTTTCCACTTTCTCGCCGAAGCTCATTCCCTTTCTCTTTCCCTCTTCCCGTTTTTCTCAACCTCTCCCTCTCTCTTTTTCATCCTCACTTTTTCCCCTCTCTCCCTTTGCATTCCAATCACAATTCTCTCGCTCTCTCTGTTGTTGGCGCCTTTCCCTCTCATTTCTCTGCGTACATATCGCGTACATGTGACATTTTCAAAACCAGTGTGACTTAATAAAAGAAATAACGTATGTATATGTGGATAATCTCTCTATGTTACAAAACAATGTAATTGGTATAGTGATAACTAAAGACGAGAATTCCATGCAAATGCATGTTTTTATAGAATCATTGGACATAACTCAAACTCAGTACTTATACATTTCATGACTTTCTGATTCTAAATATGTGTATTCCGTGCATATTTGCATATTTTGAGCTTTTTAGGGATAAAACAACTTTAGCCTACTTATGCATATAATATACATTATTTTCAGTTGAAATGCATGTTTTAATGGTTTTGAATAGACAGCTCAGTTTTTCGACTTTATGATCCTTATTTTTGCTTCAGAAATCAAGATTGAAGAAAGAAAAGGGGGGATAACACAAATAGAAAGTTAAGATTCTTACAATAGTATAACTTTCCCAGAATTTTACAGCTCTCAGACCATCTGTCATAAACAGATTCATTTATCCACTACAATCACCGGCAAGCCTTTGATCTCGCGGCAATGGAAATTTAGCCTTCTAAGTCAGGTACCGCGACAAAGACACAGCTGCAGAGCGGTCTTGTGGAATTTGGAATGCTTACTAGCAATTTCGATTCTTCCAGAACTAAAATGGTTCGCTAAACTGTCTCGCAGTGTGTGTGAACCTCGTAACTGGTAAATGTCTGTGTTATTCTATTTGCGTATTCGTTGTGTTAACGTTAACTTTCAATTAAAAGTTCCAGAAGTGTACTCCTTGCAAAGTTGATAAAAGGGAATGATTTTATTAGATCAGATGGGAATGTTGTATTCTGTGACTTTTGTAGTAAAGAGGTAACGTATTCTTTTTCCGAAAAGTGTCGTTTGTAAAACATTACATGTGTTTTAATATGTTCCTTCAAATTTGGGCCTATAAACTCTTGTGATGTAGAAAGGTCATTTTCTGCCTACAAAAATATTTTTACAGATAAGCTTGCAGGAACCTCAGAAAAATATTAGAAATGTTAGTTGTTAAATGTGCAAAAAGGGAAGTGAATTAAAGAATTGGGAACAAATGTGATAGTGAATATTTAATGTAATATTCACTTTATCGTGCACGTATTGAGTTTGATAGTGCATGAATGCATGCATATTTTGGGATTTTATAGTGCATGGAATTCTCGTCTTTATTGTTAACACAAACCAAAGCTATTACAAATATGGTACATTGTATTTGAAACATTATCGATGTTATAGAATTGCATTTTATGAGGTAACCAGTTGTATGTTACAATGCAATCTTACTCAGATTAAAAACTTGGAACTGTAATATAATTGCAACTTTTGCAAACATTATTATCATTAAAATATTTAATGTACACAAACTCGTGCCACTTTCTTATGCTTGTAGTGCAATCGAAATTACACAGCTTCTCGTGATAAGAGGTACAGGAATAATTGTAAACAAAGTTTCTTTACCTTCTTAAAATACTCGTCCTTTAAATTTTGTGTATATACAAGCTTGCCAGAAACGTTCATTAACATCATCCTTGCAATAATTAGGCACTCCTGCCTGCTCCGACTTCCCATATGAGCATCTCTTCCACCCTTAGGCTGACAGCTATTCACCAAGGCTGGGTTTCTTTCAGTATTAATTCCAGATTAATGGGCTCTCCAGTTGTCTTTATAGTCTTCTATTTTTACTTTCTCTACTACGTATAGTAAGTAGGGGAAGTATTGTATTCCCCTCAAAAATTCGATACCGAGATTTCACCGGAAATACATGTTTTGAGATCCCCTGATTCCAAAAAAATAATTTTTGGAAACATGTCCGTGTGTCTAACTATGAACAGCATAACTCAGAAACGAACAGTCGGATAAACACCAAACTTGGTATTTAGGTTCAGTATCTTCCAGGGATGCGAAACGAAGGTTTTCAAGAAAATCCCCCCACCCCAGGATACCCTTTACATGGAAGATTTTTCGAAAATTTTAATTTTCTCAAAAATGGCTCTAATGATTTTGATTAAAATATCATATGTTTAAGATATTTTCATGACAAATAAAACGTATATCTTGAATTTTCTGGGAATGTCTCCAAAAGTATTCTTCATTGTAAACGACTTTTTCATAACCGGTAAACCATAAGAGATAGAGAAAATTTTACTACACAAAAAATGTACATCGCGTTAAAATACACAATTCATGTCATATATTGAGTGAACCATTTTCGAGATATTGCTTGTTATTCTCTTAAATTTTTCAATACTTATTTTCTTAAATAGGAATTGGTTATTCATTTTTTCGTCTTTGATATGCAAAGAGTATTAATCTGTGGCAAAGGGAATGGTGCTGCCCCTAGCAACCAGCTATTAAGAGATATGTATGTACTTAAAGGCTACTGTATTTCTATATTGCCCTTGTAAATATATATTCCCCTTACATCTACAAGAAAATTAGTAATGAGATAGAGTCTGCAAATGTTTATCTCGATTAACATGAAGTAGATGGAGAATAAGCGTTTGTAAAAATAGTTTGTACAAGAGTAGAGAAAGTCATGTGAGTGTAACACATCAGATTTTTTCATAAGTCATATATTAATTCTTCTCGTATAGTTTCATTTCGTATCATCAAATCAATTCTTGTACATCCTTTCACTCTATGAGAAATTTCATTTCCGCTGACTGTATCTTACTTTTATCTGTTTCATGTTTTCCAAGTTTCACCTCCGGACATTAATACTGGTACAGCCATTACCTTATAAAATATTAATTTTGTATATTTTTGAGTTTTATTTTGGCTTATTTATAGTTCCATCCAGTGATTAAACTTTATTCACTTTGTTTACAATATCTCTGTGTTCATTGTAGCTTGTTACATCCCAGATAATTAAAATGGGTTTCTTGTTCCAGCATTTCATTTTCCATTATTACGCACACAGGGTATTTACCCCGAGGGACCATAACTTTCGGTTTTCTTGTAGATATTTTCAACTCATATTTTCTTTTCAATTTGACTTAGCTGATATACTGGAGGTTCTAAATTACCTGCACTATTCTGTATTATTGCTATATCATCTGCATATGACACTATTTTACATTTTTATTTTTACTTATTGGTATACCTGGTGTTACTTCATTCTTCCATTTACTAATTACGTTGTCAATATACATATAAAAAGTGTACAACTTCTGTCTCACTCCCTGTTTATTGTTATAGGTTCTGGTTTTAACATGCCGTGCTATTGTTCTTGTGTAGTGTAGAGACATTTAGCAGTTTCAACTAAATGTTTAGAGTCAAACGTTTTTTCGAAGCCAACTAATGCATAGTGTTTCTAAAGTAACACAAGAAACGTTAAACCTTGCAAACTTTAAAGTGTAACATTTAGAAAACGACTTAATGATCAGCTAAGTATTTCATTTTTATTGTCGCAACTATTTCCGAGGATAAATAGAGGAAGTACTGAATTCCACTGAAAAATTAAGATATGGGGATTCCAATCCAAATACCCGCTTTGATGTCCCCGAGACCAAAAACATTTTAGTAAACGCCGTGTGTGTGTGTGTGTGTGTGTGTGTGTGTGTGTGTGTGTGTGTTCGTCCGACTGTGAACACCATAGCTCAAAATCGAATGGCATTTAAGATTAGAAGCTTCCAAGAATGTGACATGATGATTTTCAAATCCACCACCCGAAACTGCCTTTTATTTTCTCAAAAAGGCTGCAGCTATTTTAATTAAAAACAAAACATGCTTAAGATATTTGCGTGAGAAAAAAGCGCACACTTTTATTATCTTGAATTGTCTGTGAAAACCCTGTGAACCCTCTTCATTCTTAATGAATTTCTAATCTTATTGAACCACTAAACATAAGCTATAGATTAAAACTTGCTGCATAACAAGTGTAGACGTCACCAAAACACACAAAGTATCTTTAAAAGGTTTGTGGAAATAACCATTTCGGAGATATTATTTGTTATTGGTTTTATTATTAAACACTTTGTCCTTCTTTTCAAATATTAAGTTGCTATTCTTTTTTTTCGCAGCCATGTAAGAGTGGAATAGCAAAGCTATCACATAGTGATCGCCTTTTAAATATCTGACTACCCTGGACCTCCTTTATTGTCTTTGTACCTTTAAAAATATATATAATTAATCCCTTTCCGTAGGTATCTCGTTTATCAGGAAGTAGATAGAGTATTAGTATAACAATAAACTGTAGATAAGTTGTTAGAATGGGCCACGTGAACGTAACATATGAGATATGGTTTTATTTTATTTTTTCCTTTGTGTGAAAGTAATTGAGATGTCATATGACCTATTTTCTAGGTTTGACTATTATTGTGTGAAATCTTGTGTATACATAGTTATTAGTTTCTCTACAACGTATAGTAAGTAGGGGAAGTATTGTATTCCACCCAAAAATTCGATACCGAGATTTCACCGGAAATATATGTTTTGAGACCCCCTGAATCAAAAAAAAAGCATTTTTGGAAACATGTCCCTGTGTGTGTCTGTGTGTGTGTGTGTGTGTGTGTGTGTGAACAGCATAACTCAGAAACGAACAGTCGGATAAACACCAAACTTGGTATTTAGGTTCAGTATCGTCCAGAGATTCGACACGAAGGTTTTCAAGAAAATCCCTTACCCCAGATTGTCCTTTACTTGGAACATTTTTCGAAAATTTTAATTTTCTTAAAAATGGCTCTAACGATTTTGATTAAAGCATCATATGTTTAAGATATTTTCATGACAAATGAAATGTATGTCTTAAATTTTCTGGGAATGTCTCAAAAAGTATTCACTGTGAACGACTTTTGCATAACTGGTAAATCATAAGAGATAGACAAAATTTTACTACCCAAAAATGTAGATCGCGTTAAAATACACAATTTATGTCATATACATCTTTTTGTTGAGTGAACCATTTTCGAGATATTGCTTGTTATTCTCTTACATTTTTCAATACTTATTTCTCAAATGGGAATTCGTTATTCATTTTTTTGTCTTGGATATGCAAAGAGTATTAATCTGTGGCAAAGAGAATGGTGCTGCACATAGCAATCAGCTGTTAAGATATATGTCTGTGCTTAAAGGCTACTGTATTTCTATATTGCCCTTGCAAATACAAAACAAGGGGAACATCGTACGCCTTAAGCGATAGTCAAATAGGTTTTGAACTGGTCGCTATGTGTAAAATGTAATTCTCTTTGTATGTCAAAAGATCGCTTCTGCAAATGTTTATCTTGATTAATATGAAATAGATGGAGAGTAAGAGTTTATGAAAATAGTTTGTACAAGAGTAGAGAAAGTCATCTGAATGTAACATATCAGAATTTTTTTTTGCTTTTAAGATAGTCCATCATAATGGTTAGTATGCAGTATTCATTCAAAACTGAAAATTGCCGTGTTTTTATTATATTATTATCATTACTTTTGTTACCATCATCATTATCGGCAGCAGCATCATGGTATTGTCCCTTAATTTTTAACTGAATGCTATACGCTCCGTTCATTAAACTTCATTGGAGAAACCCCTGCAGATTCAGCTGTAACATTTTACTGACATTTATCCTTTGCGCTGTCCAATAAATCTACTGGAGAATGAAAATGAGACTTAGCGATACCATACACGGAGCTGCGTGGTAACGGCGAAAGAGAAACTCAATTTCAGTTGCTCCTTATTCCAGATTGTGCTGTCCGATGTAAGTTTCCAGAACAAAAGTACATTTTAATTACAATCTTGTTGATAAATGGTAGATACACAGAAAGGACCACGGAATTTCCTCCCAACACTCTCCGAATAATAAAACTAAATCTATTACCGTCCAGGATAGGAAGTTTTGGATCGGAGAGATTAAGTGTTACTCAGAATATCTGAGAGAAACCCCAGTGTTATAACGCATCACTTGCAGAAACTAATACTGCAGATATTGAACAAAGAGTCACCATGGAGCATGAAAAACTGTTAATTTGTCACGTTCCCAAAATGTATACAGCAGGGGATGGTAGCGCGGGAATCGTAAGTGATAATCTAATATGAAAGTCTCGTGCTTTACCCCTTTTTATTACCACCTACATAGTAGGTCGAGAAGGTGTTTCACTCTACCCAAAACATTGATACCGAATTTCAAAAGAAATATTTTATATTTTGCGGCCCACTGAATCCAAAAATAAAAAGCGTTTTTAGAAAAAGATGCACGTGTGGATCTGTGTGTGTGTGTGTGTGTGTGTGTGTGTGTGTGTGTCTGAACGAATAACTCAAAAACTAAAAGTCGGAGAGACAGTAAACTTGGCATTTAAGTTCAGCATCTTTAAAAAATGAGACCATTTATAAGGAATATTTTTCAAAATTTTTTATTTTCACAAAAATATCTTTAACGAAATTTATTAAAATAGCGTTATTAAAGATACTTATATGACAAATAAAATGTATATCTTGAACTTCCTGGGAATAGTCTGCTAAAGTCCTCTTCATTTGGAATGAATTTAGTACAATTTTATATAACTGGTAAACGTTAAGCGATAGATTAAAACGTACTACACAAAAATGCATATATACCTCATTAAAACCAACAATTTATTTCATGTAACCTTTTTGTAGCATAAGGCATATCCAAGATATACGTTACTAATGTTTAGAATTGATAAATACTTCTCCATTCTTTTGGATTTCTGTCGATTTTTAGTTGTTTCTAAAGATTGCATGAAAAGAGTATGGAATTTTTAGGCCAGCGTGGGCCAATTTTAAACATTTGACTATCGCTGTTTCCATTGTATGTACAACAAACTATGTAATGTAGCTATTTCTGCAATGGTTTATCCCGATTAGAATGAGTAGAAAAATAAGATTTCGTGAGAATAGTTTTTATACGCACTAGTAAACGATAGAGGGTAGAGGCAATCATGTGAGTGTAACTGATCAGATTTTAGTATACTTCTCATATGCCGTATATGGAGACTATATTTTATTATACAATCAACTGTATTTTCGTAGTTCACACATAATAAATTGTTGAAATTGTTTGAACCTCTAATCATATTACTATCTTCTTATAAAATAATTTATGAAACTGCTTATTTGGTCTTTAGCAGCATATACTTTACAAATAATTTTCATCCATAAGCGCGACAGGTTTTAGCGCCTGGAAGTACGCGTTTGCTGGCAGTCAGATATTCATAGTTGCTTTACTTGAAGTGCATTGATTTCTCCTGCAAATAGCAAAAACTACCAAACTTTTTCATAAAACCATTTTCGAAATTCTGGATTTGTCTTGACATATACTTTCGTACATTTTAAGGAAGTTTGATTTAACACTCATTAGTTCTCCAAAACTTCTCGTGGTCCATCATTTTATACTGACTTTTAGTTCTTACTTATATAACTTGTCTCCAAAACAGTTTATTCTGTATTTTTTATCGAGAAAAGATCCCATTTGCTGAATGTATTCACAAAACTAGAAATTTGGAAGTAAATAGCCTTCCCACATACTTGCAAGAGTTATTTTTCAAGTACTTAGGTGTAAAATACCAAAATTCTTATTCTAAGTATTGTTGATGTTTTAGTGTTACAAGAGAACTATATATAAACAATGCTACACACTTATCAAACGAATCAGCTTAATAAAGTCGCATGGCGGACAAAAAATCTCTACAGATACATGTGGATGAATAGCGATTGGTCAGATGAACCGTCGACAGGCAAGAATCTATAGGCTTATACCATCCACACTTCAGCGAATGAAGTCCAATTGAAGGAATCTTAAAGTATACTTTTTATAAAAATTGCTTCATTTCTATTTTTATAAAAAATTTGAAACCTACTTTTCTAAATATTTATCAATATATATCAATCTGCTTATTGGATACAACGAAGTATGCGTATTAAATTTATTTTTATAATCTGTAAAGACAAGAAACACGTAATGAAAACTACACAGTGTGGTATCTATGGCATGGAACCTTATAAAACATTATGTTTATCCGCTTTAAGATCTATAGCATATTTATAATTAATTTCTATTAGCTTCTTAGTTCAATTTTACAAAGTATATGCAATATTAGCTTATACAACCTGGAATATACAGAGTGGACCATTTAAGTTGACTGTGCAATTCCTCCAAAACTAAGTATTAGAAATAACTGTGTTTAATAAAAGTTGCTTGATATTGCGGGGGGAAAGTAAATATAATTAGTCTTGTCTTATTTGGAGGACTTTCTGATGCTCAGTTTAGGATCAATTTAAATTGACCGTAATTGTAGGTTCCCATTTTAAAAAACCATAGTGACCCTAAAATGCCCATCATAATGTCCTCCAACAAAACCTGACTAGTGGCATTTACTTCCAGCCATAATATCAAGCAAATTTTATTCAAGACATTTCTGTCTACAACGTTTAGTTTTGGAGATACTGTACAGTCTCAACCCTGTATATCTTGTCCTTCAACGTTCACCAAATTGAGTTCTATTTGTATGCAAGCATGCCAGCTAATCACTGTGTCCTCAAAACAGACTGTATTGTAGATGCTTGTATGTAATGAAGTACAAACGAAGAAAGAAAAATGGAAATGAGATTCCAAGGAAGCGTTGAAAGCTAATGGATAAAAAGAGAAGTGACGAGATCAGAAAGGAACCCGGCATTTTTAAGTTGATAAACAAGATACACCAACATAGGTTATTCAACGGAGGTCGATGAACGATCCGTTGACCAAGCAGCCCTCTAGTGCCCACGGCGAGTACTTTTTTCCATTGATTAAGCATCCGTCTCGTCTGCCAACACCGCCATACGCCACGAAACCTAGAAGTATACCCGAAAGATGATGAGACGGAATGAAAGAGAAATAATGGAAAGGAAATGTGCTAGATGAGAAGCCACCACAGCATTCGCCTACCGACCTTGGGAAACCACGATAAACCCAAGGTCAGAGTGGGTGGTCGACGGGAATCGAATCCGGGACCTCCCGAATGCAAGCCTGACGCGTTACCGCGAAGCCATTTCACTCGGTATACACCAACATAGAACCAACTGGAAAGAACATGTTGATAAACAGGATGATTACCGCATTCCAAAATTGGTATTAAATTATAAACCTATAGGCAAGAAAAAAGTTGGCAGACCGAAGAAAAGATCACAGCAAACACGAGACCGGAACAAGCCTTTCAAGGCTTAATCCCTGAAGATGATGATAACACTAGTCTGTAGGATATCGGATGACTGAAAACTAATAAGTGATTCTGACTCACTTTTTGTGCTAATTTCGGAACTGCTTTTAGTTTCTTACTATCACGTACAATTTTTTGACAACTTCACTTCAAAAATATAGATATATAAAGATATTGCTTCCGCCACTGCACATAAAATTGGACTTGATGAAGCAATTTGTAAGGGCTCTACCACAGGATGGACCCTGCTTCAAGTACCTTTCTAAGAAATTTCCCTTCATTACAGAAGACAAATTAAAGCCTGGAATTTTTTGTTGGACCTAAGTAAAGAAATTGATGAAGGATGAAGATTTTGAGAAGACAATGAATGAGAGAGAAATAGAAGCATGGACCGCCTTCCGATCAGTTACTGAAAACTTCTTAGGCAATAAAAAGGTTCCTAATTACAAGACCATTGTCGAAACAATGTTGGAAAATTTCAAGAAGATGGGTTGTAACATGAGTGTAATGGTGCATTTTCTGCATTCACATATCGACTACCTTCCAGAAAATCTGGGACATTATAGTGAAGAGCAGGGTGAACGCTTTCACCAATATATTAAGCAAATGGAGAGGAGGTACCAGGGAAGATGGAATGAAACTATGATGGCGGACTACTGTTGGATGTTGAGGAGGGACAGTCATCTTCAAGGATCTGCAAGGAAGTCAAAGAAGAGAAAGTTTAAAAAAATTAAATGAAACACTTTGGCTTCTTGTTTTGTTAAAATGTAGTCATGAAATTAATTAGGGGAGTTCTTGAGAGTATTCTTAAAATGTTTCTTGAATAAAAACTTGCCTTGTGTGAAATGGTATTTGAATATTTTTCTACGCTCATTAGTAAAATTGTCAAAACATTACTTATTTTGCTTAAAAACCTGAGTGATAGATAAAAACGGAAGTTATTTCTGGAATCAGCATAAAAACTTGATTCAAGAACACCTACGTTTAATAAATCATCTGACAAAAAGTATTAAAATGCAGAATAATTGAAGTTGGAAGAGACTGTTGAATGTAGCAGTGTCAACGGCCCCCCCCAAAAAAAACAAGCTTCCTAATTCTGCTTTATACACCGTTACATAATGCCGCGTCAACTTACCATAAGCAGGTTCTTGAGGTGATAATTCGACAATTTTATAAACACAGGAAGGTTACTCAAATTTTTATTCAGCGTTTGATTTCAATACAGAGACATTGGCTTCATTAACAATACATAAATATTGGTTTCAACAACAATGCAATTATTAGTACAAAAAGAACAAGGTCTAATTGGATGTAATACACAAATACAGAAATCCTAATTTATTACATGAGTAGGTACCTAAACTAAATTTTGGAGTTGTAAACACAGTATATACGATAAGAAAGAGTATAAATTAATTCATTTCTAGATATTCCTCCACTGAATAAAAACAACTCTGTATTAGGAATTTTTTCAAATCCTTTTTGAAGACTGTTAGTGTTTTAACTTTTTTAAATATGTAGGAAGTTTATTAAACAATTGAATCCCATTATAACATAAACATTTTTCGTATAGGGTTCTTTTATGACCTGTAATATACAGTTTAGATTTATTTCTTGTATTATACTCATGAACATCAGCATTCGCGTTAAAACTATTTTGGTGTTTATACATTGTTACCAGAGTTTCAAAAATGTATAGTGAAGGACGGTTTGTAAATTACAAACATTGCACCATAAGGGTAAACGTTGTATTGTTTATATCCAAACGTATTCCTATACTCTCAAATAAAAATGTAGTAAAAGCTAAGAGCGAAAAAATATTGTGTTGCATTCATATGCTTCTTTCCCAACTTTTCTACAAAACTACTGCTACTAAAGTTTATTATTTTCGCTACTCCTTGTTAATCCAGATAAACCTTCAATTTACATTTATATATTTGTTATATGATACAGCAGTTAAAGCGATTATCAGAATTTTACAGATGACGAGGAAAAAAAAAAGAATGTCGACTTCCTATTTGAGAAAAGTATAATTATTTGAAAATTCAACCCAATAACAAGGAATATCTCGAAAAGGTTTAACCGCACAACAAAAATTTTACTTGTCAAATTTAGTGCTTTAAGGAATTTACATGTTGTGTGTAATAAGCTTTGGTAATGTTGCTACAGAGGTCGACGTGTCACGCGGATGATAATGTGCAATATCAGGTACCAACTATAAAGGAGCAAAAATGTTGTGGCTATACGAAGCAAAGAAGCATTTTGTGGAGTTGCGAAATGTTATACGCTGCGGTAATAGAAAAGCGCGAAACAGTAAAATAATACAACTAAATAATCACCGTGAAGTAATAAACAAATGCAACACAAGTGAGTAATAATAAATGCTATTTTTTAAGTTCTATTGATACCCCGTCTTTACCTACAATGATCTTATATGCAACCTTTCCTTTGGAACATATTATTGCCTATAGGCAATGGTGTTAACTCCTATTAGCTTATCGTTGGTTTTCTAGTAAACTTTGGGTTTTAATCATTATACCACACACTGATTGATACTTCCAGACTCTGGGGAGAATAAGGAATAATCTTGGCTAGAGAAAAATTCCCACCCCCAACCCGGGGATCGAACCCCGGATCCCTCGCATAGCAGGCCAGTGCCAGCTACAGGGCCAGCCAAATACTGTTGTAATTATATCCAAGGACATACTCATTTTGTGATGCAATTGTTACCTTAATAAAGGCTGTGTTGCAGCAATGCATCTAAGAAGAGGTTTCGAAATTCAAGACATATGTAAAAGAAAGATGGAGTTTTGGAGGAGAGGACGGACATTGAAGAAAAAACGGCATAACAGCATAACAGGAATTTCATAAATCGCTCTAGAATACGCAACCGGAAATGGTGTAAGAGCTTTTCGCGTATTTAAAATGCCAAATGTTATACAGTTGCTTAATTTTGGCGATGTTTATTTCTCCAAGCCTAAGGTTGCGCCGTAGTACCCGCTATGACACGTCGACTTCTACAGCAACATTACCATATTCTTTTTTCTATTTCTTACGGTCAACAATTATACAAATTCATTCATAATGAAGAGGACTTTACTTGCTATTACCAGAAAATTTAAGATATGCATTTCATTTGTCATTAAAATATGTCAAACGTACTCATTATAATATTTTTGAGAAAATAAAAAAGGGACAGTTTTTATATAAAGGTTAGTTTGGAGTGTTGCTATTTTCTTGAAAATAACTGCCGAATTTAAAAAGCCAGCATAACTTGAGTTATGCTCTTGAAACACACTCATACACACACGGATCTATTACTAAAAATGTTTCTTTTTGAATTCAGAGAGTCAGAAAACATGTATTTCTGGTGAAGCCTCGGTATCGAATGTTTGGGTAGAATGCAATACTTCCTCTACTTACTATAGACAAGCAGTAATATAGTAAAAGACAAAAGTAAAAACGGCGGATTGTATAAGATTCTTAGCCAAAGTAACGCATTAAAAGCATATACGAACGCAAGCTGACTCAATGAGACGTATACGCCAGCTTTGCAAACGGTTAAACTCTGCCTCAAATAGACTTTGGTGAAGCGGAACAGAAATCAAACAGGAAACATTTATAACTTGATAACTATAAACCTTCAAATGAAACTCTGCCGTATATATGATGTTATTTCCTTTCCAGCGATTGCACTACTACAGACATTCGTGTCCATTTGACTGTTTGCTCTGTCGCATCTGCTTGTGTGTTTTTCGCCTTCCTGAAATTTACGCAGCTTAAGAGTTGGAACTCATTAGTGCTGCGGTAGTCGAGTTTTCCGTTGCTAGCTGCAATATGCGAGGTTTTTAACCCAGCTTCTTCCAGGAGCCTTTGGCGTATTTATGCACTCGTGTATTAAGGGAAGTAAAATATGTTTTCACATGAAAGTGCACTAGAACGTATTTCACAGAGAAGCTATAGTTTAACTGGCAGTGTGAAATGGATTTTGATTATTTTTTTCTTTCAGACATGTTAACATAATATGCAAACTTTTTATGGAGAAACACTAATTTACATCAACTCAATATTTTTTTCTCAGACTCGGTCTTATAAATTTCTTCTTCTTCTTCCAGCCAAGGTTCCAGCGTGTTCCGTTCTCACATTTCCCATCGTTTCCTTGGTGGTCCGATTAATCGTCGTCAATAGGAACAAATTTGTTTTCAAGGAAACAAAAGAGAGGGAGACTATATTGAGTAAGATTGGATATTCATGTAAATAATTCATTAATACCTAAACAATGATTCATTCATTGGGTGCTGAATAAACGTTCTTCGGAGTCATCATGGGCAAAACTTTAACCAGGTTTGTCTCGTGTGTAATTTTTTTAATACTAATAAATAAGCATAACTATTTTTCCAGAATCCAGCGACATTGAAACCCTAGGACTCGTGCTGGGTTTATGTTCTCCATTGCATCTCTTCTAATAGTTCATCCAGAAGAGAGAACATCGTCCTCCGTGGTCTAGGGGTACCATGCTAGCCTCCAGTTCCCAAAGTGGCGGATTCAAACCCGCGAAGGGAAATGGATTTTTTTCAGGCATAAAAATCCTTAGCATGGCTTCCTTCGGAAGGAAAGTAAAGCCAGTGGTCCCATGTCGTAGACTTACGGCACCTAAAGGAGCTTCAAGCCTTATAAAGGGGTCTCTGAGCAAAATGTCCCTTCTTTCACCCCAAACATAGAATAGAACGCTAAGAACCACAGACCACCATAAATAAAACTCAGTTTAGAAGAGCAGATATCGTTGCACTTAACCGGCTCGAAGCAATAGCAATTGTCATCGACCCTACCTTCCGGTTCGAGAGAGATCTGCAGCAAGCAAATAAGGTTGATAAGGAGAAAAAATCTATATACGAGCCATGTTTCGCCAATTTAGCCATGAAATACCACCTCCCAGTTGAAAATGGTCCGCCATCGGATTAATTTTGGGAGAGGGGAGGTACACGAAATTTAACGTCAACATATTTAAAAAGGCATCAAATTTCTAAACAATGGTTATGTGATATAGTAATTGATATTATGAAAGCATTACCAATTATATTTTGTTTAGTAACCTTTTCTCTTGTGGAATATAAATATCGTTATTTTAACATTTTAATAGTACTCCTAAATCATGATGTTTATTGTTTTTTCTTATGCGTGGCTCTTGTATTTTGTATTCTTATTTCGATTAAATATTTTGTTTTGCCTGCAATTTGTTCTCTACGTTCTATTATATTAATTTAGTTTATCAATTTAATACCCCTGTGGTGACCGATAGATGTCGGCTGATTTCAAATTTTGATTAAATATACCAGGGGAGTCAGCTACCCCTATTTATTTTTGAATTTATGCAACGTGCTAAGCGATATATTTGACTTACGCCTTTCTTGAATTCCTTGTAATGGCTGATTTACATAACACTTTATAGAGGAGGGATAGATAACTCAGTACATAAGTATTTTGCAGGACAGAATGCAATCGCTATGTATGTCGATAAAAAAAACATCCCCCCTGACACTGGGAACTGCAGTAGCACTTTTAGCTAATTTTACAAACTTTTATTATTTAGTAAACATACATGCACACCTTTGAAAACCCCCCTGAAAGAACAGCTGATCACATGCATCGGTTGACAAAACCATTTAAAACAAAATGGTATATCTATGTAGTGCGACCAATTGGATTTAAGTCATCAGTCAACGTTGCACAGCCTTGTCAAAAAATACTGTCTTAGGTAGATAATTTCACTTATGTCACAAACTATGGCATATTTCAGTTCATACAGTAATTGTAATGACTTATGCAGATTATTTCTTTGAATTAAAACTACTAAACGAGCTCAAAACACGTATGACGCTGCGTGTAAAGATTTGAGGCGGGGTCTAGTTCTGCGATTACTAATTCGTATAGGAACCCCAGCTGGCAAGGTACCATTGGCCTAATGGTATTATCATGTTTGCTTTAACACTGTGCCATTTCATTTCGGGTTAAGTTCAAACTTTTTATTAGTTTTTGTTTTACCCCTTTGGACGTATAATTTGATATTACGATATAAATATCATTTTTGATAACATTATAAATGTGCACAAAATAGAATAATCGTCATGTTTTACACAACAAAGAAGAAGAACCGCAAAGCCCAAATCATCTATGGGCACACTCATACGTGAAGAATACAGGCATATTACACCGCGCATGTTACAGCATGCAAGAAGGTATCTCCGGCATTGATGAATGGGATCGTCATGTGCATTGATGAATGGGATCGTCATTTTGAACATTTACGTCATTTATGAAATCCACGCTCTTTAACAATTTATTATTCTGTTTACCCGTGCACTTAGCACATTTACTACTCCTTTGTCAATAGAAGAAGTGAGACATCAGGTTTAAACGTGAAACCAAAACTGTTATATTTAATATCATCTATATGAGCCCAAGAGAATGAAAGCTAACTACGTAACACGGCTTACAACACCAGATATGGTACAGATTATTAGGGTAAACATGATACACAATTATCTGGTTGTAATTCTTGTGTCTTTGGCTCACAGGAGATCAATAACAAAAATAAATAAATTAGTGCACTAAAATAAAAAATAAACATAAGGAGAAAAAGAAGAACCAAAACAATATGATGTTTGCATCAGATTCCAACCTCCGAAGCTAACCTTTACTTCAGCACATACTGGAAGCTAACCCACTCTGCCAGAACCCACATAGTCTACCCCGCTCTTCGGGAAAACATTCATCTATCTCCTTGCAAGCATTATATCCATGAAGCGCCGTCTTTTTTTTAAGGCTTTCGCAAGCCAGGCTTTCATACGCCAGGCAAGCAATAATTAATAATCGTAGCAAGGAGAGATGTCCCCTAAGAGACAAATTTGTAGCCCAGCGAGAAACGCTCGAAGGGTCCATTTGCCTAAAACTATAAAGCATCCCGAAGTAGATATGCCACTCCAGGGACGAATCTCTCTGGCAACAAAAGAGAAAATGAAGAAATGTCTTTTTGCACCTTCTCAGACGGAGTTCATTGTCAACATTACCATAAAAACGAAATGTTTTGCTGCATCATGTAAAACCTATTTCTAGCTATTATAATGCAGCTATTATGATGCTCTACTCCATTTTATAATATTTTTGAAGTTGAATATTAAAACATGTCTGTTCACTTGTTTCACATAAGCGAAAATATGCACATTCTGAGTAAAAGCAACCTAGAGAGCAATAACCATTCTCCGTATTGCTAGTTTCAACTTCTTCAGTTGTTGGGACTGAACTACGCTATTTCCCACACACAACCAGCATTGGCGAGTACTTTGCAACCTCATCTGTGAACGGAAAGCAGGCAGCTTACAGAAAGGTGATAATTGTGTCTGTCTGAACTGAGATCACGAATAGACTCAGAAGTCATCTTAGCATGCAATAATCCACGCTTATTCTGCAGTAACACAAAGTCAACAGAATTTCACCAATCTTTAATATATGTATTTGATGATTTAATTAATCTTAACACAAGATGCGCCAAAAATTCCTTCATCAGCGTGCGCAACATGTTCTGCAAATAAAATAAGCATATGACGGCTCACTTCATTTCCTTAAGGTGGCTAAATAATGGACTGAACGGACGAATTTGAGGCAGTATTTTTAACACTTAAATGATTTCAGTCTAATTAGATAATGTAAATTATAATAAGAGCCCGCCTTAAAGCAATATGTGTATAAATAACATATAAAATGTATGTAACAGTCATTGTATAATGTTTATATTATTACGTACATGTTTAGTAATGTTATGTGAATGTATTATGTAATTTAACAATATAGGAGCTGCGATAATAACAGGTCAAAAGTTGCTAACAATGAGGTAAACTTGAGGCAATAATGAATTGGAAAGTTTAATAATACTACTAGTAATTCTTGGAGCAAAAATAATGTAATTTTTGAGACAGTTTATAAATAACCAATCAAGAACCAGAAAACCCGAAAGTAAAATAAAAGTATTCTATTTGAGTAGGATTAGGCAATCAGAGACTCGAAATAGATGAAATTTGCAAATTCAGGCGGTAGAAATCAGTTGCTGGTAGACAGCGTTCCTAACTGGACGCGAGGCGCGTCCTCGAGATGTTTAATACGTATCCAGTGTGAGACGAAAATTCATTACGGTGAATATTATAAAGTTTACGTGTTAAAAAGTGTAAGTAATAAATAATAAACTCATAATTCTCTATATGAGTGAAGTGTTATTTAATCGTGTCAAAGATTAATAAAAGGAGTAAAGTAAAAATTATAATTTGTACATTCTTTAGCCGCATTACCCCCTGCAAAGATACACATGTTTCTACAAATTAATACTGATGCAGAAGAGGCAAACATAAATATGTATAATATTAAAAATAATAAACTTGGGGCGAAGTCCACTGGAAACTTTGTACCATACGTGGGGCAGTTACTTCATTAAGTTTAGCTCCGTAACAGTTGAACTATAATACAACTCCTCCTAAAATAAATAATTCTTCAAATTGGCGCCCAACGTAGGGCCAGAACAGGCAAGAATTGGCGAGAATAACTGAAAAGAAGAGATCAACGAATCTCATAGAACTACCAGAATCGAGTAAACTACAAGTATTCACTTCAGAGAACTTCAGAAAACTCCAGAGAACTTAAAAATCATCAACATCATCCAAGGACAGCAACAATTCTTTCAGATGTACGGGGCACGCAGTCAAGAATTCAACAAGAACCTACGAGGGAACACCAGAATAAAAAAAAGGTTTACTAAAACAGCCATATCAAAAGGTCAGAAAATTCGAATAATATATTTATATAATTGTCAAGATAGTTAAGAAAATAGATATTGTTATTAAGATACTTTCATGATGTTAAGAAGTGGTAAATTAAAACTGATTTCACCGATCTTCAATATATGTATTTGATTATTTAATTAATCATAACATAAGATACGCCAAAAATCCCTTCTTCAGAGGCGCAACATGTTCTGCAAATAAAATAAAAATATGACAGCTCACTTCATTTCCTAAAGGTGGCTAAATGATGTACTGAACGGCGAATTCCGGACGCGCTAGGAAATGAACGATCTTAAGACCATTTTAGACTAATTTACGAAATTTCCATTTTTAGTCGTTTTTAACTATTTGATCCCTACCAAAGATGTAGTATATCCCTTGGTGTTTGTGTTGTGCTATTTGTCCATTAGTCTCGAGATTTCTAAAAGTGGATGCAAGTTTCTTACTCTACTTATAAGCAATTGGTACAACTCTCGCAATATTTTACTTCCAAGTCAAATTTACCGCAGCAATTCTTTTAAGAAACATTTTTCCCCCAATGGAGTCTCCTTCTTCCACCGATAGGGTTAAGGTGGACTAGAAGAGTTATAATCTATAATAATCATGGTAATAATAATAAAAAAATATAACGTGACCTACATTTTTGCCTATTTCTTATACTTTACCAGTTATACAAAATCAACAAAATTCATTCGGAATGAAGAGGACTTCACAGTCTATTTGCAGAAAAATTAGGACAAGTGTCTTAAGTACGTGGTACGTTAATCGAAATTAATACCGTTTTTTTTAAAAAATAATATAAAATAATGAGGATTTCGTGTACAGGATAGTTTGAGGTATATAGATGCTTTTAAAAATCTTGGTGTTATATTCTTGTAAAATGCTGAACTTAAATACGAGGTTTAGTATTAATCCGAATTTTTCTTTTAGGGTTATACTGTTCACACACACACACACATACACACGTGCACGCGCGCACACACACACAAAAACGTGCACACAAACACACACGGACTGTTTTCTAATCTTTTTGTTTTCAGGGGATTTCAAAACATTTATTTCATCTGAAATGTGGATATCGAAATATTTCAAGGAATACTATATTTCGTCGACGTTTGAGCTACTGGGATGTGGCGACTTCTCTCCCTCAGACAAAGCTTTAGTTGGTGGGAGGGGTTCGCAGTATGCTGAACTCGTACCGCACGTGCTCGTACAATGGAAAACAGTGAAGAGTATTTCACTATCGCGCGTCTTTACTCCTCACTTGGCTTAGACTAAGTAAACACTACCTCCTTTCACTAGTTAAACCTCTAATGTTTGGAAGGGCTCCCCTACCCACTAGCTTCGCAGAACAGAGATTACCTATCATTGTAAGTGGTAGAGAGAGAGAGAGTAAAAACCATGAATAACTGTAATTTGCAATGGTCATAGTTTATCAATACGTTTTCTATGTTTTAAAAATATTTTAATCTATTGTAGAATTGTAATTATATATTTGATTTGCCTACAAATAATTAAAAACAGATACAACAAGCAACAGATATTTTATTTCGTTAGGTAGTAATAATAGCGTTTATTATTCAGACTTTAAAATTTTATTATAAATGCCTTCCATAGGAACGAGACCCCAAATTTTATACTCCTGCGATTATTTAATTATGGAAGTAAAATATTTCAATTTTGAGGCAGTATTTTTAACATTTAAATGATTTTCAGTCTAATTGTATAATATATAAATTCAATAACAGCCCGCCTTGAAGCAATATGTGTATGTAACAGTCATTGTATTACGTTTATATTATTATGTACATGTTTAATGATGTTATGTGAATGTATTAGGTAATTTAACAATAAAGGAGCTGTGATAATAGAGGCCAAAAGTTGCTAACAATGAGGTAACCTTGTGGCAATAATGAATTGGAAATTTTAGTAATGCTACTAGTAATTCTTGGAGCAACAATAATGTAATTTTTGAGACAGTTTATAAATAGCTAATCAACAACCAGAAAACCTGAAAGTTAAATAAAAGTATTCTAAAGGAGTAAAATTAGCCAATCGGAGACTTGAAACAGAAAAAATTATAAATTCAGGCGGCAGAAGTCAGTTGCTAGTAGACAGCGTTTCTAACTGGACGCGAGATGTGTCCTCGAGAAGTTTAATACGTATTCAGTGTGAGACGAAAATTCATTACGGTGAGAACATTATAAAGTTTACGTGTTAAAAACTGCAAGTAATTAATAAATAATCTCATAGCTCTCCATATCAAGTGAAGTGTTATTTAATCGTGTGAAGGATTAATAAATGGAGTGAAGTAAAAATTGTAATTTGTGTAAGCCTACATTCTTTAGCCGCATCACACCCTGTTAATAAATACATGTTTCTAGAAATTAATACTGACGCAGCCGTGGCAAACATAAATATATATAATACTTAAAGAAACTATCTCAAATTTTGGGCTCCCCAACAGTCGAACTATAATACAACTCCTTCTAAAAATCCTCATTCAATTTTCACAACTATTAAAAAACTATAGCTTTTTCGTGCGAATCTGTGTAGTAAGAATGAAAACTTCAGGTTATGCGTATTATAGTTACATCGATAAACCAAAAAAGTAATTTCTGACACTCCTGTTCAAATAGAGCCCTTCTTGTAGGGGTGGGTTTCAGCGTGAAGCTCCTCTGTCGGGTGCTTCTGCCCTTTCAATCTGCTCATACCACGAGAGATAAAAAAAAAAGAAAAAGAAAAAACTGAGCCATGGTCTATTTTCAGAAATGTATCCAGTACAACACATTTTATAACTAAAGTTAACATTTTTAATTTACGCATTATATAGGGCAGGTATGCTGCACCAGTCTTCCGAAATGACTTGAGTGAATTAAGGTGGGACTGCCTGATGAATTGTTATTTACGGCTCTAGTTTGCTTCATACATTAAAAAAATCTCATGTGTTGCACCCACATGACTTTCTCTACTGTTGTACAAACTATTTTTAAAACGCTTAGTCTCCATCTACTTTCAGTTAATCAGATTTCGAGATGTTAATCTTATTGTAGATGCAAGGAGAATATGGTAGACTTTAAGCGACAGTCAAATCTTTTAAGAGCTGGTTGCTACGTGGAGCATTCCATTCTCTTTGCATGTCCAGGATATAAAAAAATAAATAAAATAAAATAAACCCAACAACGAATTCGCAGTTGAGCAAAAGTATAAGGATTGGAAAATTCAAAAAGGAATACCTTGGAAATATTTCACTCCATAAACAAAATGCATATGACAAATTGTTTGTCTTAACAAGATCTGCACTTTTTTGTATAGTAAAATATTTTCTATTTCTTACGGTTTACCATTTGTTCGAAAGTCATTCAGAATGAAAAGGGCTCCTGGGGACATTCCCAAAAAATTCGAAATATACATTTCATTTGCTATGAAAATAGCATAAATATATAAAGGTATACGATATTTTAATCAAAATCGTTAGAGCCATTTTTGAGAAACTCAAAACTTTAAAAAAATGTTCCATGTAAACGGTAGTCTGGGGTGGGGGGATATTCTTGAAAATCTTCGTGTCTTTATCCAACTTTTCCTTTTTGAGTAATGCTGTGCACAGGCTGAAAGACACGCACACGGACATGTTTCCAAAAAAAATTTATTTGGATTCAGGCACCTCAAAACATGTATTTCCGTTGAAATCTCGATATCCAACTTTTGGGTGGAATGCAATACTTCCCCTACTTAATATACGTAGTAGAGAAAGTAAAAAATGCTCGTTAACTTAAATTTAGGTGTGAATTCTACATCTACTTTGGAAATTCTTTCATAATTAAACAACAATAATGTGAATAATTCTTATTTATAGGAGGAAAACAATTACTGCAGTTCACCACTAGTTTAAAGGTAACTAATTACATCGGTCAGTACTACTACTTGAGGTATACTTTGTATTTAAGTTTTATTACACTAATTACCTATGCTCGTAGCGAGTCTCATGTCTCACTGATTTTGAATTAAATGCAATCACTGAAAAATCGTGTTTTCATTCAAAGCGCAGTTTCATGAATTCTAAACCCGGTTTAAATCATAAAGCAAATTATATGGACGGTATCAGGAATTAGCTGAGCGTGAAAACCGATATTGTTTACGCGTACTTGAAATATTTCTCAATAAAAATCTAATCGGCCATCGGAAACACAAGCTGCCACACGCAACTCATAGTGCTGTACGGTGTTCGATGTATTGATCTGTAATGGTTTTCCAGCCACTTTGCAATTGAAATCCCGTGTCGAGCCAGAGCGTTACGGCTGGAATATTAAATGAAGTTTTGGGAGGTTTTATGTTATTGACTTCCATCTAGTTCACCCGGTATCTCTTGGAGACTTTCCTCCTTTGTATACGACCTCTCACCTCTTTGAGCTCTTCCGTTTTTTGTAGCATTTAGAATGAGCAATGAAGGCTGTGGTTCTCCATTCAGAAGAAAACAACAGAGTGTATGGGCTTAGAAAATAGGAATTCTTACTTTTAACGACCTTTTAACTTACAAGATGTGTAACTATTAAAAAGTGGAAAACAACCAATAGCATAGAGTTTCATTCAAACTGAATGTCTTATTCCCATAACCTAGCTTCCATTTTCTTTTTAATACTAACATTTCTGGAATTTCAAGTGTGTTTTTACGTCTAAATAAGGAACGACCAACAAAATATTGCCATCAGAAGAAACGAAGTAAAGATTAAGTAACCAAATACTATGGGGTATACACGAAGGGAGACACCTAGCTCACTGCGACCTACATAGCTCTTTCCCAGGAGGAAAGGTTAAAATGAGGCTACAGGCCACAGAGGCACGCGGAAGTCTCTAACAGTTCAAGTGCGTCCGCACTGCCATACGCGACAAAAACTAGATTCATACCTGAAAGATGAGAGGAAACGGAAATTGTGGTAGAGGAGAAGCCACCCCAGGTTTGCCCACCGATTGGAAAAACCACGAAAAACGCTAGAACAGACGGAAATCAAACCCTGGACCTCCCGAATGCAATCCTTACACGTTACCGCGGAGCATCTCGCTCGATAACTAAAGACTAAGTGCATTGTGACGTACAAAAACTAAAATGCATCTTAGCAAATTCATAAATCAAATGCAATGAGGTGCAAAGGATCAGTCATATTTTTCTGTGCACTAACGAAAATTCAGCCTCCTCTTCTCTCCTGTCTTCGTCTCTTTCCAAATTATCTCCAAATGTGTACCATGTTATCTTAACTCATATCATCTGGTACCTTCCTTTACTACGCACCTTTCTCAGGTGTATTTAGAAAGGGTTCCTTATTCCCGCCAGTGTGTTATTTTGCTCTCACTAATGAATTAATCAACGTTTTTCCTTCTCACAACTCTCATAGCGGATATTTTTTAATGATTTTGTGTCCATTATTCTCCATAATATTATTTCAAATGTTTTCAATAGTTTTCTCATTTCTTCATAATGTAAGCCTCTTCATTCACCTCTTCGTAATGTTGTCTTCAGAAACCATAGAATATACTTAGTTTTGTATTAAAAACTTGTATAGAATTACAATGTTCTGTTTCACTTATCAATAGCCAATGTTACTACTCGTGGTACATGCCAAATCTAGAGTTTTTGACTTGGTCCACGACCTCATATGAAACACTTTCTGTTCTTTTAGGTAAATATTGAAAGGTGTTATTCTTGTCGCACATCTCTACCTGTTCTACTTCCCTGTGGTATAACTCCTATCCTGACTTTTGTTCGTTGCTTTATATAGAGATTATTAAAATCCTTCCCTTTTTCCAGCCTATATCAATATCTTCAAAATATCCGCAAGTCTCTTCCAATTTACTTTGTCAAATGCTTTCTCCATATCCACAAATGACTCATATCGCACTTTATCTAGGTAAAATTCGCCAATAATTGTTCTCAAGAATGGAATTGCATCTACTATAATTGTTTTGGTTGACATGTAACATAACTGAACTGTTATGGCATCCATAATACTTCAGCGATTCATTATGAATGATGGCAGGTGCAGCTCCCTTATCGCTCATACCTTTTAACATCTTTAAAGCAGCAATATCAAAAGCAATCCCTTTGGCGTATTTTAGCCTTCAGCTAAAGTAGGGATAAAAGAGACAATCGGGTTAATGAAATCAGCCCACACATTGTGAAAAAGGAATGGACAAAGCACATAGCATAGATAAGGAAAGGAAAACATACTTTAAATGTAATCAACGTTAGAACATCTTATATCATACAAAGAAGGTGTTGGGTGTACCCAAAGCAAAATATTGTAGTATAACGCGTTAAACGTATTTTGCTTTGCGTTCAGTTGTAATATGCTTGAAGTTGGTTAAAGAAGTGTCCTGGTTTCTGAATTTATTCGCATTTTATAGAATATTTATCGGTTAATATTTATTATGCAATATAAAGAGTGGGCCATTTGAGACTGTAGAATATCTCAAAATCTAAGCTTTGTAGAAAGAAATGACCTTAATAAAAGTTGCTTGATATTATGGGGGAAAATAAGTACCATTAGTCCTATTTTGTTTCGAGGACGTTATGATAGTCATTTCAGGGCTAATATAAGTTTCTAAATGAGAACAATTAGGTTTAAATTAAATTGAACCTAAAATGACCATCACAAGTCCTACAAATAAAGCATGAGCATTGGCATTTACTTCCCCCCCCCCAAAGTATGAAACAATTTTTGTTCAAGACATATCTTTCTACAACGCTTATTTTTGGAGATATTGTACAGTCTCAACTTAAATGGTCCATCCTGCATATTTATAATACAAGTGTTAGAAGTGGAATTTTATTTTGCTAGTAGGAATGTTTACGCACGAGGCTGAAACCAAGTATTGCAATCCTACGAACAAAATAATATAACTTTTAACGCGTGTTGTCATACACTATCTAGTATTTTATTGTTTGGTATTCATTCTTATTTGACCTTCATAGCACCTATGCTGATAACATGATCACTTGCACAACCATAGCATTCTATAATACGTATTTATAAGACTGAGGCAAAAATAAATCAACAGAATAAGCAGCGACAATTATGTATATAAACATGTGTTTTATTTAACATTATTATTATTGTAAATGCGTAAACATTCACGGTCTGTGTCGTCATGGATGTTTTCAGTTTCCGGGGAAGGCCATGTCATCTTGTGGGTTGCTGCGGACGTTTCGCTCATATCATGAGCTTCTTCTGGGCTCTTGCCATTAATACCAATAAAGACACTATCAGAAACCAGCAACCATTGGCAGACTAACAGCCAATCCGGAACAGGGGCGGAGACAAGAGGACCGCAAGTGTATATGAGACGTAAACGGAGCAAAGGCCGGTTAGTCTTCGACTCCCATTGGAGTTGTCGTTAGCGTATAATGGTGATTTTCTTCTCCACTCGGAAAAAAAGAAGGCGTACGAGTCGACTCGCAGCCGTTCCAGAGCAATATGGGGGGGGGTAAGAACAAGAAAGCCGCCAAAGCAGTACATCCTCCAGCGGAGGAACGTGAAAAGGTTAGCACCTCCGCCTCCCAGACAAACACTCCGCCATCGCCAGCAAAAGCACCGCCTTCTCCTACTCCACCTGAGCCACACATCCCAGCGGCAGAGACCTGCACTACCCCACTGGAACCAGAAGACACAACGCTCGGGCTATCACTGCCTCACCGGACGCCAACCTCACAACGCTGCTGCATCTCAACGCCGTAGTGCGCGGAGTTCACCGGCAGCTACCAGACGCTCTCATCTACCGCGCCGCTCAGCACTGCTGGCCATCGTTGACCAGGGCCACGCACATTCATACAGCAAGTGGACCCTCGCCGATAGTTCGGCTTTAATTTTGGGATGGGGCAGACTACCCCGCTGCCCTGGCCGACGGGCTGTGCTCTTGGGCAGGTGTTCAAGATTGAGACTAGCCGGACAACCCGTCATGCCTCTTGCCAACGCTGCTGTCAATATGACGTTCTGCTGACGCCTGTATTGACGCCGTATGCTGCCACTATTGTGGCGCCGATGCCTCAGAAACCTGCACCAGCCACGACCTAGCACACTGCCACGTTTACTGCGCAACCTGCGATTGCATGGGTCACTACACGGGACAAGCGGTGTGTCCGAGGAATCTACGCGGGCAGTCGCTGTCTCCATCATGCCCCCACTGCGCCTTGCAGCCATCATCACGCTCTCACGCCGCCTTGTAGTCACCATTACAGCTATTCACTGACACCCAGCCACACGACGCCACCAACCACAACGTCAAATGACACCACCACGCAGATGACCACAACGCAGCACTACACAAGCTCCCCACTAAGATCGCAGATCACACCGTATTCTTCAGTAGCTCAAGACTTCATTGCAGACCACCACAGACCGCATTTTCACGTGGGAGGAAGCCATGTTTCGTAGTCTCGAGGACGTCCAGGACTCCGACATTCTCAGATGACATCTGACAGGAAAACAGCAATCTACGGGACCACTTCAACAAACAACTGACAAGATTGTCAAATACATCAATAACTTCATTTCTACAAGGTACACAAGTAAATTGACGAAATGCTACAAAACCACGCCGAAGCAATAATGACGAAGTTCTTCCAACTAGAAGACTTGGTGCTACTTTGCTCAAATTCGCGCCCTTCTGGACACAACAACACCCAGATCGCAGGTCTATGTCAGGACTTCGGTAATGACATAGCTGCACCCAAACTTTCAATGTCCTAATACACACGGCTCTCCGCGCAAGCGGAACCGAATTTATAACTATATACTCACACTGATTGGTTTGCTTCGGAGCTACCGGCCATCAAATCTCAAAGATATCCAAATAAAGAGAGATACCACAGAATAACCCTCCCCCTAGTATGTGTACCCTTTCCAGATACCTATATAGCTGATATGCTTTAAACTTTTATTCCTAGCCTCCACAAAACAAAATAGCGGACAAGAGCCCAGAAGAAGGTCACTGGATGAGCGAAACGTCGAAAACAACCCACAAGACGACACGGGTTTCTGCGGAAAGTGACAACAGTTATGATTATTATTATTATTATTATTATTATTATTATTATTATTATTATTATTATTATTATTTTATTATTCCTATGATGTAACTGCGATGTTGATTGTATAATTGCTACACTATATAATATTAATTCCTTGTACAGAAGAAGTAGCATAGGCGTTGATAACATCATTCTTACATTTGGATTGGTAACAATGGAGTATGATAAAAAGTGTATGCCATTGAGTGTTATAATCTTCAATTTCTAGTATATGAGTGGCTCGTATTAAAATATCCATCTATAATGCCAACTGTCTACAAAGAACAATATATGTTAAATACTTCTCTGCATTTAATTTTTTTCTTATTGAAACCATCACACATTATCAATTACTGTGTTTAATGCACCGCCAGTTCCGTTCCTTCCCATCTCCAACATTAAAGACCACCACTTAGAACCAAAACGTACAAGAGACCATTGACTTATTGGTGTTACAGATACAGCTGAGATTTTTTTAGTGAAAGCAGATCGAAAAGAAAAATACCCTATCTCGGCTTTCTCTGTCATAGGCCTAAGTTTGAAAAGAAAGATGTTGTGTACATATGCCGGTATTTAAAAAGTATATGCAATTTTTCCCTCTTCGTTTTTTTTCTTTCTTTCTTACTTGGAGGCACCCATCATTGGGGGAAAAATTAACAGTAATTGCGGCCAAGTTTCTCTTCACTACATGAAATCTTGGTTGTATGTTATCTTTAGTGCGATCTTGCGCACAGATACTTGTAGCCTCGGTGCGGAGCAAAGTTTATTATCCCGTCCCATCCGCGGTTGTGTTGATACTTTTACGAAGGAACACTGTATTTTCTTTCCATCAGTTCTTATAGCGCGTTATATGTTAATTTTCCCATTACCACTTAAAACTTAATAATTTTTTTGGTGAATAGTTACGCTATGGATAGAGAAATCCTAGACAGGGTACTTTTGTTTTCTATCTATTTTCACTATAAAGAACAACAGTCCACCTGCGACATCAGTGTGACGATGGCACCTGTTAAATTTACTGTTATTATAAATATTAACACGTACACACAAAGAGTGGAACAGTGCCATTTAGTGTCAAAAGTATGCAATAAATTGTTGATAGCATTAAAATGAACCTTTATTCTCATACGTTTCATTATGAATGAGGTATTTAATTATAACGGATACTTCCATCGTTACTGGATCACAGAATTTATACGTATTTGTATTGCCATTGTTAAGCACATCAAACCCAACTGAAAGTTACATAAGCTGTGTATCACATAACTGCTACTGGAAATATATTTGCCATTAAAGAAATAACCAATTAGTTTTTATGTCACTTTCTGCTTGTATATCAGGGTATCTCTTACCTTATGCAACTGTTTGTTTACTTTAAATAGGCTCAAGCTCAGCTCTATTAATCGGAGTGAAAATAAAAAAGAAATTATCCCGTCCAGACATAGCTGCCGTAAAGGAACAAGTTGTCATGATCTGATATCTTTTGTAGTCTTTAGCCAAGCTGGATGGGTGGTTGTCTTGCATAAATATTCTACTACATAATGACTGAGAAGGAAATAAACTGATATTTACCGTTCGATTTAGGTAATTTTTTGTGGTTTGTCTACATTGAGAATTTCTGCACATACTGTCTTTAGACGAATTTGATATGCAGTTTGGAAGCTTTTTCCTTTTCCTGTGTAGCATGTAGTCGTCCAAAGGTCGATGTGTCCTACGTTCGAAGAAAAAAAAAACATCTGGGGAAAAATGGAGTGTATGAATGTTTCAAAAGTGGTATAAAAGCTGGCAGAAATATGCTACTAAGAGACTTGCAATGAAGTTAGTGCTGTATAAAATATTGTGGCTATGGCCTAAGGTTTTCGGGAGGTCGGAGTAAACAACGATAAGGGCCGCTCCCCAGCGTGAACACCGAGCTCCCTATCGGGGACAACTTGAAGCTTTGGGAGCTTCTTCTCCCGCCTCCTCCAGGAGGTATGTCGAAATAGTTCTAGCTCCTTCAAAAACGTTCAGGAAAGATTCCACTGCTATATAAGCGAGCGCTCTCGCGAGCAGTCGAGTCAGTGGAGTTGATGCGAGGTGAGGAGAGTGACTGAGACAGTGAGCGAGCGATTTACGAGTGCGACTCTAAGCGAGTTGGTGACGGCCGTTGTGACGAGCAGCGAGTGCTATTGCGGAGCGACGGGTTTTGGAGGCCTTGTATTCAACTCCTGAGTAAAGTAAATGGTCCAGCGTGAAAAGGCTACGTCACGAAAGAAATGAAGTGACGGAGAATTGAACTACTTTACATTAGTGAAGTCACAGTGAAGTTGAATTTGATAAGAACTTGGAACAGTGACAGCGAGAACTAAGTGAAGTGACAATTGTAAAAACTAGACAGTCACAATATTTTGGATCTTCTGTAATAAAGATTTGCATGCTCGGTTTAACTGTTACTCTCCTAATAGTTCTTCAATCTTTTCAGTATTCCTTGTTTGACCTCTATTTCATTGCTATTTTCGACATATCGAATAAGAGTTATTCTTTGCATGTCCTTATATTTTAGTTCAAATAACATCATATCGCATCATTCTTTTTAATTTCTCTACATTTAACTATAATACCTAGGTAGAGAAAGCATTGCATAAATATATATGAAAATTGTAATGCGAATGCACGTTTTGAGGCTCCCTCATTCTTAGAAAAGTATCCATCTGCGTGTATGTGTGTGTGTGTGTATGTGTGTTTGGAGCCTGTGCGAGTCTGTCTGTCTACCTGTATACTACGTTACGTCGTTCCGCATAGAGTTGGCACTCGTTTCAAAAAATTAAGTCAAAACAATGACGCCATGACAACTTTGAAATGAACACACTAATTGAAAGCTCGTCAGAAAATTCCTACTCTTGATATTTTAGGTATCTTCTCCATTTTGCCTGCATTTTGCAGTTAAGTTGAGACAGGATATACCAGGATAGTAGCTATATCGCCCGGATTAATCTTATGTATTGCCATTTTTAGTGATTAATTTGATATATATATATATGAGTGTGTTATAGTAAATAATATTAATCAAATCTAAGTATTAATTTTCTCTTCATATAATATTTCAATGTACTAAATGTTCCTTGTCCGAGATATTTTAGAAGTGTAAAACCAGGAGTTTTGATGTGAAATCGCATGTTTATGGCACTAGAGATAGTTGCAGTCTTTTATAATTTATGCTAGGGTAAACTTGCTTTGTTCAATTGCATTCGTTGCAGACGCACAATAGCAGCAGAAACGAGGTACCTGTTAGTTAGAGCGGGAAAACACTAAGTGACGTAAGATAAATGTCACATGATATGAAAGAAGCAATCAGAGATTAGCTTAATGACGTAATTTTAGACACACGCTAGTAACCACGCGAAACATTGGCCAATAAGCAGTAGCTTCTTGTATCGAGTGGGGGGTGGAATAGCATAAATAACGTATATTCGATGCCAATTTAACCCATTCGCTATGTAGTCACGGTATCAAATCTATGCCGCTCGAGATCAGAAGTTGGCGTGCAGTCTGTACCAGAGGCAAAGAGGTTTTCCGCGGGAAGCTGAAGGGTTTCTAACAAAGTGTCGAACTAAATGCCTGTGAAGTTCATTTTTAAACCGCGAAGTTATTGTACAAACGATCTTTATATATATTGTCGCGCGTATAAAGATAAAAGCGTCGAAGAATGATTGTTGCCGACACGTGACGCGGGGTGAAAAAGAGCCGTGTGATTCGAAACCGTGTGTTACAGTTTCTGAGTGACCAATTATACGTGCTGTAAAAAACGTAACAGTTAATAAATTTCATTTTACTGGCCATGCAGTGCCTCCTCCTACATTAGCTCGAGTTTCCTATTCCCACACTTAAGATCTTCGGCGCCCATTCTTTGCGATAGCAGAATCCATCATCCTCCGTTAGACCAAATTGGCGAAGGTAAAAACTAATCAAAGCCTACGAAAAACCATAAATTATTATTCAACGGAGGAGGCAGAGGAGGACCCACGCGTAAATCCAGCCCGATCCCTCTCTGGCGTAGATTTTGCGGGTGGCTGCCGCCATACAGAGTCAAAGTCTAAGAGGGGATCTACACCTAATTGTGTTCTAAAATTCCTCTCTCTGCAGCCTTTGACAGAGAGTAGGAATTCATTTCGGCTGTTTGAAGTTTACCTTTATGTTTCTCTTTAATAATTGTCCATACCTCATTCCATACAGAATCAAAGGTCTCATTTGTGACTATTTTTTACTTTCCCTGCCATGAACCTACCTAGTAGGTAGAAAGGGTATTGCACATCATCCGAAAATTCAATATTTATATTTCACCAGAAATACATGTTTTGAAATCCACTGAATTCAGAAAAGCATTTTTAGATATGTGTGTGTGTGTGTGTGAACAGCATAACCCAAAAAAGAGATCTCCGATAAATACCAAACTTGGTTTTGGAATCAGCATCTTCCAAAGATAGGACACGAAGATTTTCAAGAAATTCCCCTAACCCAAGCTACCCTTTATATGCAACATTTTTATTTTTTAGAAATTCTCCATTTTCTAAAAAAATGGCTCTAAGGATTTTGATTAAAATGCCATATGTTTTAGATATTTACATGACAAACAAAATTTATATTTTGAATTTTCTGGGAATAGCCTGTGAGGTCCTCTTCATTCTGAAGGGGTTTTGTATTATTTTGTTTAACTTGTAAACCGTATGGAAAAAACAAATCATACTACACAAACAATAAAACAATAAGTAAATCCCTTTAAAACACAACATTTGGCTTAAACAACTCTTTGTGACTTTAGCCATTTACAATATATACATTATTTGTTTAAATTTTAAATAATGTCATTTCTAAGGCGCTGTCTCTATTTGGTTATTTCTCATGTCATGGAAAGATTATGGAATTTCTAGGCCAGTAATAGCCTCCAGCTTTTAAACATTGTTTGCCCTGTGCCTCTGTACCTACAACAAAAATAGTAATGGAAGTATTTCTGCAAATGTTTATCCAGTATAATATGAAGGAGATGGATAAATAATATTTCATAGGAATATTTTGTGGAAGTTATGTAAAAATAAAAGATAATAGGGAGAAAAAGTGATCTGAACGTAACACATCGGATTTTTAAATATCTTACAAATTGTTCTAAAAATTGCTCAGGACTTGTTTGTGGTTTTTGGTTTGTTTATATGTTTATCATCCCCATAGGTTAAGTCACATCCTAAATACTGGAAGTGAAACACTTGTTCTATCATACTGCTTTCTACAATAACATATTTGAACTTACCGGTAGATAACTCCTGGAATACCATTATGTTTCCTTTCTGTAAACATAATCATGTTAAATTTTTACACATTTCGTTTAGATTATATACTGCACATTGTAATATATTTTGTGTCAAATGTTAGAGCCACATCGTCTACAAATAATAAGGAACTCATATGTTTTGTCCCAAATTTATTCCGTTATGAAGTAAAGACTTCTATTCTTCAAGAATTTCGTCAATATTTTCATTGAAACGGATTGGAGACATAACCTTGTTTTCGGCCCCATTCTATTTCTATGTTTTCGACTAGCGTGTCATTGACTTCACTATGTTTGTATTGTATAAGCTTCGAATGCATTTTATTAACAGCAATGGATAGCTTCCCTTGTACGATTGTGAGACTGCTGACATGGAAACGACCGTTACCACTAATTGCATAGTGTTTCCTATATTATTCGGCATTGTGAATATAAGCTCATTCTGTGATCATAAATACAGTCAGCATAGAGGATTTTGTAATCAACGACAATCCTAATGCTGTTCCCTTTGAAATTGAAAAATTGTATATGGCGGCTATCCAGCCCAGTAGAAAATCCCTAACATGGAGTTCAGATTATGGCCTCATCAGAGCCGCTTTTTAGACTTTCCAAAGGTACTTCTGGGTACTTACGTGCATCAAAACGTCAGGCATTTGGCTATTTCTCATTGCCCAACCCTAGGGCCGTGGGCCACTGAGATTGGACTATGAAGATAAATAAGAGGATATAGGCATACCAGTAGGATTATAATGATCAGATATACCTATAGCTTGGCAGATCGTCATTGCCTAAAAAGCATTGTTTTATCTCCAGGCTTCTAATATGTGAAAGAAAACACACAGTGATGCAAGATTTTATCCAGAAATCCTTCTTGTTCCGTATTCTTAAAGAATTATGGATGACAACTGTTCTAGGGCACTGCGGAGAAGCTTAATAGAGACAAACACGAATCAGCTGCTGTCTGCCAAGTCCAACAGAGAGGGGTTAAATGGGGTGCCAGGTTGTATTTCTACACAACAACGCAAACGGGTGCCAGAAATATTAGCATCTCCAATAAAATTAAGTTCGGTCACGTAGAATATAACTATCAGGTCTGGCACCATGTGCTTTTTAGTGATCAACGAGAATTTTTTAAATCAATTGTCCTACAAACACGGTCTGTGAACATTCATAATATCAGAGATATTGTCCACAATACGTACCGTAAAAGCAGGTGAATCCAATATAGGCGGGCCATTTCGATTGTTTCTGCTTTTATGCGGAAAACAACAATTAACATAGAAACATTATTTAAAGTTAGTTATTACATCACGTGTTCATAACGAGAATCCATTTAGAATACAACAACGTTATGTCAGAAGTGTTGTTATTTTTTCATTAGCAGCTGATTAAATTCAAGGGAACGCGTCATAGTGGTGGGACTAAGGTTGCTTGTCATAACTTCTGCTGTACATTTCATCGCTTTGGATAAAAGGTATGTTTCAACATATTTAATTACATTTACATTTCTTAGGCTAATATCAATGACTATATTTATTTAAATGTGTTATATCTTAGTAGTAGTTTGTCTAATATTAAAAATTGTTATACTGTAGCGTGATTCTGATCAGCTTGGGGAAGTAGCAAAAAGGTTGGGCCAGCGGTAGTTGTAAATGCAATCCTGTGTAGGTACATAGCTATTGCAGTAAATGCTATCAAATCATGAAAATTAAGTATCTGAAAAACATCAGAGCAATATACCACTCTTCATGAAAGGTAAACAATAAATACAAATTCAAATTGGGAGGACAAACTGCTTTAAGTTGAGAAGAAGAAAAAAATTATTTGAAGGGTTATTGATGTGTGGGAATGTGGTTTCTCGCTTAGAGATCGGGATATTAAAAATGTGGTTCAAAGCTATCTAAATAGGGCAGGGAAATTAGAAAAGAGATTTACTGACAACATGCTCGTTAAGGATGTAACCTGGATTCTTGGGCAGAAACAAGGAATTGAGTGTCAGATTAGGTGAAAATACAAAGGGGGTCAGAGCTGATGTTACCCGTGGTACAATACATGAATATGTTTCTAATTTTGAGATATTAGTGGAGGGAGTCCCTCTATCTAGCATCATTAATTACGGTGAAACTAATTTGTCAGACGACCTGCCAAGTTAGAACCGTCGTCATACGTGGAATGAAACGCCGAAAAGAATAATCGATTCTTTAAAGAACAACACTAGCGATATGGTATCAGGTACAGCAGCTGGAAAAATGTTCCACGTACACCATGTACAAGAGTGTGCATCTCTGCGACACATGGATGTTGAGGGGGGTACGTCTGGTGCTAGCTATAATAGAAATATGAGCGAATGATTCGTTATGAGTATGTTTGAAGCATGATATTTGGACACACTGGTTCCTTTTGTAAGACGACTAGTAGGGCGAAAGTTGCTAATAGGCACTTTTCTGGGTGTGCCATCAAACAATATGCGATGTGTCCTATTACCCTCTAACATCACCCACTTGAGCCAACCACTCGATGCAGCATTCTTTCGACCACTGAAACGTGCTTGGAAGGGTGTTCTGGACGAGTGGAAACAACAGAGATGTAGTTACGAAATCAGAAATCCTTCGCCTTCTTAAAAAGGCATTTGATGAAATTGGAGATAACAAGAAACAGAATATCAAATCCGGTTTTACAAAAACAGGTATTATAACGTTTTTGCGCAGAAAAAGTCATTTCTTGAATTGTATATGATAAAGATAATGATGTTGGTAATGGTTCACAGGAAACTGAGAAGCTATGGATGGAATCATTTGTAGATAACTTAAAAGAGGTCTCGTATTGGAGAAGCAGCTAAGCATCAGATAAGGGAGTGGTGGTGGAAGGTCTTAAAATTAAACAAAATAACTACTTAAAGGTAGAGATAAGCAGGAAAAAAGAGATAATGTTGCTGACACTACTAAAAATGAAGCATCAAAAGCAGTTAAGGAAAGTGAAGATGAAACTGAAGAAATTTTAAGTGGAGAGTTTGTTGTGGTAAGATTGCCAATAAAGAAGATAAATAAATATTTTAATGATAAGATTGAGGAAGAAGTTTGCGAAGATTTGTATGAAGTTAGCTTTTTAAGAAAAAATAAAGTGATAACTTGAACACATAGTTCATTTTTCCAGAGATTCAAGACATTGCAGGACTAAATAAATCGAAAACTAAAATGTGAAACTCAAAGAAGAGAAAGTTACGTGTTCTAAAACATAGATAACATGATTAGTGAAATTGAGTAATGGACAGAGTTTGAATATTGTAATCAATATTGACCTATTGTTACAAATACGTGTTTAAGCATTTACAGTCCTATTATACAAATAGCTGTGATCCCATTCGCCCATGTTAAAGGTTTAAATACGACATTGAGTGAAAATAAATGAGTGATCGAAGCCACTCACAGTATGCTGGTACACCGGTTGATAAACTGTTAATAAGTATACCATTGTTGAAATTGGGAAACGATGACATTTATACATCATCATTGTCAAACATAAATGATTAATGATGAAAAATGATTATATAATGTTTCCTTATTTCACCACGTATTTATTGCATTTGGTGTCAATATCCTCAGGATAATTTGCAGCACTACCATAGCAGCTAAATTATTACTTTTAAATTACTTTGACTAATTAATCAAGTATATCACAAATCATTTGTAATATTATCTTTGTGTCGTACGAATTGATCGAGCAATTCTGAATGTCTTCTTGCATTTTATTTGTAATATATGGGGTTGGCCATTAACATCTTATTTTTTAAGTTTCCTAATAAACACCATATAATATTGTTACATTTTGGGGTGAAGGCCGAAAGGTTACAGAAAATGATTAATCTAGGTCACCCCAACACGCACATGGTGGGCGCATCTCGCTGGCAGCAAAAGATCCGGGACCTTGGTGTATAGTTTAAGAGGAAGGCGTGGGTTTTGTATTATACTAAATGATTACATAACATACATTACCTGAGATTTATTCACAAACGTTTGGCTGCTATACATAGTTAACAAAGATGGAGGGAGATGTATCGAGCCGGAGACCGGCTACACACACAACTGGATCCAACGCACGCTTCCACTCGAGTGACGCTAGTGTCTAATCAAAGCCAGAGAGGGCTGACGTCATACCAGACAATTTTAAACAAATC
Organism: Deroplatys truncata; assembly: GCA_030765065.1. Lineage (NCBI taxonomy): Eukaryota > Metazoa > Arthropoda > Insecta > Mantodea > Mantidae > Deroplatys > Deroplatys truncata. The sequence continues at coordinate 193,609,530 of CM060979.1, forward strand.
TTTCCCTTTGGCGTGGTCCGCGCCAAAGGGAGAGACCGTCAAGCTGAAATATAACTAAGGAGACCCAACAGTGCTATGTTTGGTAGCAAAAATACAGCACGACAGTGTGTCTGGTAATGACAATAAAATTAATATGCCACAATACATAGCTTCAACATTTTCGTGAATTAAATGCAATAAATATTTAACTGCAGGTATGGAGGCAGATTCTTCTGAAATATATAGAGCGAAATTCACTTTCCATCAAGCCAATGAACGGTGCGAGTACGTCATTCCTATAGCGTTCTATGTCTACGGTATTTGCAACATCTATTGACCTGTATGCATTTACCGCGCAACATACTTCGATTTTCCCGTCATGTAATGGAGTTACGTGCACTAAATTAGATTTCTCTAAGCTCCAGTACCTGTTATTCAGCGTCGAAACATTTCCGGGTAACTAGAATCACAGTACTACGTAAAATATTTTTGAATTTGGATCATTTGTCCCGGTATTAACGTTTGTAAAAAATGCTGTTACAAAAACTCTCATGGTCATTAGTGAACAAAAGCGATATTCTGTGTTATCAATTCTGTGATTTCGGTAGCTAGTCACAAAATTGAAGTTAAAAAAAATCATATGTCCAGTCACTTATCGGTCCAGTTTCACAAACTTCAGTGTTTCCCACCCTCACCATCCACTTTGCCAAGTTTGCCATCACTAACACCATTAAGAAATTTAAATTGTGGTTTCCTATATAAGACGTTACAGTTATTTTTGGAGATGAGCATCCTAATATTTCTCCAAATTCGTCAATGTCTCCTCCATAAGGACGCGCTACTTTATACTTCGCTTATGGGGAAGGATCGACGAAATTCGGGAAAAATGTTGAAAGAAGCGATTTTCGTTTTTTGCTGCATAATTCTGTTCGTACATTTTATATTCACTATCTGTTCCTACGTACGGCATAGCATCGTTAAAGGGCCGTTACACCACTATTCAAACGCCCATATTCTAGTGGGCGTGGCTCCTGAAACGGCTTCATTAACTCGTTACTGCAAAATCGTATGCAATGCTTACGTTTAAACCCTGGAGAGTATTTACAGATATATGTTATGGTATTTTCTGAAAACTTGAACCGCGGATATACAACCTTATTTTTCCGGTTTAATTTTCTTTTCTTTCTTTTGTCCTTTTTGTGGAATAGTGATCATGTGCTCGTATTTTCATTAATTTCTTTTTGTCTGCATTACTTAAAATATGTGCTTTATAAAAGATTATTGTCTCCTTCAGAGGGACATACAGGTAGATGAGTATAGCTTATAATGGAAAGAGTAATATAGATTAAAAGACAGCATATATGTTTTTCTTCATGAAGATAATATTTGTTTACTTGTAAGATTTATATTCAAACAGTTCAGTTTGTTTCCGCTCTCATAGCCTAGCATTTGTAAATATTGCCCGTTTTGAAGTATAAATTATAATTAATTTATGATTGTTATTTATATAAATTTATTGCAATAATACTATATTTTTTCTTGTGGAATGAAAAGACGCAGTAGCTTGATATCAAAATGTCATTCATATACTTTCTCTACCCTCTATCATTATTAGTGGGTATACAAACTAGTCTTACCAAAGCTTATTTTTCTGTGCGCTACATTTAATAGAAATAAACCTTTGCAAAGGTGGATACATTACACATTTCGTTATGAATACAAAGAGAAGAGCGTTATTTAAATCTTTAACAACTGGACGCTATATGCTGTTCTTAAAATTCCATAATGCTTCCTTGCAATCTCGAGAAACGACAGAAAAACGATGAGAGTGAAAAAATGAAATGTATTAAACAATTCGAACCTTTAATAATTAATATATCAGAAACGGTTTATGCCACAAACAACTTATATTAAGTAAGTATTTTGTTTTTAAAGAGATCTACGTTGTTTGTTTGGTACGTTTTCGTCTATCGCTTAACTTTATAAGTTATACAGGATGACACATAATTCCTTCCGAATGGAGGGGACTTTCTAGGCTATTTCCAGAGAATTCAAGATATGCAGTTTATTTGTCATGTAAACATATTTCATATATGGTATTTTAATGAAAATCGTTACAGACATTTTTAAAATATCAAAATTTTCGAAAAGTGTTCTATGTAAAGGGTTATTAGGGTCGGAGGATTTTCTCGAAAATCTTCGTGTCGCATCCTAGGAACATACTAAATACAAATACCAAGTTTGATATTTATACGATTTTTATTTTTGAGTTGTGCTGTTCACAGACACACACGGAAACCTTTCTAAATGGCGCCTTAAAACATGTCTTTCCAATGAGAGCTCGGTATCGAATTTTTGGATTGATGTAGTACTTTCGCTGCTTGATATACGTAGTGGAGAAAGTAAAAACCTAGGATGGATAACCATTGTTAGGTCTGCAATAGAGCTTGCTGAAACAATTCTAAATCAGAAAATTTCAGAAGTTCTCCAAGGTTATGAATATGAAATGAATGTGATGAACATGTCCATATTGGTAGTTGTACACATTGATAGACAAGCATATGGCTCTGCTGTATGATAGACATTAACAGACAGCTAAATTCATCTGTTTTTGCTTCTATCGTTGACTGCAGGAGCTGTAGAGTAGTCAAACTCCGGTTCTTATTTCTTAATGAAAGCATAGAGAGATATTTAACTTGCAGTGTTAACGAGTTGTGGTTGAAGTGGATTTAATAACGCATTACATTGTCTTGCTTCTCCAGTCGCCCAAATTGGTAAGTGATTCGCTCATTCAAAAGGCTAACTCAGGGAATCCAGCTGTGTTCTTATTAGCCCAAAGAAAAATAGGAAAAATTAAGTTTCCTTTACAAATTAACACTCTTCAGTATTATACACGTTTTAACCACAACCAAGATTACCACCATACCGAGGTTAACTATTCTAAAAAATGGTTCAATCCTTTAGGTCTTGAAAATTTTAACAACAATGGTTCACCTGCAATTTTAAATATATTTCAACCCCATTTATACTTGCATTAATTATTAAGAATTAATTTTATAGTTTTAAAATTTTAATAACTATTTGTATATTAATATTGCAAGTAAAGGTATTTATGAGTTTAGATTGAACTAGATATATCTACTCCGGAATATCTGGTTATCAATAGAAAAAAAATTATTCCATTTAATTCCAATGTTTTACAGTTTTTATTTTTCATTTTTGAACCAAAGCATTATATTTTTAAATTCGGACTACGGATAGATAAACGAAAAAAGTAATGGATGTGTAGGCCCTGACGGTCAATTGTGTCCCTATCTCTTATGCTGCTCCAGATCCATATTTCCTAAGGATACTATTGTAATGATCCTGTACCGGGTCCCGAACCAGCGACAAGGAAGTGGTGCAATACGGAAGGAAGTGTTGAAACTAGAGCAGGTCGAGAATAGGTGACAATGTAATGCTGATATGTTTTTAGTCAGCAACCAAGTGGATATTAATTTACCTCCAAGTGGGTCACTCTTTCTCAGTATCTCTCAGTCTCACCGTCTCCATGTAAGTTGTCTCGTCACTGCCGGCTGTGACACCTGAGGCGGGAATTGTTTATTTTGAGAACATTCAAAGCAGTTAGAGTTCTTATAGAGCTATAAGGACTATACCAGGTACGTAGGGCTAATAGAAGATAAAACAAACATCTTGGGCATAATTTTGGAGGTACTCAATGTTAATCATTATAGGTTTCTATATCCGCACCTTTCCACCCGTAGCGAATATCCCCTACCTTGAGCTGTGCCTCCTTTCAGGGTCCAAGCTTAAATCACTTCAAGTCGCTATACTACATACCTGATATAGACTTTCTTGATATCCCCTGTGTCGTCCGAAAATAAGATTGCAATAGTAATATACATAGATTATACAAACACTGCACACCCACACAATGTAAACGGGGTGGCGAAAATATGTAATAGAATGTGTTTGTCTACCTAGTTTCCTCGTATGCCGTACAGGATGCTTCTTGCTGTATGGTCACACTGAAAAGTCTATAACTCACTCACCGATCACTTTTTTCACATTTCAGAATGGAGGCACTAGCATTAGAACGGTGTGTGTGTGTGTTTATTGTAAAGACATTTTACGAAAATGCTGGAAGAAACGTTTTGGTGTGACGTGTATTCAACAGAGGATTTGAATCAAGAACAGCACCATCCGAAATGAGCATTTCTCGGTAACATTGCAGTACAGAATAGACGTCAAAGTGTGATGACATACATGAAGCAACCTCTGATAGGAATTGTTTGTGATGGTTCCCTGTTTGTTTAGAGTTTGATGACACTTTTAGTAAAGACCGGATCCGTACAGGATTACAGGAAAGGCCACTCAGGGCGACCAGCCTCAGTTATAACTGCGGAGAATGTGGAACGAGTGCGAACCTTATTCAATGAGGAGCCCACTACATCAACAAGATATGACGCACAGCAACTCCCACTGTTACGACGTATCTCCAGAGAATAATGAAAAAGGAACTTCCCCTTTTCCCTTACAAAATTCAACTGCGCCAACGTTTGCAGGACAGGGAAGTGCGACGGCGCTATGTATTTTCGAATGAGATGATCGAGGGCTTGGAAAATGGAACAGTACAAAAGGATCTGATCTGGTTTGTGATGATCTCCAAACAGTACTGGCGCCACTGCGGTACTGTGAATCCACACGTTCACTTTGCTGCTGCACTACATCCACAAAAATTCATTGTTTGGTGTGCTATCAGTGCATAATGCATTATTGAGCCCATTTTCACTGAGGAAACTGCCACAGCAGCCAAATACAGAAAGACACTGGAACATGATTTTATTTCGGCTGTATGATGCCGCCGAATGCTCCGAAACTACAGATTCATGCGGGATGGAGCACATTCATACCGTACTATGGATGTCTTCACTTTCCTTCAGCCGACGTTCGGATGTTGTCCTGGACACCTTACACTACGCTGGACATGGTGTAGAATGACCTCCTAATAGTCCTGATCTTAATCCGTGTAATTATTTCTTATGGGGTATCTAAAGGGCAGTCTTTAGAGATGAACCTGCAACACTCCTGGATCTTCATACTGCAACTTCCAGAGAGATTCGTGCAATAGACAATACTATTCTTCAGAAAGTTATCACGGAATTCAGTCCAGGGATCCACACACTTATTGCTGCAGAAGGAAGACACTTCGATAACCTACTATATTAAATTTCAGTTTTACTGCTATAGCATACATTTGAGAACACGACACTAGAACTTCGTATTATGTCGGGAATATAAACGTTATAACTCTTATTTTGCATCACCCATAAGAAAATCTCAGCCTACTCACACTTTCTGCAATCAGAGTCCCATGAGCCCATTATGTGCAGATGCTTGCGAATGATGTTTCAGCCAGCAGGAAAACCAATAGCTTCACTGAGGGACAATAAAGTTTCTTCACATCTGAGGTTGGGTACTTTAGTAAATTCACGATATTGTTCAACTAGTGTTTGACTACACCACAGCTCCAGGTGCTGCTCCTCCACCTTGCAAGTTTCAACCTGACTCCGTGTAGAATATTCCAATAAAGAGTTCTAGTGGCGATTGCGAGTTGTTTTGCTAACTTATCTGTAACTTCATTCCCCTCTATGATCGAAAGGCCTAGCAGCACCCACAACAGCGCAACGGAGTCCCGGTTGCAAACGTCTCTAACATAACCAAATACCTTCGTCGTTGTTTGCACTGCTTGTGATCATAAACTGTCTCCTGTCAGAGCACATGATAAAGTTAATTCTCTATTCAAAGAGATATGCTGTACAAAGGCACCGTTCCGAGTGGGTAGGTATATCTACTGTATAGCTTCTCCTTACATTATGATAAGCCTTCATCAAGTCTCGAAATATCCTAGACACAGGATGAGACTTTCGGAGCCTGGTCATTGTGGACCCAGTGTGGTTTTACGAAGGGCCACCTGATAAGCATCCAGAAGTGCGCACTTGCTCTAGCTAGTTCTTTAACAAACGCGAACAATAATAGATATTTATGTATGAAGTGCGCGAAATAAGGTATTAGAACACGAATTAGGTATTTCAGATGAGATTTCAGATAACGCAAAAGCCGAGTTCGAAATACTTAGGACTCCTCTAAAGCTTTTGTTTACGTGATGCATACAACAGTTTTATTAAGGGCTCTGTAAATTATATTAAATAAAATAAATAAGTGTAATATAAGTATTGTACAAACATAAAAGACATAATCAGTCGTTTGTTGACATATTGTCCCAACTGTGACTCTCAGTTGCTAGAAATATCGGGGTATCATGTGGTAGTTTATCAATTTCAGGGAATAGTTTAAAATTAGCTAAGAACTATCATTGCCACTTGCATGTGGCCAATAAACATTTTGTTTTTGTGCAGAATTTCTCATAAACAATAAAACGATGTTAGCTTGACTTGTTTCTAAATGATAAATTGTTTTATGAAAAATGCTGGTGAAGTTTATGATTAACATAAAAAGAATACTGTCTTATATTTCTCGTTTTATGATCAACTATTTTAAGCCTTATTTAAGCTCGTATGAGTGGCCACTGCTATCTGTATTTGGTGTATTACTCCGCTAAGGGTTTCTCTGACGACTTTAGCTGCCTAAGCCACTAAGGCATTATTTTTTAACCTGTTAACAGTCCGACAAGCAGCTGTTTTAGATGTGTACTAAAATTATTTAATTATACATTATGAAACGTGAACTTTAACCCTAGAGGAAGTGAATTAAATCAGGAATAATGACAGATTGTTATTTGTAAAAAATATTCCATAAAATAATTAACAAGCCGAATTTCTTTCTTTTAATGAACTGACTCTTCACTAACATAAACCATTACAATTAACCAACCCTTCTTCGTTCACCATTCTTTACATGCTTTACGGCTTAAATGCTTTACATTGAATTACAATGGTTACAAAATAGCTTCCTGCTCTCACATTTACCGATATGTTTCAGACCAACCACAATAAGTCTATAGATTCGACACTCAATCTTTTCCCTGTAAAGAATTACTAAAAGGAATTTTGAATACGTTAAGCCGAAAAGGAATTTAGAATTACCGTGCCAAAGCTTTCTATCTAAATGTTGTCCTGTTGTTTTTCTCGTAATCTCGCTCATCGTGGAAGATAGACTTGTAGACAGCACCCTTGAAGAATGATCCAGCGCCTGCGCAGACACCGACAAAAATCGCCTGACGTACTGCTTGAGTCAAACCAACTTCGCCCATTCTTGTTGTAGTCGACTCGTTGAGAACTGCTACTCTAGTCGTTTCCCTTCTGTTCCCGTACATAACAGCCTTCCTTTAGTACAGCCCAGTCGCCTACTGTATATTTCTCCGGGGAGGGTCAATTTGGCACAACTAACAGCTATAGATACCTAAAACAATGCACGATTCATTCATAAAGGTGTCATTGTGTTGTCTTCTTGATTTGTTCGTTACAGATTTCCGTCATTGCCCTGGACGCACTTCAGCCTTGGGCTTATAAAGACATATAAGTTTGAGTGCAATATGTATACTTTAAATGCTATACATTTATTTTGACATATATATGATTTCATGGCTATTTTAATCAAAATAATCAGCAGCGAACAATTTATATAACCACTTTAATGCGTCCATTCGCAGAAAACAAGCATCACAGTAATTTCATACGGGAGTAAGCATGTCCCTTAGATGTATAGTATTTACCGAGCGAGATGGCTCATGTGGTCCGCATTCGGGAGGTCAAGCGTTCGATTTCCACGGCCGACCATCCTGATCCATGGTTTTTTTTGGTTTCTCTGGTCCACAAGGGAATGCTGGAAAGGCTTATTGACTACATCTTCCTCTTTCACGTTACAGATTGGCTGTGGAGCCCTGTGTCGGACGACTTTGAACAGGTGGCATACATAGCTTGCGTGTTTGAACCTGTTCTCGGCCCGTCCGCTGGAGGCCGCTCAAGTCTCTGCTGCTGGGTTGAGCTTTCTCCGCTTGAGGGGCACCTGTAAGCCACACTCCGGTGGTTTGGGAGAGCTCTCAATCCATTCCTCCCAGTGGTATATGCACAAAAGATCCTTGAGTGGGTCGAGGTGCTACTGTCCCCTCTAGTGTAATCCATATCCTAATCGGGTGTACTTAAAAGGGGTAAAACTTACAGCTTACATCAAATTATAATGCTTCTATCATTACATAATTTTCACACATTGTTACTTGAAGATACAGTTGCATAATATCCAAATAAATTCACAAGGTTTCTATATTTTACTACTCGTGAGCATATAAAAAATATTGATGAAAAATTGTGATTATAATTAAGAGGACATTTTATGTTGCATATTTTTATGAAAATTAACGTCAGAATAAGATTAATGTCGTGTTTCGTATTAGCTTCTGTGATGTACATATTACTTTCTGATACAATATTTATATTAACAAGAAGAAACACTTATGTACTCAGAGATTAATCTCACCAAAACCGAGTGCTATTTTTGGTACGTAAGTATATCTGATTGAAAGCAGTACAACCAGATACAAACACAGTTATGTCCATTAATGTTTAGCCTTGTCGCGCTTGGGAGCATGTATGCCAAGAAATCTTTTATTCCCTTCTCTGCATAACATTCTTAAACCACTATATCTGTGTGAAATACAAATAATTTATAATAGCAATTAATCAAATGAAAACTGCTTTACCATATACTTTTTAACATATAGTTACATCCAACAGTTTGCAAAATAATATAAATGAAGAAAAAAAATGGCATTTCATTACGTAACATTATTCGCAGACATGCCATTACAGTAAAACTTGCATATAATGGTCTAATATTTCAGACTTAAAACCTGTCAACCGCAGCTTGCAGTTGGTGGACGCAGTCATGTTTGAGCGAGAATAATGAGATATTCAGAGGAAAAATTGAATCGTGGTTTCAACAGCTTTATTTAAAATAATTGGTTATACATGCCTTCAAAATGCGTTTTTACCACGTTTGCTCTTATTGCTTTATTTGAATTTTGTGCTCGCTGTACGGTTTGTATGCATTAATCTGTGATTGTACAGCCTTCATAATAATAATTAAGTTTGCACGGTCACTGAACAAAATCCAAAGAAAATGAGACGAGACTAAGTACTAAATATGACTTTAACATTATATTCCGGCTATACAATAAGACTGGGCATAAAAGATACCTAGGCAGAGTATTGAAAACCGGTATAAGTTTTGTTAGGATATCGGAGAGCAAATCAGCAAAATTAAAGTAATTGTAAAACAAACGAAACGACCAACATCTCCTGTTAAAGTACTGCAAACATATATTTCACGTAAGTAGTTACAGTATGTAATACGTGTGAAACATTGCTCTAAATAAAACCTGAGTTCCAGCATTAGCTATTGCAACACCTTATTTAATACTACCTGTTTCAAATTATGGCAGTATGACAACGTACAATAAAAATCTTATGTAATACATTCATATGACCTTATCTACTCTCTACCTTTATTAGTGGATATACGAACTATTCTTATTAAAGCTTATTACTTTCTCTACTACGTATAGTAAGTAGGGGAAGTATTGCATTCCACCCAAACATTCGATACCGAGATTTCACCGGAAATACATGTTTTGAGACCTCCTGAATCCAAAAAAAGCATTTTTGGAAACATGTCCGTGTGTGTGTGCGTGTGTGTGAACAGCTGGATAAACACCAAACTTGGTATTTAGGTTCAGTATGTTCCAGAGATGCGACACGAAGGTTTTCAAGAAAATCCGCCCACCCCAGATTACCTCTTACATGGAACATTTTTCGAAAATTTTAATTTTCTCAAAAATGGCTCTAACGATTTTGATTAAAATATCACATATTTAAGATAGTTTCATGACAAATAAAATGTATATATTGAATTCTCTGGGAAAGTCTCCAAAAGTATTCTTCATTTTGAACGACTTTTGCATAACTAGTAAACCATAACGGATAGATAAACTTTTACTACACACAAATATAGATCGCGTTAAAATACACAATTTATGTCATATAAATTTTTTTCTTGTATGAATAATTTTCCAGATATTGCTTGTTATTCCAATGCTTATACTTTTCCTCAAATGAGAATTCGTTATTCGTTTTTCTTTAATTTTGTCCTGGTAATGCAAAGAGAATGGAATACTCTACATAGCAACCAGCTCTTAAAATATTTAACTATCGCTTAAACCTACCAATTCCCCTTGCATCTACAAGAAAATTAGCTATAAGATTAACATCTCGATATTTCGATTAACATGAAGCATATGGACAATCAGCGTTTGTAAAAATAGTTTGTACAGGAGTAGAGAAGATCATGTGAGTGTAACACATCAGATATTTTCTCTATCTACTACATTTAATCCAGATAGACCTTTGCAAATATAGCTAGTTAGCTACATTACAGATTTTGTTATAAATATAAAGGGAGCAGCGATAGTCAAATCTTTAAGCACTGGACGCTCTATGCTGGCCATAAAATTCCACACTGTTTCCATGCAATCGCAGGAAACAACTGAAAATCGATAGGACCTTGACAAGTATTGAACAATTCGAACTTTGATGCAGTAATTTGTATCACAAATTACTTAAATGTAAATAATGATTGTAATATGAATATGCATTTTTATGTGACATTGATTTGAGATGTTTATTGATTGTAATTATTGTTGGGAAGTAAGTTTATACGGCCTTACTGAAACTGTCAATAATAGCGCGCTTTAATGCAGCGAGGGGGGGTGAGCTGTTTGTCATTATTGGAAACGAGGAAGTTACGTAATGTTGGCGCGTTTTTTCGTTGAGAACCTTCTGGAACGTTTCCCTAGAGCATATGTATTCATAATTTTCATTGGATATTAAAATAGACGCTAATGTTGGCGCGTTTTATTAGCCAATTGCAGCTCAGTTATAATCTTTAGGCATATCGGGGAGTGGGTGTATAAAATGCCAAGTCAGAGGTAGATCGCGGTCAGTTCATCGAAAATCTCAATACATTACACGTCGCCTTCAGTCGTTCAGTTCATCAAAAATCTGTGTACACTACACGTCGTCTCCAGTCAGTCAATTCGTCGAAAGTATTTGTACGGCAAACGTCGGGTATCGATTCACATTTTCGCGCAGCAGAATTATGAATAATCTAAAGTGTTGTGAGGTTAATTATACAAAAGGTTGAAGTACGTGGATTAAAAGTGATCAGTAAGAAGTTATTATAACAGTTTCAGTTTGGCGAGTGTTAAGATCAATGTATAAATGTGATAGTTAACGTGTTTGACAATAAATGTGTTAAACAAATTTCTTCATCAGTGTTATATTTGGATAAAAGATTCCTTTCCGTTTACACACTCTGATCAAGAGACATGTTCGACCGAGAAATAATAGCTAGCCGGAGGACAGTAAACAAAAATTAAATCAAATAACAGTCGCATTCTTTCGAACACTAACACTGCTGCAAATTGCTAACACCAGATGGAGCTACAAACCGAACAAATGAATGACGTCACAAGATGGCTTCACATGAAGTAAACACACATACACAAACATCACAAGCATCAACATTATAAGTAATACCATCGCAACTTTTAATAACGGATATCTCAGAAACGGCTTATGCCATAAAAAACTTATTATGAGTAAATTGCGTGTTTTAAATAAATGTACATTTCTTGTGTGGTACGTTTTTGTCTATCGCTTAAAGTTTGCAAGTTATATAAGATGAAATAAAATTCCTTCGGAATGAAGACGACTCCCTAGCTATTCCCAAGTAATTCAATATATATATATATATATATATATATATATTTTATTTGTCGTGTAAATACCTTTCATCTATGGTATTTTAATCAAAATCGTTAGAGCTATTTTGTAGAAAACAAAATTTTCAAAAAATGTTCTATGTAAAGGGTAGTGGAGATAGGGGTTGTGGGGAGATTTTATTAAAAATATTGATGTCGCATCCTAGGAAGACACTAAACCGAAATACCAAGTTTGGTATTTATCTGACTTATGCTGTTCACAGTCAGACACACGGACATGTTTCCAAAAATGTTTTATTTGGATTCAGGGCGTCCCAGAACGTGTATTTCCAGTGAAATCTCGGTATCGAATTTTTGAGTGGAATGCAATACTTCCTCTACTTACTATACGTAGTGGAGAAAGTAAAAATGTAAATGAATTATCGAACTTAACACAGTATACCAACACCGTAAACATTTAAACAACCTTAAAGGCCAGTTCACAATAATCCGAGAATGGCGATAAAAACTGAATCGAGAAGCAATTCGGCATACAAGATAAGATACAATAGCCCGGTAACGAGAACGGAAGTGCTTATCGATGATCATATCGATCACAAAGTGGAAAATCGATTTTGCGCATTAGGATTCTTAACTGACCAATGCTATGCTTTCAGTGCTTCCAATTCAGCCAACATAATGCGGGTTAACCAAGGTTAAATTTCAACAAACATTATTTTAATGCAGATCCATCAGATTTCTGATTTCTGTAGTCGTACACAGCTTTCATTTCTTGATTTAATGGCGTACACTAAAGTTGTTTGTCGCTCTTTGTTAATATGCACCGATTTTGTGTTCTTCTTGGTTTTTAAGGAACAGTCTGTTTTAAGTTGCATGCAAACAAACTACGGATGACACTCTCACTAGGAGAACTAACTCTCAATGGATCTGCGGGAGTCAGAATTTTTTCGAGTTTATGTTTCCAGCTTGCAACTAGAGAGAGAACTAGCAACTGTTTTATGTCACGGCCTCCTATAATAATCCCTACATTAAAGATTATAAAGCGCACAATATGGTTCTAATATGCCGAGTCTGAGAATGAGAAATTTACACTTTGCCAAGTCTTCTTTACCCTTCACGGGCTCGGGAAAGCTACCCGTCGTTTGTGATAGTTCCATTAAAATACATGTATTTGAACTTTGTCATTCTCATTCTGGTTACCGTTCCCAGTTGTTTTGAACCAGCCTTAAAGGTCATAAAGCTGCACAGACTGTTTTTTAAATTGATTTTAAACGTATTACATGTAACAAATAAAACATTTCATATTCCTGAGGCATTTTCAGCACTGCATTATCTCATTAGCTCATAAATGTCCCAACATTAAAACTGTAAGATAGCTGGCGATTTTACAATTACGTCATAAATTATATTGCAGCAACAGCTAAAATTTGCAGCTGGTTCCTAATTAGCACACGGCTTTCAGAACCGCCAAAATGATCAGAGATAAGTGTGCAAGAAAAGCGAGGGAACACGCAAATAATTTGCTCCAAAGCATACCCCCACCTAAGTATACGGATGAGTTCCTTAGATAAACCTTAATCCTTATAACCAGATATAGGAACCTCCAGGTATGAGGTTGAACTTTACCGGACTTTACGCTGTGACGTCATTGATAACAAACCACCCTCATCCCTCGTACAGTGAGTTGGCGTGTACAGACCAATCACGAGACCGCGTTTTACTGTCATCAGTGACAGTTGGCGTTGTGCCCTGACGTGTGTACTGTTGTGTACTGCAATGATGTTTTGGGTTATCCAACTTGAACCCAATTGTTAAGAATTCCTATGCCTGCTTATAACCGTGTCCCAATTACATGTATTCTTCCGCGCAATCTTTCCTTTTCCTTTCCCCTGTTTGAAAATGTACACCTTTGAATGTTGATTAAGTGACAAACAAGCCCTGTGTAATGCAAGGTCAGGCGATATACGCACGTCTTTCGTCTTCGTGAGTAGGAGGTTTAAACCGAATGATCTTCTTACCTCTTTGTTGATAAGCATTTACATGTATTTCAAATGCATTAACTGTGTTACATAGTATAAGCATGCTCTCGTAACAGCAGTATGCTTATCATGAATTCAGACGCCAGCTACACTTACATGTTTCCTTTCTCTCCTCCCCCTCTCTCTCTCTCACTCACATACACTACCGCCTAGAGAGAGTCCTTCGTAAGCTCGTTCTTCCTTCCTACTTTCAGGACAAAGTCTGAGATGGGTGAGGAGGAACTTGAGCTACCCACTTGCTTTTACATACATACAAGCGGCTTCGTAATAGTCGTCAGTTTCATTCCCGAGGACATACTCAGAAAAGCAAATCATATCCCACAGTGTGAATTAATGACATCTACGAATCCTCCTAAATGATTATTGACGTATAAGAAGCGTGTTGTATAAGCCTCCTCACTTAGACTCACCGTTTATATCTATGTATTATTATTGCGGGTTTCATAGAAGAAATGATAAGTAATTCTATGTTCTCTGGATAGATATTTTTCGTTTGATTTATATCACACGTTTAAGCCATTAAAGCTCTTTAACGTGTCATTTGATAAAATGTTCCCTACATATGGAATTCTGAAGAATCGGTTTTGTGATTCTTTATGCACTGAAAAAGAAAACTGGTAATTAAGGATATTGCAGTAAAAAAAGTTCATAAACAGTGACGTTATTTCAAATATTTCGGTAGTAAACCATTTATGTGCGTTCAACTTCATGTAATGTACATAAATAAACGAGAGAGTAAAATCTGCACAACTCTTGATAATGCTTTCAAGAAAGATACTTCATAAGGAGATAAAGTTCATAAAGAATTAAAACAAAATAAAAGGAAAAGAAGTGGAAACTATATCTGCGTGTACGAAGAAGGAACCCGAAACAGCTCTAAATTCTAGACCAAGAGGAAAGGAAAATGGAGGACGTCCAACGACGACATGGATAGATAATTCCTTATTTGAGACCGAAACAGGCCAATAGGCCTAAACCATGGAGATTATTGTTATGAAAGAGAAATGATAACAAACTAACATAAACTAAATGATCAAAAGTATCCGGACACCTGGCAGAAAATGACGTACAAGTTCGTAGCGCTCTCCATCGGTAATGCTGGAAGTCAATATAGTGTTGGCAAACCCTTAGCCTTGATGACAGCGTTCACTGTCGCAGGCATACTTTCAATCAGGTGATGGAAGTTTTCTTGGGGAATGGCAGCCCATTCTTCACGGAGTGCGGAACTGAGGAGGAATATCATGTAGGTCGGTGAGGCCTGGCATGAAGTCGGCGTTCCACAACATCCCAAAGGTGTTCTATAGGATTCAAGTCAGGACTCTGTGCAGGCCAGTCCATTACAGGGATGTTATTGTTGTGTAACCACTCCGCCACAGCCCGTGCAGTATGGACAGGTGCTCGATCGCGTTGAAAGATGCAATGGCCATCTCCGAATTGCTCTTCAACAGTGGGAAGCAAAAAGTTGCTTAAATATCAATGTAGGTCTGCGCTGTGATCGTTCCACGCAAAACAAATGGGGTGCAAGCCCCCTCCAGGAAAAACACGACCACACCATAACACCACCACCTACGAATTTCACTATTGGCACTACACACGCTGGCAGATGACGTTCAGCGGGATTTCGACATATACACATCTGCCATCGGATTGCCACATTGTGTACCCTGATTCGTCACTCCACACAACGTTTTGCCACTGTTCAATCCTGTAATTTTGACGCTACTTACACCAAACAAGGCGTCGTTTGACATTTTCCTGCGTGATGTGTGGCTTATGAGCAGCCGTCGACCATGGACTCCAAGGTTTCTCACCTCACGCCTAACTGTTGTAGTACTTGGAGTGGATCCTGATGCAGTTTGGAAATCCTGTGTGATGGTCTGGATAGATGTCTGCCTATTACTCTTTACGACCCACTTTAAATGTCGGCGGTCTCTGTCAGTCAACAGACGAGGTCAACCTGTACGCTTTTGTGCTATACATGTCCCTTCACGTTTCCACTTCACTATCACATCAGAAACATGGATTTAGGGATGTTTAGGAGCGTAGAAATCTCGCGTACAGACATCTGACACAAGTGACACCCAATCACCTGACCAGGTTCGAAGTCCATGAGTTCCACGTAGCGTCCCATTCTGCTGTATCACGATGGCTAATGTCTACTAAGTTCGCGGATAATGAGTACCAGACAGTAGGTGGCAGCACAATGCACCTAAGATGAAAAACGTATGTTTGTGGGGTGTCCGGATACTTTTGATCACATAGTGTAGCTGTCTCTCTTGGTAACTTAATTGTCTTGGTATTTTCCCGTCTTATGTTTATTTTCATATCAAACTTTCTGCTGATTATTGCTAACTAACATTTCTTTAACTTGGCTTGCAATAGCTGAACTTTGAAATAAGTATTACAAAATTATAAAGCAGTAATTGCAGAACGCGGCCTTGCGAGAAACGAACCTGAGATGAGTAAACTTCAACCATTCTCTTTGTTGTTTAAGAGTAGCTTTCCTTTCGCTGAAAACAATTCTACAGCAAACATTAAATGCGCGTGATGTGAACTCACCTTTTAGGAGCGTCTACGAAGTCTTCTGCTATAACCTACGTATCACCGTTTTCTACTATTCTAGCCCGAAGTCGTGTTTTGTTGCTTGCAATCCTCCATCAATGGTGTATGTTTCACTGTAATTCTCTTCGACGGTTCTGAAGTATTCTCAGTTTAGATAATTGTATGTGGGCAACAGAACTGGAACGTGCAATGGTGTCTTGGCTCTTGGATTTGCATACGCCCAAAGATAGAAACCAAAGTACTGATCTCTCCATATTTAGATGCTTCCAAGTGTTTGCCGCTCATAGAGTTACTCCTATTAGTTTATACTTTTGACAATAAATAATAGCTTATCACATAGCTTCAGAAACCCTAACTTGCGTGTTGTATGGCTTTTCATGTGCTAGAGCTGACACAAACAAAACTATGTCCGTGACCCCATTAGTAGCTGGTCTCTCTAAGTTCTCCGCATTATTGCTCCTTAGACACGTGCATTTGGGTTCTCTAAAGCATTGATTGCATTAAATCTACTGACATTAGTCTCCAACCAAATGATCTTCTGCAAATAAACAAATACCGGAGATGATACGACCTCCCTATCGGTGTGAGTGCATTACAGTGTATGTGCCAAGAATAAGCTGCAACCGAAGAGCCGTTATTCAAATAAGACCATTAGCTTTCCCCCTTAGCTATTCCTCTTTGGAATTCGTGTTGACTTTAAGGATTTCTTTTGCTTACCTTATTCAAGTCGCGCAATTCACTTTTTAGCTTAACTTTCCCTTCTTTTTTAAATGCAGGCAACTCCCGCCCTTTTCACGTTTTTGGAGACACGCCTCCTCCAAACATCTAGTTCGCTTGGATCTTTCTGTTTACCATTAAAGTTCCTGCAAGGCATCTACGGCACTTCAGAAATCGTGTTCTTATATCCTACTCTGGTGAAGTGAAAAATACTGGAATACAGTAACGGTAATATAAGATTATATTTTTAAAATCAAATTCAAACAAGATGTTTCCGTACAGTTAACACCGAATAATTAAATTTTAATCGTTCGATTTAAAGCTTTAATAAACGTATAGTGGTGGCCTACAATACTGTAATTCATATGATAAAGGTTATACTTTTGTAGATTAAGTATTTATTTGATTAATTATTTAGACACCAAAAATACTGAATGTTTTACTTAGATTATCCTGAATTCTATTTCTTATTTATAAGCAGGATTACAATTAAGTCCTGCACAGGAACATTATTATATTAAGGTATAGGAAGTTACAATAGGCACTCTATTATTCAAGCTTATTCATCTAGTTTATTTTAAAACCTGTTACTGTCTGATCTGTCCGTCCGTTCAACATTTCCTTGTCCGTCCATCCATCCATACAGGTTTTCCTAGTCTTCACAACTACAAATACTGTGGATATACTCTAAACTTAGGCCTGATCCTATACTTCCCAAATTTACTTTTTCAATACTCATTTCACCTCATGTTTCACTGTCGCTGCCTATGGTATGAACTAAGAGCGGTCGTTAAACACTACTCAAAACATCTTCCCCGTCCTGCTCCATCCATTATTTGCTCGCTTTGAAAACATTTTTGTATTATGTAAATTTCACTTGCCAGCTTTTATTTGTAACTCATATTGTTAATTTGAAGAAACCAGTGGAAATATAAACAATAATAAAGGTATGGAAGGCTATTGATTAGATAATAAACCTACAATACTAACACTGCCAGCTCAGTATTTTTATTTTTGATTGGATATCACGTGACAGTCTGTGTTGCAATTCTTGTTGTGCATCAATTAATATCGCATATAGATCGTTTCCATAAAAGCTCTCTGCGGTAAAAGCATGTTTATAACATCTTTATAACGTATTAGGCTTTTGTATGGTATGAAATGATGCCATTTAAGAAAGTACAAGCATAGATCAGGCTCTAACAGTCAGTGTTATTGTAAAGCACACCGCGTTAATGTGTGAGGCTCGCATACAAAGGTCCCGGGTTCGATTCCGGTGACCGAGCACTCTGATTTTTTCGTGGTTTTTCCTGTTGCCAAAGGAGAATACTGGAGTAGTATGGCCTACCACGGATTTCTTCTCTCCCCTATTTCCTCTGTTTTCATTTCCCTTTCATGTTTCAGGTTGACTCCGGGACTGGGTTTGGTCAGTGTCGGGCAGATGGCGCACAGTCTTGTGATTTGGAACTTCTCCGCTCCACTAGAGGGAAGCCTGTGGAGCCTCTATTGCTGGGTCGTGTTTCCCCGGTCCCTCTAGTGGGACATCTCCAAGTGACTCTTCTCTTCTTTGTCGACTTGGGCCGGCTAACTATGCAACCCATACGTCTTCTGCGGTTCCCTCAACTCCCTTCAGGAGGAGTAGGCACAAAGATCCATTGTGGTTGAGATGCTAGGTGTTCCCTGCGTTAACTAGTCCTATCCCATTCTGTGGTAAAGCACTAAAGCTTACGAACAGTTCAGCAGCATTAGTTGATTATCTTCCATATATTCGGAGATATGAATCCAGTGTCACTTCATGTATATTTGTCAAGGTTCAGAGAAAGCCTCCGTAAAAGTGTTGCTAAATGTTTGAATGTTTGTGTAAATTATTTTGAGCACTCAATGAATTAGTGCATAATTAACGGTTCAGTTTATTCACATTCATATTTTAATATCCTAAAATGAACCCAGATTGCATTAAAACATTTTAAGCAAAATGTACTTCATTTTTAGTGCTCTTAAAACATGTGAAGCTAGACCACCCTTCCATTTAAAAATCTGAAGTTACCTCACCTGGAGTCTTATAAGGAGGAGGCTAAAATGTTGCTCATGGTACAGTTCTGTAGAATCTTACATTAAATTTATATAAACTTAAATATAAATATAGTGTAAATATCTAAACAGCATTTGCGTTTATTTATCCATTTAGGATATATTAGCACTTAAGTATGTCTGTGGGCCTTCTGTATAGCAGGAAACTGGATGGTTTATTCTTCTTTTTCGTTGGAGCTTCTTGAAGGTTGTCTTAAAGCTTTCGCCGTAACTGGCGCAAATTGCTCATAGGAAAAAAATTGAATGCATACAACTCTTCTTTCCAGCTAAACTGTAAACAACAATTGTATGTACAGGGGGATTTGTGAAGAACTGACACATTTCTTTCTTTAATTATTTTGTTCGAAATTCACTCAATGCCCCAATTTTAGCACCAAATTAAGCAAATATTCTGGAGTTTCGATTGCCTGTTACTAGATGCGCCGATGTTCATGTTTTATTCGTAATTGTTTGTTTTATTGTCGGCAACTGTTTTTTGAGATTTTGTTCGAATCAACGTGAAAATGGAGTAC
This sequence comes from Deroplatys truncata, assembly GCA_030765065.1. Classification (NCBI taxonomy): domain Eukaryota; kingdom Metazoa; phylum Arthropoda; class Insecta; order Mantodea; family Mantidae; genus Deroplatys; species Deroplatys truncata. The sequence continues at coordinate 193,629,227 of CM060979.1, forward strand.
ACATTAAATGAACGACTCTTCCTTGTAAAACAATACTGGATTACGAATTCAATTACAGTTACTTAAAGGCATACCAGAGAGAATTCGGTGTTCGGAATCCTCCCCAAAGAAACACATACTGTGACTGGTAAACAAATTGAAACAACAGGATCTCTGGTGAGTGAAAAAGGCAAACCTCGTTCATCTAGGCTTCCTAGGATGTTGTTGTTGAGTAAGAGCACGATTGGATCAGTCGCCCAAAAGTCATTTAGACGTTTGTCGCAGGAGACAGGGTGCAGCTACTCAATGTGTCAGAGAGCTGTGAAAAGTGCAGGCCTAAAACCGTATAGGATTACGATTTCTCATCGCCTACAAGAACCAGATAAGGATAGACGAATGAATTATTGTCGTTGGTTTCAGGTGTTCATTGTGCAAAATGCTGTCATATTGTCCATCACTTGGTTCAAAGATGAAGTATGGTTCCATTTATCCGACTATGTGAACTCATATGCACCTGGTTCAAATTGGAGTTTGGTGCGCAATATCCGCACAGGAATAGTGGGACTAAGTGCTTTTGAAAACAATGTGAACACTGCATAGTACGACTGATTTTCATAGAGTTTGTTGAGCAGCTATAGCATGTAGGGCTGAATCAAGGGTATTTGCAGCAGGACGGCTCTGCATGCCATACATCAAATAAATCCATGGCACTAATTGCAAGTTTTTTTGACAACCGGATAATTTCCAAGAACCCGTGGCTACCGAGATCTCCGGATTTGACATCGGCGGACTTCTTTCTATGGGGTTACTTAAAATACAGGGTTTATACCACACGTTCCCAGACATTGGACGATCTGAAGGACAACATTACACAGGAGATTCAAGCTATTGACAACGGAGTCCAGCAACATGGAATGACGTGTTGAGTTGTGCCTTATACAGGATGGAGGACATTTTCAACATTTGCTATAGAGGTAAACAATCTCCCAAAATTTCTGTGCATCTCAGGTATAATAAGTTGTGGCTAGCATAACTCGTTTTGAAACAATTAAAGAAATAAATGTGTTAGTTCCTCATAAATCACCCTGTATTATTACATTAGGAGATTACAGCCTCTGTCATTTGCAACAAAATACTTTCAGACCAAGTTTTAACCAATATTGTAAGTACTTGTGTTTGTAGTTAATTGTAAGTTAAAACATTCGTCACAGTAACTTCATAATTAGTGAACGAATTTTGATTTTCAACGGTAAACTTTTCTATATTTTATAAGTATCTAACAAAAAGACTATGTACTACTGGATAAACCGAAAAATATGTACAGTAGTAGCAATGTTTACTATTTTAGTTGTTCTTGGGAATATGATAGTACACTGCCAATATTACGAATACTTTCTGATAGGCTTAGTCGTTTTGTATTATAGTACCGCCTGTGGGAGATAAGGATGCGGGAAGTTACATCGACCAGTACGCTTATTATGTATGCCGAATGGTAAACTAAAGTAAAGTTTACATGACGAATTTAGTGGGGTAATGTAAACTCCTAGAACTATTGTTTAGTTATTACAATGCAATCTCTGAGAAATGCTGTAAAATGCAACTTTGCACTACAATGAGAACTATCATTACAGTTTCTCAAAATTGTCCTTCATAGCTTAAGATACTCCGTGCATTATGTACCTTATTTAACGCTAGCACATTAATTTATACAAATACGATTGTTCTACCGTCTATTTCATAAAGTACACCATTAAATTCAAATACAAATCGTTACATTTATTCTTCTGAAATAAAGCCGAATTTCTCTTATTTTTTTCCCCATCTTTATTTAGGTATGTCATGCCATATTTGTTTTTCAAAGTAAATGATTACCTAGAAGGTGTGATCTGAGAGATATTTCCATCTTAATCTCAATTGTCATGCTTTTACGGGCAAATCTACCAAACTTCCGTTTCTGCTTAATACCTAAACACAAGAGTTTTCCGTAACACCGGTGATGTACTTCTCTAGGATTCTTATATAACTTTTATTTCATAGGTTTTTGGATTTTGTGGGGATAGGATATACACTAAGCAGTAACGTAAAATATTAGTTTTAAAAATTAATAGAAAATATGCTTTTATTGCAGGAATTACCTTTCGTGCACACACAAGATTTACAAATACATCGATAGAATTAAAATAAACAATAAATAGTGACACTGTAACGTCTTCCTGGGTGTAAGTCAAATAAATAGTATTTAATACACGTATATTGTGAAGCAGCGTCTATGGCACAAGGTTATCGGGACGTCGGCACCGGGCCGTCGGTGTAAATGATAACTGTGCTCGCCAGCGTAAGCACTGGGCGCGCTATCGGAAGATAACGGAAACTCACCCCCTCCATATTCAAAAAGTGTGTCAAAATAGTTCTAGAAGTTTCGGGAACCTTGTGGAAAGATTTCACTGACTATATAAGCGAGCGTTCTCGCACAATCCAGTCAGTTGGGAGTCGAATGTGAGAGAGCTGTGCGAGCGAGTTAGCGACTGCGATTCTGGTACGACATTCAAGAGCGATTCTCCGAATAAGCTGGTGACGACTGTTTTGGCGTGCATCGAGTGCAGTCTTCTGTGGAAGTCTTCTGTTCAACTCCCGAGTGAAGTGAACCGTCTGACGTGAAGAGGCTACGTCACGAAGGAAGTGAAATAAGGAAGTTGAACTAGTCACCTTAGTGAGGTGAACTCCCGATAAATAAACTATATAAAAACGAAACAGTGAGAGATTAAAACGAAACATTGACAAATAAAAACGAAACAGTGATAGTAAGAAGACAGGAAAATGACAGTTTATAAACTGGATAAAGTCACAATATTAATACGAGTTACCCTTTCCTGCAAGTGAGAAAATCCATTTTGATTTTTCTGTTTTCTTCAATTATGATAAAGTACTTTGTGTTACTCTGTAAATTGTCAATTTCTTTTTGATAAATATTATCTGTTCTTCTGGTAGTATGTACTATAATAGCTGGTTTTTATAACTTACGAAATATTTCCCTCAGTCTTCATTCCTATGCTAACTACTAAATAGTACGTTCACTGGTGTTTTAAACAGGGAAAGGTTTAATACATATCCGAGCGAAAGTATTCAAGTCTAACCAAACGAGAGAGTCCTAACAAAGCAATACTGTTCTGTGGATCTGCTTCGGGTTACACATGCAACAATGTAGGACAATACATTACACACTCCTCTCTCTTGGCTGAAACACTAGTGAATACAAAATCGGTTACACTCCTGTGTAATATATTAATATCTACTCATATTCATAAACATAAATACATACGCAAATTATTTTCGTGCATTAATAATCACAATAATATAGAACAAAACTAGTTAGAAATAGTTACCTGAGCTTATTAAAAATCTTTATTGTTAAAATTATGAGTGTCTTATTACTTAAGATGCTTATCAAACTAGGTGGAGCTGCAGTAACGCGTGCGACTGGCATTTGGGAGACCCGGGTTGGATCTCCGGCGACCCCACTCTCACCCACGCGTTTTTCGTGGTTTCCCTGGGTCGACAGGCGAATGCTGGAGTGGTTTATCTTCTCCCACAACTGCCCTACCCCTAGTTTCCTGTAGTCGTCTTCCTTTTCATCTGTTTCAGGGTTGTAGGACCAGGCGACGGTGTTCGGTGGGTTGCGGCGTGTTGACGTTGGCTGTGCGTTCTGTGGAAGTCGTCCAGGGACTGCTGGGCTGGAACCCGCTTCCAGATGCTTTTGGCGGGAGATCCTTCGGAGGACCCCGGAGGCTCGAGGCCCAAATAGAGTGGACACAGGAGGTGCTGTAGGCGTTCAATCTGGAAACATTAGGAACCCTGTCTGTGCTTGCGCTCGTCGTCATCCGGATGTGGTTGCTCTTCGGGTCTCTCCGCTGATCCCTCCCTTCCGGGGGTCACGGTAGAAGTATGGTCTTCTGCGTGCGGTGCTCTGTCCTGATTTCGCCACCCCCCCCCGTTTATCCATACATTTTTGCTTAAAATGCTTTTGACGGATTTTAGGTTTCAATGGTAACGATTTTGCAAAATAATTCATAAAAATAGGAAACAAATAATACAGTGATAGGTATATATAGTCTCTGCTACTACTAGCGAAGCCTAAAAGGATCATTTCGCAAGTGATAGTACTTTTATCTGGACCTTTCAATTACATACATTCCCACAGTTTCGTGATTGCATGATGATCCAGAGGCACTAAATTCAAATTTCGGTAATGATATGGAACATGCTCTTTCTGGAGATTTCCAACACCATAAATATATTGTTCACCCCTACTAAAGCCTTCCTGCCTCATAAACGTATTCATTTCATTAAACTTTAAGAGCGAGGATAACTATAATCATAAACGCTCAGTATTTATGATGTTTCGTATTATTGCTTCAGTGGATGCTGTGATATAGTTCTCCATACCTGGAATTGAGCGGATATATATGTGTTTGTCTATAAACAAGATATTTAATTTCTTCTAGGCGGCCCGATCGTACACACATATACCTCAAGGAGGCTGGACTGTATCTCCATTTAATTACATTTATGTGCACTGCAGGGATAATTCACATAGTCTTGGGCATGCTATTATTTGCTTTTTGTAACATGGAAAGAACCTCCTGGTAATCGCTACAACAAGATAGTTGAGGGAGAAAAACAAGAAGAAGAGGAAAGAAGGTTATCAGGAGGATGATATTGAAAAACACAAAGAAAGAAGTGTTAGACCAAAAAAAAATTATTTACAGAAGCTGAAAATTCCAACCAGGAATTTGAATTGTAATGAATATTAGAAAATGTCTATAATGATGTTAATGATGATAATAATAATAATAATAATAATAATAATAATAATAAGTGTAAAGCAAAATGTATAAAATTGTATATAGGACAGTTTAAAATAATGTTTGCTTTAAACATATCTAAGTTATGAATGTTCCAACTTTAACCCCTATTAATTATGCAAAATAATTTCCCTTGTATTCTCTCCTTGGATTAAACGTCTTTTCACCACGCAGATTTTATAGTGCGGCGAATGAGTGCAACGAAATGAATCCTCAAATTAGTTCATTATGTTAATATTTTTCCATTCAGTGTCAGGAAGAACCTGCCCGTCTACCTGAAACCTCCTCAAATATAATTTTGAAGTGGTTCGCCCAGGTTTCTCGTGAAATTTCATTCTGAGATATTTTATTTCCCTTAAGATTTTAACCAATATTCAAATATTCCGTTAATATTTCCTGTGAAAAATAAAAAGGCTTGTGAGCCAGATGGCATAAACATAGATTTACTTAAGTATTCACGTTTAATGTAGCAATTAATACGAATATACACCGAAATGGCTCCATTGTAGCGCGTGCGACTTGTATTCGGGAGGTCCCAGGTTTGATTTTTGGTGACCGCCCACTCTGACCTAGGTTTTTTGTGGGGTTTCCCGGGTCGTCAGGCAAATGCTAGAGCGGTTTCTTTCAGCTCCTGAATTTCCTGTACCTCCATTGTTTTCCATTTATCATTTCAATCACCCTTCACGCCGTTAGATCTGTTTCAGGGTTGGCAGTGTCGCCGATAGTGTTTCGTTGCGCCATGAAAGTGGAATAGGATGCCTTCTGTGGAACTTTACCCGTCCCTCGGTCTTGGCGGATTGCAGGGTAAACGGACCGTCTCTTTGTAGTGGGAGTTTGAGCCTCTTTATGGTGAGAGTTTCCCCGGTCTGCTTATCCGATTTTCGGAGCATTTCAATCTAGAAACTGTAGGGACTCTGTCATTGCTGTGCCATCACTTCTGTTTCCGGCCGCCTCCTCCGTGTCTCATCTCACCTTCTTCTCCCTCCAGGGCGCCCCCTTGTGGGGGAAACGGTACACTATCCTCACTGCAGCAGAGTTGAGTCCCTTTCTGATCCTCAGAAAAGAAGTAGGTACTATAAAATACCTGAATATTGCATAGTTGCTGAGATAATTCCAATATTTAAAAGCAGGTTAGAGAAACGATCTAAATAGTTATAGAGGTATAAGTGTTTTAAATTATGGTTATGAACTTTACGTTATGGTAAAGGAGTGTTTAAAGTCTATAAGAAGGTTATTATAGAAGAACAAACTGGCTATGAAAGGGCCCTTCATGCAGTTATAACGGTTTTAGTATTAAACGAATTTTAGAAAAAGGTGACGAGAAGTCAATTCGGTGACTTATATTGCTTTTATTGACTTTGAAAATTTATGAATACAACTGCTTTATGGAAAATAATGGATAAGCGGGATACCCTTGGCACGTTTTATAAAAGTGCATATACAAATCTAAAGGTGTTATAAATTTAGGAATATCCAAATCGGAAGCAATAATAACAAACTAAGGAGTAAATAAGTATATATGTATGCGTGTGTTTGCGGTTTTTTGTGTGTGTGTATACATTTTATAAAAACAAAGGAACAGAAATACATCCAGGGATACGAGTAAGAATTCCTATTTAAATACGTAATATGCAGATGATTCGTAATTTACAAAATGGCATTGAAAACCTACAGTGCTCTTGTTATAAATTGCATCAACTGAGCAATAAATTTGACTTAAATATCTATAAAAGGACAAAGATAATAATGGCACACCAAGGAAAACCCTAATGAGGAAAAAAAAATATCAAGCACACCAAGGAAAACCCTAATGAGGAAAAAAAATATTCAAGCTGTGAATTTTAATTACTTGGGTTGTGAAGTTTCGATGCCAACAGAGATATATAAAGCATGCTAAATACATTTTAAAAAATTCGTAACCAACTAAAAATTATAACGAGAAACAAAATTGATATTCTAGAAGACCATGGGGTTCCCCGTGGTCCATGTATAGCAGTAAATCGCGGATAACAAAAGAAAAGGACAAATGTTAAATTCAGACAGCAGAAATGACATTTTCAGGGAGAACTAAAGGGAGAACCAGCAATCAAGTATGTAGAGACGTACTGATATTTATAAATTACACGATAAAATTGAAGAAAATAAATATAATTGGAAAGAGCGTGTAAGAGAGAGAAGAAAGGATGCCATTCTTAATTAATAGATATAAACCTGGAAAAAGAAGCATCGGACGTCCTACAAAAAGTGGGAGGAAAGTGAAGAATGCGGGGACGGAACAGACAGAATGGCTAACCTTTAACGTGAAGTAGAAGAAGAGTTCAAAATTGCTGATGCCAAAGACATTCTGTGGCACAAAAAGTAAATAGATATTATAATGATGACAATAATAATAACTATATTTTCTGTAACTAAGAAGCTCCCTTATTGCACAATAAAACCTTATGAACACCAAGAAACAAACTTTTGGTAATTATGACAGCTACACGATTTGACACGTAACCTTTACGGTTTTCGCATGCGTCAAATGCGCCTTCACCTAATGCACACCATGTTTCCGAAGCCCACCTTCGAGGTTAAAGGAAGACCGTTTGCATTCTCGAGCTGAGGGGGGGGGGGGTAATGTGCATTATTTTCAAAAGTTATTAAAAGAGATGTAATTATTAGTAGTGGCGATGGTGGTAGTGGTAGTGGCGGTGGTGATGGTAGTGGTGGTAGTGACGGAAGCGGTAGCGGTGGCAGTGGTGGTGGTAGTGGCTAGTTTTTTTTTTGCGGTAGGGGAAAAATCCTTCTAAAGACACCACCATCTAAGAAACCCCTACCATCTACTCATATCATCCTGGAACCGCTTAAATAAGCATACTTCAGCATGATACCTGCCAATATTACAATCCATAATTTCTATCTTCTTTCTCTTTTATCTCTAGAATTGATTTTGCTAAATCTTTAACCACATTCCATGACATCCGACTCTTAATCATAATTGGAACTAAATTAGCCGCAGTGAGTATCATCCCTAATTTCTCATGTGCTTGTAATCTAAAATCCTCCCATTTTGGACATCGAAAGAAGGGGTGTTCTACAGAGACCTCCTCTAGACAGTAACACACTGAACTGAGTCTACTTTACCAAGTTTCTGTACATAATTACTAAATCTACCATGTCCGGATAGTATTTGTGGCAAAAAATAATCAACCTGTCTATGTGTGCATTGAAGCCACAAATTTATGTCTGGTATAATCTTCTTGGTCTATTGACCCACTACTGTGGTTTCATCCCATCTTTGTTGCCGTTCGGTAATTATTTCTTTCCTAACTTCTATCTTCTGTTGTTTACAATTCTCATTAACTCTTTCATATACACATTGTCTCTCTTTTACCTGCAGGTCAACTGGAATGGTTCCTGCTATCACCTTCAGAGCTCTATTAGATACAGCTCTATAAACGCACACAATTCTGAGAAGTATCTTCCGTTGTATTTTTGTTAGTGCCTTATTATTCTTTTTCCTCCTTAAGGCCAGACACCATATTGGTAATGCGTATAGTAATATAGAGTAAACCGCACCGCATATTATTTGTCTTTTCAAAGGTTAACGGCCTCCAATATTTGGCATTAATCTACACAATTTGCATGCCTTTCTTTCCGATTTCTCAGTTATAATTTTAATGTGTTCATTTAAGGTAACATTTACATCAATTATGATACCTAGATACCTGATTGCCTTAATTGGAGTTATTTTTATATCTTTAATTCGAAAATAGATGTTACATCTCCTTCCCGGTCCTTTCATTATGGCAGACTCTGTTTTCTGGAGTGCCAGCTTTAATTTATTAAACTCTATCCACCTATCGATGCATCTTAGGGATTAATTTGACCTATACATAAGTTCATCTTCATCTTCAGTCGTAACAACCACTGCTAAATCATCAGAGCAGGCAATTGATGTTACGCCTTCCGTCAATTTTATCTCCAAAACTCCATCATACAGTATATTTCATAAGGATCGACCCAAGAATAGATCCTTAGGTACTCCAGCTGTAATCTGCATTTCTGTCATATCAATTACTATTTTTCTATCTTCAAAATAAGAGTTTAGGGTCTGTATCAGGTGTATAGACATATTTCTTCTTTGAAGTTCTTTAATTATTAAGCTCCATGTCGTAGCGTTAAAAGCATTTTTAACATCAAGCGTAATTAATACAATCCATTTTGCCGTTGCTTCTTTCCTAATTTTCATTACTGTTTCTATAGCTTGAATTCTAGATTTACCTCTCCTGAAACCAAACTGGTGGTTACTCAGTCCTCCACTTAACGCTAATTCTCTCTCTAATCTTATCCTTATTAATCCTTCATAATATTTATTGATCGTATTCAAAAGGCATAGTGGTCTGTAAGCAGATGGTAGTGGATCTTGAAGAGATCTACCTCCTTTAGGCAGAAGAACCATGCTGGCGATCTTCCATTGTTTCGGAAATGCTTGTTCCATCAACAATTTATTCATTATGGATAAAACACAATCTTGTGCTATCTTAAAAGCGTTTATAATTGCTTCTGGAGGAATTCCGTCTATTCCCGGGGCCTTTCCTGTTATCATACTTGATATTACTTCTAATTCATCTATAGTGAATAATTCCACATCAATGGTACTCAGGATAGGTTCCAATCTTTCTCTTCTGTATGGAAAGAGGGCTCTTGCAACATCCCTCTTTTTACAGTTGTCAGAAAAACATGCATTTTATTTGTCAATCGATCAGTGACAATTTTATATCCCAATCACCAAATATTGTCCTTTAAAGTTTCACATAGTTTTACCCAATGCATACGTTTGGATTGCTGTATAGATTTGGTCAACTGCTTCTTAATCTGTAATCATTTTTCAGTTCCTCCCTCTCAATTAATCCTAAGTTTATTCAATTGGATCTCGTTAAAACTCTTCTTTTCTCAATACATATGCGTCCATATGCCTCTATTTTACTACTCCACCAGTATGGTGTTCGACTCTTCGCTAATATTTTATTCTTTTGACTTGCCTTGTATGATTCCTGTAATACAGTGTGCTGATATGTTGGATGTACTAGTGTTATTGTTGTTGTTATATACATACAGTCAGTCACTTGTGTAGCCTGCTTTGTTTGTCACCTTGCTTAGTTAACGCTTTGTTGTTACTGTTTTTTTCCTCTATGTATTGAGGGCGTGGTCGGCACTTGGCCTTATGCAAGGTGGTAGAAGGAGATTTTTACTGCATTGCAGGTACGGTGGGCTGACCGGTGAGACATCGGTCCGAGTGTGGAAGCATTTTCTTGATTTTGGTTGTTCGCCAGTTATGCTAATATTTAGCAGCTTTGATTTGTTTTATCGAATAAAGTATGTTAATTAAAACGAGAGTACTTTTTCCAAATTTTGCTGGGGGTGTTAGTATTAAAAGTACATCGCTTGAATATGCTTGGAATTTTTCATTGGTGAATGTAGGCTTTGTCCACAGTATTTTGTATTTTGGTTTGGGTGAGTGGAGTTTAGGGCACAAACCGAAATATACATTTTACCGGTGTCGCAAGTGACTGGCTTTCATTATCCATAACTTTAAGTGGTGCTTGTTAATTTTTTTATTAAATTTTATACATGGTAGTTGAAGGTACAGATTCTTGGCGATAAATGTATGTGAGGTTGTGTGAATGTGCGTGGCAAGTATGAGGTGGCATGTGCACGCTTGTATGTATGAACTGCGTGTATGATGGGGGAGTGCAATTCTTTGCATGTCTTTGGACATGTGTGAAAATGAAATATGTAACATAGGAGCATGAGTAGGACCATTCATGCACACAAATTTTCATGTGTAAATTGCAAATGAAATCAAACATCGAACAGTATGTTTAAGGTTGTTGATTTTGTTTGCAGGTTCTATTCACGTAAGAACGTTTTATGGAAAGTAAATTTTCTCAGAATGTTTGATAAATGCGTACATTTTTAAATGTAAAAGAGGAAAAGCTAACCCGACAAAAATACTCCATTAATACCAGGTTGTGTTACTATCTAGAACTATGTTCATGGTGTGGTACCAGTAGCATTTATTTGTTTTTCATTTTGTTTAAATGGGCTGCTTATCTTGTGAAAAATCAGGCTAAAGGTGGTAGAAATTGGTTTTCTTTGCATCTTGGATTTTCTAATAAGTGTAAGCTTGCTAATGTGTATCGATTGATGTGTTAGATACCAAGATATGTCAACACGACCATATTTTGCAATTACTGTGATAGTACTATTATGCATCAGTAGAAGTTTTTGATATAAATTGCCATCGTTACTTGAAATTTTATATTCATATGAATGAAGATGAAACAAAACCATTGTAGTACAAAGCTCTATTAAATGTTTTATACAGAAAGTTCACATTATTAAAAAACAAGAACTAGGTATTAGCCTAATTTAAAGCATTCAGAGAGTAATTCATATAGAACATTAAAAACAAAATTTAAGAAATCCTTAAGAGAAATTGTTAAATAAGCCATCTGTGTTTTCGTGTTTTTAGTATTAGTCTTTCTTTTCGTTTTGATCAGTTAAAGTTCGCTTTACTGTAATCATTTAAAGTTTTTTGAGTTTTTCTCTTAGTAGTATATTTATCAGGATTTCGATTCAGTATTTATGATTTTAATTAATGTTTGAGTAAATTTGAGTCGATTTCGAAACTTTCCCAGGGATTCTGTGTTATTAGTTGATAAGAATTGTGCAATAAGAATATACTTTAGTGTTTGTTTTGACGCAGTAATTTGTATCACAAATTATGTAAATGTAAAGAGTGATTATAGTGTGAATACGCATTATTGTGTGACATTGAATTGAGATGTTTGTTGATTGTAAGCATTGTTGAGAAGTGGGTTTATACGGCCTTACTGAAACTGACAATAATAGCGTGCAATAATGTAGCGAGGGGGTGACCTGTTTATCATTATTAGAGACGAGCAAATGACGTCAGAGTGGCGCGTTTTTCTTAGAATTTGGTGGAACATTTTCCCTAGAGCATATGTTTTCGTAATTTTCATTGGATATAAAAATAGACGCTAATGTTGGCGCGTTTTATTAACCAATTGCAGCTCGGTTATAATCTTTAGGCATATCGGGGTGTGGGAGTATAAAAAGGGCTAAGTCAGAGGTAGATCTCTCCAGTCCATCGGAAACATTTGTGCATTACACGTCGCTGAGTTCAACAGAAACAGTCATGGTGAATACATAGCATAGTTTATCGATTCGCAGGTTACGCGTAGCAAAGTTATGAAAAATCTCAAATGTTGTAAAGTTAATTACACCAAAAGTTGAAGTACGCGAATTAATAATGGGCAGTAAAGAAGTTATTATAACAGTTTCAGTTTGGCGAGGGTCAAAATTGATAGGTGAAAGTGAATAATGTGTTCAGACAATAAAAAGTGTAAAACAAATTATTTCATCAGTGTTATCTTTGGATAAAAAAACTACTTTCCGTTTACACACCTTGTATAAGATAAGTGCTTGACCGAGAGATCATAGCTAGCCGGAGGACAGTGAACCCAAAATTAAATACAATAACAGGCGCTCAGTAAGACATAACACGAAGTGACCGCGACAAATTGTATTCCATACGTGCGGCAGATAAACAATAGCATTCTTTCAAACAACCACTAATACCGCCGCAAATTGGCTCACCAACGTGGAGCTAACTAAACTAACTAAGAATAAGATCGCAAATTGTCTACCACAACGTGGGGCTCGACAAACAAATGAATAATACCACTTCAAAATGGCGCCCAACGTGGGGTGAATTAACCATGAAGGAGTGAAATAACCAGGAAGGGGCGAAGGAACCAGGACGTGGAGCGAATGGAGCAGTGAACTGAACTACAAGACGCAGATTCTAGAAACAATACAGGAACGACAGACAAAGCGGATGAGTGGACACAAAAACATCGAGACGACGCAGATTCATCATAATACGACGCAGATGCGACATATAATCTAGGAGAGAGGGGTAGGAAGCTGGACATCAAAGCAACATCAGCAGATAGCATCAGAAAGTTTAGAAAAGTGTGATTTTTTTTAATTATTCTAAAAAAAAGGTGTAAAAATTTAAATGTACTTCAGGAGTGGTAGGATTAAGAAAACAATGTCTACTAATAATACTGAAGAAACAATTATGGAAGGGGATAGTGTAACAGTTAGCTGTAATTCAATACAGGTTACAGAAAATAGCTCAAACAATGTAGGATTTGAGGGAGGAAATGTTAGTGCAGAAAGTGAGAATAGAACCGCAGGAAATGTTAATCTTGATGCTAGTATGATGATGGAAATGCTGAAAGATATTAGTGAGAGTATTTTAGATCAAAACAGGGAAGATATGAAAAAGAGTAATAGGGAATTGAGGGAAGATATTAGTAAGAGTTTAGAACTAGTTCAGAATAAGAAAGAATTGAGGGAAGATATTGGTAAGACTAATGAGAAATTAGAAAAACTAACTCAAGATAGTGGTAAAAGTAATGAGAAATTAAGAAAAGAAAACAGATCAAAACAGGGAAGAAATTGAAAAGAAATTCATGGAGCTAGATAGTAGTATGATGAGAATGAGAACTGAAAATCAGGAAACGATAGAAAATGAGATAGGTGAAGTTTCAAAGAAAATGTTAGACATGAGCAGGGAAATATCTAACCAAAAAAGTGAGGTTAATAATAAAATAGAAAATGTTGATGTAAAATGTACAGAGTTAGGTAGCCGAATGAGTTGCATTTCAAGTGAGTTAAGAGAGATGATGGAGGCTACGATAGCAGATTTAATTTAGGTGCAAGTTAATTTCAGAGGGGAGATATCTGAAATACAGAAGAAGTCAGAAACACAAAGAAATAAATTGTCTGAAGAAGTTAAAGTTTTGTCTATAGATTTGAATCAAATACTAACTTCTGAAATTAATAAGCACCAAACTGTTCAAAATGAGAATAATAGAAAATTGGAACAGACAATAGAAAATCTGCAAGGTACTGTAAATAGGTTAGAATTAAATTCAAGGGTAAATATATGTGATGTTAATGTATCTGATGTACAAAATAATGATAGAGGTAGTTCCTCAGGTATGACTAATAATGTGAGTGATGCGGCGGCTTCATCCATAGCTAATGTTGAAACTCAGAGTGCACAAGTAACACTAGAGATTTAAATATGGGAGTAGGGAATTTGCAAAATTATAATCATATCTTAAGTGATTTTCCACTTCCAAGATTTAATGAAAACTCCAGTCCAGTACAGTTTATTGCAGACTTATCAGAGTATTTTCAAATTAAAAAGATACCGGAAGCATTAAAAATGATAGTTGTCAAAAGATGTTGGGACCAGAAAACTTTAGATTGGTTACAAATGGTATCAGGGGGTGAAATTTCATATGAATCCTTTAAGAGGCTATTCATGAACAGATTTTGGAATGTTACGGTACAGCACAGAATTCGAGCAATGCTTAGTCATGGTCAATTTGATACACGAGAGGGAATATCAATGACTGATTACTTACTGAAATATGCAAGTCAGGTTAGGAACTTGTCACCTCCAATCAATGAGGAAGATTTAGTGGGTTTGCTCACAAGGCATTATCCTTTAAGGATACAAAATTATTAATTGCAAAACCACGTAATATCTATGAGATGACAGAAATAATGACAGCTTTGGAACAACAGGAAGAAGATGTATCTTGGGAGTGGGAACATAGATTTTTAGATGTGCGAGATAGACGAAATTACCAAGGTAGTTATCACCAAAGTAGAGGACAAGACAGACGTCATGAGAATAATACCAGACAACGGTATCAATCATACGTTCCAAAATTTGAAAGAACGAGGACAGATGGGAGACCAGGTCGACAGGAACAAACAAATTATGTCAGGACAGAAAGATTGCCGGAAAGAGGGCAAAATCATGGAAGGCGGTACATAAGACAAAGGGGAAATTTCACTCACTGGAGGGAAAACAATAACCGGGAAAGATCTGAGGAACGGCAAGAAAATTACATGCCAAGGGAACATAATTTCAGAAATCGAGGATTTCGAACTCGAGGAAGGGGAACTCAAAACAATGGTAGCGAAAATGAGATAGAATTAGCGCCTGTTAGGAATGGCAGTCCCGTACGTGAACATGGAAGTAACCAGGAAAACTGTTAATAGACTCCTGTGCAGTAGGTTCTTAGGACGTCTTTAATAATTCAGTATCCATTACCAATACCTACACACACACCCTGTAAGAAGATTGAAGCAACGAAAGATAAGGGGGGAAATTTCGAGTCACCTCATGTTAGGATGGAAATCGCGAAGAAAGAGATCATTGCAACTATAGATTCTGGTTCGTCAGCTTCAATTTGTTCGCAGAAATTTTATATAAATTTGATAAATGAAGGTAACAAAATTATGGCTCTTCCCACTAGTAATTTAGTTTGTCGTGTTGCAATCGGAAGATTGACACAGGTCATAAAAACACAAGCTCTACTTAACATACTTATCGGCGGAGAGAATTTTGAGGTTATGTTTCTAATTGTAAACCATCTGATTTGTGACATAATTTTAGGATGTGACTTCCTACATGAATATGAAGCACGTATAGATTTTAAACATGAAGAGTTAAAAATGACAAAAGACAATAGAGAAATAAAGGTACCGTTCATAAAAGAGAAAGCTTCCGTGATTGAGATGCCAAAGGACGAGAAAAATCTTTGTGACCAAGAGTTTTTGGTGCAAATAACAGAGACCGATAGAAATAGTCAGATAAAACAGGTAGTCACAGAATATGAAGGGAATACCACGCCATATTTTCAACAGCTAGTAGAAAGGCCAGAGAAAGTAGAGAAATTTACAATCCAAACAAAAGACGACCATGTGAGCGAGACTGATAACAGCTGGGAAGAGAAGAGAAATGAGGAAATAATACACAAGTGAGAAAAAGCTTATAACATTACGATAACGCAAAAACAAATCCTTCATGATGTTTTGATGAAAAATAGTTCAGTATTTAGTAATATCCCAGGCAGATGTAATGTATATCAGCATACATTTCAAGTAGAAGACGTACCACCATATAGACACAAGTATGACAATTTACCTATAAGTCTTCGGGACAAAGCTAGACAACTAATAAATAGCATGTTAGAAAATGGGATTATTGGGCAAAGTAATTCTCAGTACATAAATTCAATCTGTTGGAGTATTAAACGAGATGGTAGTTTGAGATAAACATTAGACGGTAGATATGTCAACAAATATATGAAACCAGATCATTTTCAAAGTGAAGGAATCGAACAACTAATTACGAAACTTTCAAGAGGGAGAATTTTTGACATCCATTGTCCTCACTGCTTCATATTGGCAAGTGGAATTAGATCCACAAGTGCGTGATTACACTTCATTTCAATACTCGGGGATCCAGTAATGTTTTTGTGTAAATCCTTTTGGTTTAAAAAACTCAGGAAGTGGATTCTTGAGAGCCATTCACAGTATCTTTGGAAATTCTGCAGATGATTTTTTAATAGAGTATATTGATGATTTCCTCATCATTAGTCAAACATTTGAAGAACATATGAATAATGTACATTACGTGTTAAATAAACTGCAACAACATGGTATGACTGTGAACATACTAAAATCAAAATTTTGTGTCAAGGAAATAAATTTTCTGGGTTATGTAGTGGATGAACGAGGTATAAGACCTGACCAGAAGAGAATAGAAGCAATAATGAAAATTCCACCACCAAGGAACGTAAAGCAAATTAGACGTCTCTTAGGGGTATTGAACTTTCAGAGTAAGTTCGTACCAAGGTATTCGGCTGAAATAGAACCACTCCGGCAGCTACTCCGAAAGAATATTAAGTGGAGATGGACAGGGGATCATCAAAAATGTTTTGAGAGAGTAAAAGAACTCTTTTCTAAATCCATATTGCTTGAGAGGCCCAGAGAAGATTTGAAATACGAGATCTATGTCAACGCATCAATGCAAGGATTCGCCGGAATTTTAGGACAGCATGACATCAACAATGACTTTCACGTCATTAGTACAGCTTCTAGAGGACTTACAAACATTGAGCGGAATTCTTCAGTGACTTAGTTAGGAATTGGAACACTATATTTTTCATTAATTAGTTTTAAAACCTACATTTATCAGCAAAAGGTGAAAGTATATTCAGATCATATCAGCCTAACTTTCATCCAACGGTGTAGATTATGTAGTGGAAAACTTGCTAGAGACATTCATGCAATATCTGCATTTGATATTGAGATTATTCGCATTCCTGGCAAGAATAATACCTTCAGTGATTTGCTATCAAGATTAAACTACAACCCACAAATTCCCGAGAATATTGAAAGGCCTAGAAATGAAATCAAAATATTGACAAATGAAATTCCTTTAAGCAAAAAAAATGATAAGAAAATTGAAAAATATGGGGAAAATTCAAAATGAGGATGCAAAATTATTTGAACTAAAAGGAAATGCACCATTAATTGAGGAGGCAAAGAAAGAAATTGTAGCAATTCGGAATGGGACAATATACAAGAAGCATGGTAAAGAAATGCCTAGTTGGAAGGTAATGGTTCCGAAAAGCATGGAAAAGGAACTAACTAAGAATTTTCACGAAGGGTTAGCACACTCAGGATCGGACCGGACAACTTCAATGATTTTAGAAAATTTATACATATCCAAATTGCGTCAGAAGGTTCGGAAATTTATATCGTGCTGCAACCTGTGTCAGAAGGCAAAGCAAATAAATACAGCATACGCATTTGAGACTAATTCGGTTATAAGGAATAAGCCGAGGTGTGTAATTAGTATTGATATTCATGGTCCGATGCCTCCGAGTCAATTTGGAAACAAATATATATTTGTCTGTTATGATATATTCAGCAAATATGTAAGAATTTACCCTTTGAGAAAACCTACAAGTTTAGCATGTTTGAATAGACTACTCAAGTCATATGTGATAGAAGAAGGACCGATCCAATCTGTATTGAGCGATAATGCTTCGTCCTTCACAGGAAAAAAATTTATGGAGGGACTGAAAGAAAATGGCATTAAACAATATTTTTCGTCAAGATACAGACCGAACTCCAACCCAGTGGAGAGGGAAATTAAAGAAATTTCGAATTATTTAAGGGTGCTGTGTCATCGAAAACAAACCCAATGCCATGGATACGTGAATTTCGTTCAGAATCTACTCAACGAAACAGTAAACAATGTGACAGGATACAAACCATGTGAACTTAAGTTAGGAAAGAAGATAAATACAATATGTAAGAAAATTCCAGAAGCCATTCCAGATGCGCACTCGATACCACAAACAGAAGAAGAGATGTTCCGACAAGCATTCAAGAGGATGAAGAAAAAGGCCATAAAAATAAAAATGAAACATGAAGAAAAGAAAAGAAAGGAATGGAGGATCAAAATAGGAGATTTAGTTTTGGTTAAGACCAAGAAATTGTCGGATAAAGCAAATAAACTTTATTGGCGAATGTTTCTAAAATATCATGGACCATATGAAGTTGTTGAAGTATATAGAACAAATACATATGAATTATGTAACCCAACAACTCGAAAAGCTATTGGAAAGTTCCATATTGAGATGCTGAAACCATACAACACTGAGGATAAAGAAGAAACAGAAAACCAAGATGATAAAAAGTTAATTCAGGATAGTTAAAGCTGAACTGCAGAGCAATGTATTGGAATGTAAGAGGGTTAACTATGTATGTACGTCATGAGAAAGGAGAAATAAAATTCTGGACATAACTAAATGTTTAAAGGGAAAAATAACATTTTCTTAGTAACTGTAACAGTATTTGAAATGAAGCATGTAATATTTAAAACTTAATTATATATTAAAGTAAAAGTACGTAGGTATAATTCAAATAGTATTTTAAATATAAAGTACCAAACAACAAAAATGGGGTAAAAATAATTAAAACAAATACTTATGTAGCAAACAGATAATGTGAAACAGTGTCTAGATTTAAGAGATGTGAATATATTTGTGTAGAGGGTGAATATTTTGGTAAATATGTGTAATAATTACAAAAAAATCTTAAATGTATAAATTTTTGTCAACAACCTAAGAAAGTAAACAATTTTGTAACAGTAACTAAATAGTTCAGGGTACAGTATTTGCTATAAAAATTTGTAATTTCAGATGTATGTATGTATATATACATATTAAACCAGAGCCAGTAAATAGTGGCGAGAAAAAGGCAAATATATATGTCGTGTGTTAAATGCGTGTGCAGTGTTAAGTGAAAGTGATAAATAGGGTGTGTTCCAAGATTCAGGAGACTAAAAACCCAATTATAAAATTTCCAAACAAGTTGTAAATATTTATAATTATGTTTCTAGTGGGGCATATGACGCAGTAATTTGTATCACAAATTATTTAAATGTAAAGAGTGATTATAGTGTGAATACGCATTATTGTGTGACATTGATTTGAGATGTTTGTCGATTGTAAGCATTGTTGAGAAGTGGGTTTATACGGCCTTACTGAAACTGACAATAATAGCGTGCAATAATGTAGCGAGGGGGTGACCTGTTTATCATTATTAGAGACGAGCAAATGACGTCAGAGTGGCGCGTTTTTCTTAGAATTTGCTGGAACATTTTCCCTAGAGCATATGTTTTCGTAATTTTCATTGGATATAAAAATAGACGCTAATGTTGGCGCGTTTTATTAACCAATTGCAGCTCGGTTATAATCTTTAGGCATATCGGGGTGTGGGAGTATAAAAAGGGCTAAGTCAGAGGTAAATCTCTCCAGTCCATCGGAAACATTTGTGCATTACACGTCGCTGAGTTCAACAGAAACAGTCATGGTGAATACATAGCATAGTTTATCGATTCGCAGGTTACGCGTAGCAAAGTTATGAAAAATCTCAAATGTTGTAAAGTTAATTACACAAAAAGTTGAAGTACGCGAATTAATAATGGGCAGTAAAGAAGTTATTATAACAGTTTCAGTTTGGCGAGGGTCAAAATTAATAGGTGAAAGTGAATAATGTGTTCAGTCAATAAAAAGTGTAAAACAAATTATTTCATCAGTGTTATCTTTGGATAAAAAACTCCTTTCCGTTTACACACCTTGTATAAGATAAGTGCTTGACCGAGAGATCATAGCTAGCCGGAGGACAGTGAACCCAAAATTAAATACAATAACAGGCGCTCAGTAAGACATAACACGAAGTGACCGCGACAAATTGTATTCCATACGTGCGGCAGATAAACAATAGCATTCTTTCAAACAACCACTAATACCGCCGCAAATTGGCTCACCAACGTGGAGCTAACTAAACTATCAAAGAATAAGATCGCAAATTGTCTACCACAACGTGGGGCTCGACAAACAAATGAATAATACCACTTCAGTTTTTGGTGGTTATTTGGTGAAAACTGGTGGTTTATATTTAGGGATTTCATGGAATAAAGCCAGTGAAAGCTATCTTTTAAATTATATCATTGTTTATATTGGGGAATATTTCCTGGACCATTGCACTCCTATCTTCGTTTCTGAGTTTTGGTTAGAATCTTTAGCTTTCCTGTCCCCTACTGCATTAGTAAGGGCTTCCCTTTTCGTCTGGCCGGGGTTCCCTGCTGCAGACAAGTCTGTCGTAAACGGCTGCTTGTCTTCGGTGTCCTCCTCACTCTTGTTCGTTTTTGGCGTGGCCAGCGAGCCATTGCAACAGAAAGAACGTCTTCTACCTCTGCATGTTCAAAACTTTTTAGCTTCCATTCCAATATCATTTTAAAAACCTCCCACCCATATTCCAGTTTCGTTTTTTCTACATTTATCGTTTTATAGTTTCTTAAATCTTTAAGTTCAAAATAAACGAACTTATGGTCTCTAAGAGTTTCTTTATCTATAACTTGCCAATTAATTATGTTCTTTACTATTTTCTGCTTAGAACACGTCACGTCTATATATGACTCAGAGGGACCTCTCTGGAATGTTGATGTGTATTGTGTACTACTAAATCTAGGGTTGACATCCACTCAGTAAAATATTCGCCTCTTCGATCAGCAATCGCTGATCCCCAGTGTGGGGATTTAATATTAAGATCTCCTAAGATAATATTATCTCCTCTTATATCTCTGCTATCTTGTATTAATTTATCTATGTTGATTCTAAATTCATTTACAGGAATATTCGGTGAACTATAACAACAGAATATATGGCATTGCTTTAAGTATATACATATATATCCTTCCTCCGCTCTTAATTTAGACACATAAATTGTCTTGCTTAAAAAGTACACCGCCACATCCCCTCTCTTATCCTTGAACCAATTATTATCAGCGCCCGTTTTTTATTTCGTTAACTTACAATTATAATATCGACTGACCTTTCGATTGCTGTTGCTAAGAGCATATCATGACTATCCTTTGATCTCATAACATTTGTCTGTATTATATAAATTGTTTGTGTATTCATTTTAT
Organism: Deroplatys truncata; assembly: GCA_030765065.1. Classification (NCBI taxonomy): domain Eukaryota; kingdom Metazoa; phylum Arthropoda; class Insecta; order Mantodea; family Mantidae; genus Deroplatys; species Deroplatys truncata. The sequence continues at coordinate 193,650,521 of CM060979.1, forward strand.
GTATTACAGTCGTCTTGCTCTAACATCCATGACCATTTTTCTAAACATGGGACATTTCATTTGATCAGATCTATGACCTTCTGTCTTACATTTAATACAATGCAAATTTCTGGAACGTTGTTTAACATTATGTCCCTGCTCCCCCCCCCCCCAGTTTGAACTATTATTAAACCTATCTTCTTTACTTTTACATTGGTTTACTTTATGACAAAAGTCAGAAAACTTATAACATCTTATACTGGGCACCTTTTCCCGCACTTGACAATAAGTTCAACCTATCTTTACTATTTTCCTTCTTATTAACCATATAGATAACTCCATAGACATGCTTACAGTAGCGTTTTGGTTTTCAAATCTTCCTGGTCTTAAGCTAGTAACATTTATATCAGTTACTGTTTTACCTGTTTCCTCAGAGATGGCCCTTTTCAGTACTTTCTCATCCACAGTTGGATCTATTCCACATCATAAAAGAAAAGTTTCATTTTTCTCAGTAGTCACCTCTATTTCTTTTATATTCCTTTGTATTTCCTGTTTCAAGGTAATAGCTTTACCTTCCCCCTTCACAATAAGTACAAGATCTTCATTTTTTTGTTTTCTTAATATTCTCAATTTTCACCCCAATCTTTTCTATATACACCTTCTGTTTTACAGTCCTGAGAATTTCAGCAAAAGTTGTACCGCTTGATTTAATCATAGCTTTCTCCTCCATGTCTTCACTTCTCCTTAATTTAGGGTACTCTTCTATCCCAGGTTTCCTACTCCCTAGTCTATACGTGTTATCCGGTAGCATATATCCAACTTTTAGAGTACTATTCCTGAGAATCCATTCGAGTAGTTTCCTAATATAATTCCTTATCGTTTCACCTGTCGAGGCAATCTTTACATGTTGTCTTCCACGCTGTCCACCACAAATTTTCTTTTGGAATGGACTTGTATAAATATTCCATATCTGGATTACTTCTCGCGTCGGCAACACACGATATTAAATATATATACCGTGAGTTTTCCTTGGCTTTCCATTTACTTGTATAAGTGCCTACAGTCGTTCTAGCATATTCCACATCCTCTAAATTCTGATCTAATAAATCTAAAACAGTCGAATTTTCCTCCTTAATTTTTTAATTAAACCCTGTTGTCCTATAAGTCGTCAATATTCACTATTATCGCATATCATCTTATTTTATTCGAAGTGGATTCCCAGTTTTTAATTTGAGTTGACTGATACACACTTTCATTCCAGTCTTGATCTAACACCGTTGCGAATTCTTCAAATGTCCTAGCGTTTGCAAGAATTTCTGTCAATTCCTCTTCTTCCTTCATATCGACCTGCGTGTCTTTATTATTTTGTTCTCTGGGGATAAAAATATCTTCCTTGCAAACCTGCATTGCAATTGTAGTCTTTTCTCTTTTCTCGGAATACATTTCCCACTCATTTAATCGGCTAAGTGCAGTTTCCGACATTGTGCCGATTGTCTTAATTCCATTTTTTATTTCTGCTTTTGTATTCGGAGTATTTTTTACAATGAACTGTAAGGGATTATAATATTCACACATTCCTTCTATTAATTTACGTATTTTTCCAAGATCATCTCCCTCTCTAGACTGTTCAGTTTCTGTAATATTTCTCTGTGTAGTGGTTTCTGCTCCTCCATTATCATGTGGCATACATTCAGAAAGTTTTTTCCCTTTTCGTATAATGGGTGACACTGTCCTTTCTCTTTTCTGTTCTCTACTAATATCCCCCTCATTCTGTGAGTCATTCAAGTTATCAGGTTCACTACTCGTTCTTAAAGTACGGGAACCACCCCCCCTAGGAGTCACACTTATTTGGGGCACAGAGCTCCTCCTCTGATCCAACGGTGGTGTTCTTTTTATAACATCTCTTCTCTTAAAAGGATCCATCTTCATTATTTGTTCCTGGGTTCCTATCTCTATTAATTATGATTCTGTTATATTTGCGGTTACATTTGCAGAGCAGTCGCTTGCTGACGGTTGGGGGGAGCCTGCTCTGATACCACCCCCACTCCCAACCGGTTCTGGGGACCCGAAGCCCCTGTCCTGAAAACTAACAATATCCATAGACCTACGTATTATCCGACGTTTATATTAAACTCAAAATCATAAGTGATCAGCATCAGTATCCAGAGCAAAACTAAGAGTGAGGAAACGGAAAGGGAAACAAAAGGAAGGGTCTCACCCGGAATAAACATGTGAAGAAAAGTGAGAATGCAGCTAAGGCACCCCGGGTGTGCCAAATCCATGCTTGCAAGAACAAACCCCTGGGTTAGGTAGTGGTTAGTGGTAGTAGTAGTAGTAGTAGTAGTAGTAGTAGTAGTAGTAGTAGTAGTAGTAGTAGTAGTAGTAGTAGTAGTAGTAGTAGTAGTAGTAGTAGTAGTAGTAGTAGTAGTAATAGTAGTAGTAGTAACGAAGCAAGAGCAAAGATATTTAGAAAGATGATTCCTAGTCGCAATAAAAGCGCAAGGTCATTTGTTTAAAAAATATCAAAGCAAAATAAAGCCACGAACTTTCAGCCCCTACAGAACATTTACACCGCCGCTTTCATGTTTCCCGTGACTTGTTCCTGGCGTGTGGAGGATCAGTTCACAAGGGAAATGCATAAACATTTACTCACCTGTTAAATTGTGATCTGACGCAGTTCAAGCGAAAATATGTGTGGTATTGATAAGTCTGTTTTATTTAGTTGCATTAAAATGGCTTACATCCATGTAATACCACGCATAAGATTAGGTTAAGGAAAGTGGTGTTGATACACTATACTTTCACCCAAACAAAGGCTGTACTGCTGCAAGTTGCGGAGGTTTTCCTATGCTTATATTTATATGTATCCCTAGTGTCCTTTTTGGAACCTGAGGGGATAAGAAGGGCATATTATCAAGAACGTGGTACGTTTTAAACGGACATTTGGACTTGAGTAACGCCTAGGATAAGGGGCATAAAGCCATTAAGGTGCTTATGAACCATGGCGATCCTTAACAATACCACATCGAAATCCCAGAATGTTTTCATTGAGTCGGTCCCACAGAGATGGCGTGTGTTCCGACTCAAATCATCCTTCCCCAGGCCACAGACTCTGCTTACAAATACCGAGAACCTTTATATACCTAATGCTAGCGCGCGGATTCCCACTCGCCGCCGAAGCTCTGCAGCTTAAGCAAAGGCTGAGTACAGAGGAAATCTGCTACTAAACTGAAGAGAAACGGTATTTGAAAACGTAAGAAAAAGAAATCCAGTATTCGCCTAAACGAATAAAACAACTATATTATAAAACCTATATATATATATATATATATATATATAAAACCTATGTCTATGTGTAATGTTTTAAATGTTAAAAAAAATCCGTTACCATTTAATCTTACATTCTTCACACCATAATATACCTATTCGTTTGCATAAAAGCATTACTTCAATTCAAGATCATACAGACATAAATGTACTGCTGACATCCTGCATTGTAATAGTACTTTGATACGGTAATTTGTATCACAAATTACTCAGATGTAATTAATGATAGTAATATGAATATGTATTTTTATGTGACATTGATTTCAGAGGTTTATTAATTGTAATTATTATTGGTAAATAATAATATACGGCTTTACTGAAACTGTCAACAATAACGCAATAATGCAGCGAGGGGGTGAGTTGTTTATCATTACCGGGAACAAGGAAGTTACGTAATGTTTCGCGCCTTTTCGTTAGAAGCTTCTAGAACATTTCCTAAAGTAATATGTATTAGTGGTTTTCATTGGATATTAAAATAGACGCTAATGTTGGCGCGTTTTATTAGCCAATAGCAGTTCATTTATAATCTTTAGGCGTATCTTGATGCAGGCCTATAAATAGGGTAGGTTCGAGGTAGCTTGTCCCCCAGTTCAACAGAATTCTCAGTACTCTACACGTCGGTCTCTCAGTTCATTTATTTCGCCAAGTTATACGCAGCAGAATTACGAGAATTATTATAAAGTATTATACAGTTAAAAAATACACAAAGTTGAACTACTCGAGTTAAAAGTGATAAATAAGAAGTTATTACAAACAGTTTCAGTTTGGCGAGTATCCAGATTAATATGTAAAAGTGTTAGTGAACGTGTTCGGCAATAAAAATTATAAAACCAATTTCTTCGTCAGTATAATTTCTGGATAAAAGATTCCTTTCCGATTCACACCCTGCAAGAGTTAAATGTCGACCTAAATAGCTAGCCGGAGAACATTTAAAGTGAATTATTTCAAAACTGATGCAAATTGCCACGCCAGAGGGAGATACGAACCAACCAACAAATGACGTCACAAGATGGCTTCAACACTGATGTAAACAACATTACGTAAAGCAGCAACCGTCGCATAATTGGCGCCCAACGTGGGGCTATAATAATGTTAAACACATTGTAACATTAATACCGTCGCATAATTGGCACCCAGAACGTGGGGCGCGATAACCAGGAAAGGAAGGCGAAGTGACCAGGAAAGGAACACGACCAGGAATGAATCAACATAACCAGGAAGGAATGAATGGAGCGGTGAAATGATCTACAAGACGCAGATTCAAGAAACAACAGGGACGACAGACTTCGATCGTAATTCCGAGATTACGATGCAACAAGGAATTCAACTACAAAACAACAAGACGACGTAGATTCATCATAACACAACGCAGAAGCGACATACAAATCTAGGAGAATGGGGCAGAACGCTGGACATCAAAGCTACATCAACAGACAGCATCACAAAGGTCAGGTGATTGTAATTTTTTTTAGAAAACAAAAACAATGTACCAATAATACAGAAGAAATAATTATGGAGGGAGATAGTGTAACAGTTAGCTGTAATTCAATACAGGTTACAAAAAAATAGCTCAAACAATGTAGTATTGGAGGGAGGAAATGTTAGTGCAGAAAATAAGAATAGAATAGCAGGAAATATTACTATTGATGCTGGTATGATGAAGGAAATAATGGAATTGTTGAGAAATCGTGGTAAAACAATAGATCAGAGTTTTGAGAAAATGAGAGAAGATATGCAAAAAAGTCATAAGGAATTGAGGGAAGATATGCAAAAGAATAATGAGAAATTAGAAAAACTAACTCAGAGTAATGAGAAATTAAGGGAAGATATGCAAAAGAGTCATAGGGAATTGAGTGAAGATATTATTAAGAGTGTAGAACAAAAAGTAGATCAGAGTTTTGAGGAATTGAGAGAAGATATAAAAAAGGATCATAGGAAATCAATTGAAAATATTGGTAGGAGTAATGAGGTATTAGAGCAAATAGTAGATCAAAGCAGTAAAGAAATTGAAAAGAAAGGTATGAAGCTAGATAGTAGTATGCCAGAAATGAGAGATGAAAATGAGGAAGTAATAGCAAGTGAGATAGGAGAAGTTTCAAAGAAAATGCTAGACATGAGCAAGGAAATAGGTAACAAAGAAAGTGAGGTTAATACTAAAAGTGAGGTTAATGTAGAATGTACAGAGTTAGGAAGTCAAGTGAGTAATATGACAAGTGAGCTAAGAGAGATAAAAGAGGTTAGGAATGTAGATGTAAATCAGGCGCAAGTTAATTTCAGAGGGGAAATATCAGAAATACAGAATGAAACAGTAACGCAAAGAAATAAATTGTACCAAGATGTTCAAATTGAAAACTCCAGTCCAGTACAGTTTAGTACAGATTTGTCAGAGTACTTTCAAAGTAAAGAGATAGTAAAAGAATTGAAAATGAAAGTTGTTAAAAGATGTATTGTTCAAGAAACTGTAGATTGTTTTCAAATGTTATCATGTGATGAAATTTCAAATGAATACAAGAGGTTATTCATGAACAACAATTTGAAGGTTAGGTTACGGCTACGAGTAATGTTTAGCCACACACAATTTGATCCAGGAGGCTAAATAGCAATGAGATGTAAAGTAAATGCTGGATAGGTAAAGATGACTTGCAGAGAAATGTATTGGAACGTAAGAGGGTTAATTATTTATATATGTCATTTGAAAAGAGAAATAAATTAAACAAAAAAAATTTAAATTTTTAGTAACTGTAACAACATTTGAAAATTAAGAATGCAAAGATTGAAACTTAATATGATATTAAATTAAAAGTACGTAAATACAATTCCAAGAACATTGTTAAAATAAAGTACAAAATAACAAAAATGTGTAAAAATAATTAAAAACAAATAGTTATGTAGCAAATAGAACAGGTGAAACATTGTCTAGATTTAAGAGATGTAAATATATGTAGAGGGTGAATATTTTGATAAATATGTATAATAATTACAAAAAAAATCTTAAATGTATAAATTTTTGTCAACAATGTAAGAAAGTAAGCAATTTTGAAACAGTGATTAAATAATTTAGGGTAAAGTATTTGCTATAAAAAAAAAATTTGTGATGTCAGATTAATATCTAAATTAATTAAACCAGAGCCAGTAAGTAGTGGCGAGATAGGGGAAAAACATGTCGTGTGTTAAATGCGTGTGAAGTGTTAAGTGAAAGTGATAGCGTGTGTTCCAAGATTTAGGAGACTAAAAACACAATTTTAAAATTTCTAAACAAGTTATAAATATTTATAATTATGCTTCTAGTGGGGCATATGATACGGTAATTTGTATCACAAATTACTCAGATGTAATTAATGATAGTAATATGAATATGTATTTTTATGTGACATTGATTTCAGAGGTTTATTAATTGTAATTATTATTGGTAAATAATAATATACGGCTTTACTGAAACTGTCAACAATAACGCAATAATGCAGCGAGGGGGTGAGTTGTTTATCATTACCGGGAACAAGGAAGTTACGTAATGTTTCGCGCCTTTTCGTTAGAAGCTTCTAGAACATTTCCTAAAGTAATATGTATTAGTGGTTTTCATTGGATATTAAAATAGACGCTAATGTTGGCGCGTTTTATTAGCCAATAGCAGTTCATTTATAATCTTTAGGCGTATCTTGATGCAGGCCTATAAATAGGGTAGGTTCGAGGTAGCTTGTCCCCCAGTTCAACAGAATTCTCAGTACTCTACACGTCGGTCTCTCAGTTCATTTATTTCGCCAAGTTATACGCAGCAGAATTACGAGAATTATTATAAAGTATTATACAGTTAAAAATACACAAAGTTGAAGTACTCGAGTTAAAAGTGATAAATAAGAAGTTATTACAAACAGTTTCAGTTTGGCGAGTATCCAGATTAATATGTAAAAGTGTTAGTGAACGTGTTCGGCAATAAAAATTATAAAACCAATTTCTTCGTCAGTATAATTTCTGGATAAAAGATTCCTTTCCGATTCACACCCTGCAAGAGTTAAATGTCGACCTAAATAGCTAGCCGGAGAACATTTAAAGTGAATTATTTCAAAACTGATGCAAATTGCCACGCCAGAGGGAGATACGAACCAACCAACAAATGACGTCACAAGATGGCTTCAACACTGATGTAAACAACATTACGTAAAGCAGCAACCGTCGCAACTTTGGCTAAAAATGTTTTTCAAAATGTATGCCATCAATCTATTAACGAGACCTAATCTCTTAGCTATTATTTTACACATATGAATATCACTTTTATCTGAGAAGAAAATAAATATGGTAATATTCTTATCAAAAATCTTGAGAATTTTGTCAAAACAAGTATATTTTAAAGAAATTGTACTGCTACTGGAAAACTTCCGGTCAATGGAAATACAGTTCACAAAAATGGTATTTCTTTACATTCCTCTTTGTAACATAAATCTCATGAGATCAAGTATCACATTGCTGTGAGCTAATCCACTGAACTCTTTTGAATTACAAAACACAAGACAAGGTTAACTGTACTTTTCTGGCAAGGATCATCAAAAATGAGATCGTTCACCACTGAAGTTCTAATGTTTTAAACACAGTTTTGTGCAGCTTTTAGTTAGTTCAAGGGGTTGATCAGATATTAAATGATATGAAGACAGGAGCTCGAGATTTCTTAACAAGAAAGATTTTCGGGTAATGGATATCTTTCATGAGTTGCCGTAGGGCTGCTAGCCTCAAAGGCTGAGGTTGAAGAGGTTCAACTAGGTACTTAATTGCTTTTGGAATTGAAATATTAACTACTTTTGGTAATATTCTTATATTTTTACTTTATCTACTATGTATAGTAAGTAGGAAAAGTATTGCATTACATTAAAAAATTCGTAACAAAAATTTCGCCGAAGACACATGTCTTGAGGACGACCGTGAATCCGAATAAAGATTTTTGGGCGCATGTCCGTGTGTCTGTGAACACCATAACTTGGTATTTAGGTTCAATACCTTCAAAAGATACGACAAGGATTTTCAACAAAATTCCCTCACCCAAACTTCCATTTACATGGAACACTGTTCGAACATTTTTTCTAAAATGTCTCTATTGGTTTTGATTAAAATCATATATGTAAGATATCTACATGACAAATAAAATGTGTATGTTGAATTTTGGGTGAATAGCCTATGAAGTCCTCTTCATTCAGAAGGAAGTTTGTATAATCTTGTATAAATGTTAAATGTTAAACGATAGACGAAAATGTAATATACAAAGAAGTATATATCTCTTTAAAACACACAATTTATTTCAAATAAGCTTTTCGTAGCATAAGCAATTTCTAATATATCCGTTACTAAAGGTTCGAATTGTTCATTTCTTAATCATTCTTTACAGTGTTTTCAATATTAAGTTGTTTCTCACGATGGTATGGAGAGAGTATGAAATTTTAAGGCCAGTATATTGCGTCCAGTTCCTAAACATCTGACTATCGTTGTTCATTCATATCAATAACAAATGTCTAATGTAGCTATTTCTGCAAAAGTTTATTTGGATTAAAACGTAGTAGATATAAAAAAAGTTTTAGCAAGAATAGTTTGTATACTGATCAGCGCTAACTTTCTGGGTTTAAAGAACCCGTGTTATTAAAATTAATATCCTTCACCAATGCTTTTTGGCATCTGCAGTGAGAAAACAAAACATTTGTAGTGTCCCTAAACTGCACCGTTTAATACAACTGAAATTTCGCCACATTTGGGTTAAATATGACACTAGAAGATGTTATACAAGGTTCTTATGACTGAAGTGTGATGTTGTTAAACAGCAATTTGGGCATCTTAAAATACACTTCTGAGTTCAAACTATCCCAGCCCAAACCTATAAAAATTTTAAACGTAACGAATTGCCACTCTCTGCTAAACACAATAGCTAAATACTTTTGAAACAATAGACATTATAATAATTTGTTAAGCTGATTTTTAGTTCTGTTTCATATATGAACATTGTAAAGCATTACTACCTCACCATTTTTTACTATTGTTTGCAAAGTGTACATCTAGTAGTCCATTGCAATTCAAACCAAAATGCATACATAAGGTTGTCTTTAACATTACCCGTACTTACCTACAATGTGCTATTCCATATGAATATGAAGTGGATGTAATATGCGTGGAGGGTGGCAAATAACAAATATTTGCAGCTGAGTTATTAATGCCACTTTATACTAATGTGGAATAAAGTGCACATATCTGCAAGGGTTGCAAAGGAATTTTAGTGGTAAACTGTACCATGTTTCTTTAATCTCTGGGTCTTAAGGGGTTCTGTGTCGAGATGTGGCAGAGCTGTCCGAGTATGTCGCCATGATGATGAATGGATGCATTAACCTAAGGCACACAAGTAAGTATCAGCATTACAGCGTGATTAATAGTGATCGCAGCGCCTAGATTACGCCAAGAGAAAAGCCTTTATGCCTTGAACCAGCTGACCCCTATGTAATATGGGGCTAATTAGGGATCTTAAATGCAAATCATAAAATCTCCATATATGGCTCGATATTATCACATGATATTGTTGAAAATATTTGACTGGGGAAATGCAGACAGTTTGAATTATCAACATAATATTTTCAATGAAAATATATTCTCCTTTCTGTATTCTAGATATGTTAAAAAGCATTATACTCTCTGTAGAGCAGCATTTCATTCTGCCGTGCCAGAAGATTTGAGCAGGATTCTTGGAACTGTCAAGGGATGTTTACTCTGCTGGAAGACATAATACGAGGTTTATTCACTCTCTTGAGGTCTTGAATACTTATAGAGGACTGAAGGAACAATTACTAAAATTATGCATTACTGCATTGACGTGGAAGAAAGCAGATGCTGTGGTCATGCGGTAGGCCTTAAGAATCTATGGATCTCGTTCTAGGAGTTTAGTTAAAGTCTAGATAAGAGTCTCATAGTTTAGAGACACGAGGGCTTATTAATCAGTTCATTGTCTACGCAGAAGCGGGAGGTAGAGGCCGAGTTTTGAGGAAATAGATGCGAAAGTAAAATATGAGCCTAGAGTGCCTGAAGTTTCCTGGTTTTAAGAAACAACTTTAGATTCGAAACCGGAACCAACATATAATGTGGCAAATAAGGTCACTGTTAGATCAGAACGACTAATTTCAACTTTTAAACCGAGCGAGATGTCTCCGCGGTAACGTGTGAGGCTCACATTCGGGAATTCCCGGGTTCGATTCCTGGTGGCCGCCAACTCTGGCTATTGGTTTTGCATGGTTCTCCTAGATTGATACAGGCGAATGATGGAGTAGTGTGTTCTAGCACGGAATTCCCCTCTCCCTCATTTCATCTTATTGAATTTACCTTTCATGCTTCAGGCTGACTCCGGGGCTGTAGTTCAGTTGGTGTCGGGCAGATGGCGCAGCGGCTTCGGTTTGGAAGTTCTTCTCAGCCCTGCTAGAGGGAAGCCTGTAAAGCCTCCACTGCTGGGTCGTGTTTCCACTAGAGGGACGTCTCCGAGCGACCCTCCCTTAGGAACCTCTGCGCATCTCTGTCGTCTTTGAGGTAGTATTCTTAACACATAAATGATTTCAGTCTAATTATATAATATATAAATTCAATAACACCCGCCTTAAAGGAATATGTATTTGTAACAATATATAAAAAGTGTATATTACAGTCATTGTATATGTTTATATTATTGATGTACATGTATAATAATGTTACGTGAATGTATTGCGTAATTTAATAATGTAGGAACTGTGAGAATAGAGGCCAAAAGTTGCTAACATTGAGGTAACCTTGTGGCAGTAATGAATTAGAAAGTTTAATAATGCTACTAGTAATTCTGTGAACAATAATGTAATTAAAAGAAAACAGACTATAAATAGCCAATCAACAACCAGTAAAGCTGCAAGTTAAATAAAAGTATTCTATTGGAGTAGGATTAGCCAATCAGAGAATTGAAATTGTTGAAATTTGCAAATTCAGGCGGTAGAAGTCAGTTGCTAGTAGACAGCGTTCCTAACCGGACGCGAGACGCGGTGTGAGACGAAAATTCATTACGGCAAGAATATTATAAAGTTTGCGTGTTAAAAAGTGCAAGTAATTAATAAATAATCTCACAGCTCTCTATATAAGTGAAGTGTTATTTATTCGTGTGAAGGATTAATAAACGGAGTGAGGTAAAAGTTACAATTTGTGTAAGCCTACATTCTTTAGCCGCATCACCCCCTGCTAACAGATATATGTTTTTACAGATTAATACTGACGCAGCAGAGGGAAACATAAATATATATAATATTTAAAGAAACATAAAAATACAAAGTTGATTCCTAAATGCTGGGGCGAAGGCCACCGGAAAGTAAACTTGGAGCGAAGGCCACTGAAAACTCTGTACCATACGTGGTGCAGTTACTTCATCAAGTTTGGCTCCCCAACAGTCCAACTACAATACAACTCCTCCTACAATACTCCTACATCAACATGCGCCGACCTACTCTGCAGCCCATACGTCTCTTGCAGTTCCCTAAACTCATCCGCTTCTGACGGGAGCGTACGCACAAAATATCCTTCGGGGGCAGGGGTGCTAGATGTCCTCTCACTTATCTTGTCTTACCCTATCCTACCCTATCCTTCAACCTTTAATCTCTGGTAACCTAAATAAACAGGAAATGACACATTCTGAATTCAAAGAATATTCTCGCTGCTGTAAATTTCCAATGTTAACTCTGGGTATTTCGGCCATGCGCTAGAGTCTGCTTAATGGGCCCTCACTAATCCGTATTTTAAGGATAGATAACATTTAAAAGTACTTTGAAAGATCAAATAAGAAGCATATGTATTTCATCAGCTCCGTTATACACCTCATAAAAGTGGAGTTAAAAACATATAGAAACGATAGATAACTGCCAAAGGAAAATGAAAGGAAAAGAATACAGAACCAAAAAATATGACAGAGGACACGATTGAAGGACGCCGCGACAACAAGAAGCTATTTAAAATAGAGATGGGCAGGACACGTTATGAGACAGCATCCTAATAGATGGACACACAAACTGACTTATTGGGGCCCCGGAATGATCTGAGAAACGTCGGCACTAAATGAGGACGAATTGATCTTTCCCGGAATAGATAACCGGGAAATATCCAGCAAAATCCAGCTCCCTTTGCCTGAAAGGATCCCTTGTCCAAAAGGGACTATGTGGGCTAATTGTGAACTCGCTTGTTTGTAACATGCGCATTGGACGACTGCTGCCTATCGTACAATTTCTTGTAGGCTGCGTGCAATGATTCAAATGTCTTCTTCGAATTTAAGTTTGTGGTGTGCTAGCTCACGTTCCACATCGCTGTTAAGAGATTATTTAGGCGTGCATTATCGTTCCATCCGCTACTTGGAATTATAACGTCTTCACCATATTTTATACACGATATTTCCGGATTACCGTCCACTTCTTGAAGTTATTTCTCGTAGTTATTCAAGGCACTCCTGAAATGTTGCTTGTATGTTATAGGAGTTTCAAAGTTGGCACACATGTCAATTTGTTGTGGCTCTGTATATAAATAGATATACAGGCTGGGCCATTTAAGTTGAGACTGTACACTATCTCCAAAACTAAGCCTTGTAGAAAGAAATGCCTTTCATAAAAAATGCTAGATGTTATGGGGGAAAGTAAATGCCATTACTCCTGTTTTGTTTGAAGAACGTTATGATTGTCATTTTAGGGTCAATTTAACCTTTTTAAATGAGAACCTACATCTTGTATGTTATTTTTTTATTAGAAAATGGTCTATAAAAAGCAGTTTCTTTTGTGATGAGGATTAAGAAACCAAAATAAAAAAAATTCGTTCCCAATTACGAAACATAACTTGACTCTTTAGCCATTTGGAATTTTCGTTGTTATTTACGTTCGTACAAGAACTATTCCAAAGTGCTCTATATAATATTGTTTAGTTTTTTATGAGGAGTAAAAAAACAATATAAAAAGGTAGGTTCCAATTTAAAAAAAATAAAACGGACCCTAAAATTACCATAACAGAGTCCTCAAAATAAAACACGACTAATGGCATTTACTTTCCCCCATAATAACAAGTAACTTTTATTAAAGACGTTTCTTCCTACAACGATTATTTTGTAGACATTGCACAGTAATCACACTATGCGTTCAAAAGTATCCGAGCAGCCCCAAAAACATACGTTTTTCATCTTATGTGCTGCCACCTACTGCCTGGTACTCATTATCCTCGTCCTCAGTAGTTATTAGACGTCGTGGTACAGCATAATGGGACGCTCCGTGGAACTCACGGACTTCAAACGTGGTCAGGTGATTGGGCGTCACTTGTGTCAGAAGTCTATACTCGAGATTTCCACACTCCTAAACATACCTAGGTCCACTGTTTCTGATGTGATAGTGAAGTGGAATAGTGAAGGGACATGTACAGCACGAATCCGTTCAGGCCCACCTCGTCTTTTGACTGACAGAGACCGCCGATATTTGAAGAGGTCCGTAAAGAGTAATAGGCAGACATCTATCTAGACCATCACACAGGAATTCCAAACTGCATTAGGATCGACTCCAAGTACTATGACAGTTAGGCGTGAGGTGAGAAACCTTGGATTCCATGCTCGAGCGGCTGCTCATAAGCCACACATCACGCAGGAAAATGCCAAATGACGCCTCTCTTAGTATGAGAATAGTCAATATTACACGATTGAAGAGTGGCAAAACGTTGTGTGGAGTGACGAATCACGGTACACAATGTGGCGATCCGATGGTAGGGCGTGGGTATGGCGAATGACCGGTGAACGTCATCTGCCAGCGTGTGTAGTGCCAACAGTGAGGTAGTGGTGTTATGGTGCGGTCATATTTTTCCTGGAGGGTGCGCCCTTGTTGTTTTGCGTGGCACGATCACAGCGCAGATCTACATTGATATTTTAAGCACCTTCCTGCTTCCCACTGTTGAAGAGCAATTCGGGGATGTCGATTGCATCTTTCAACAGGATCGAGCACCTGTTCATACTGCACGGGCTGTGGCGGAGTGGTTACAGGACAATAACATCCCTGTAATGGACTGGCCTGCACAGAGTCCTGACTGGAATCTTTTAGAATACCTTTGGAATGTTTTGGAACGCTGACCTCGTGCCAGGCCTCACCGACCTACATCGATACCTCTCCTCAGTTCCGCACTCAGTCAAGAAAGGGCTGCCATTCCCCAAGAAACCTTCCAGCACCTGATTGAAAGTATGCCTGCGAGAGTGAACGCTGTCATTAAGGCTAAGGGTGGGCCAACTCCATATTGGCTTCCAGCATTACCGATGGAGAGCGTCACGAACGTGTACGTCATTTTTAGCCAGGTGTCCGGATACTTTTGATCACATGGTGTATGTAAAGTATTGCATATTAACTGCGGTTTATTTGAAATCGGTTACCCGTATTAAAATAGTTATTAATTTGCCTTTCAGATAAACAGACATTTTTATTTTGTTATTCTATTCAACAACACAGCTTTACTCTCATATTACACTTTGCTTTACTGCCGGTATGAAGTGCCTTGATACACGCACATTTCAAGTTAAAATGCTTTGCGACTTTGTCCGGTTTATCAAGTGTCACTTCTATCAGTGCCACCGTTTTCATCTGGTTCAAGTTTCATTGCGACTGTCACTGTTCATACTGTCACTTCACTAATTTGAATTACCGCATAACTTGACTCTTTGTGACGTAGCCTTTTCTTCTGGACGGTTCAATCGCTGGGGAGTCAAACACAAGTGTTCTACAACCCCTTGCTGCATTCGTCACTACCTCCCTTTCAGAACAGCATTTCATGTAGCACCAGAAGCACGCTCGCTAACTCGCTCACTAACTGAGTCCTCTCGCGAGAACGATCGCTTTAAATATTGGTATTGGCATCTTCACAGAATATTCTAGACGTATCTCGACACACGTCCTGGAGGCGGAGGAAAGAAACTTAAAAAAAATGCCGGTTATCTTCGATAATGCTTCTGAAGTTACGTAGGCGCGAGCGCGACTTATCTTTGTATATTTCCTACTCTCTAGCGTCGAGCTATACAAACCGTGTGTAGGACAAGGCTGGAAATGTAGAATCAGACAAAAATGCAATGCCAGAGGCGGGATTTTAACCACGGATTTTCAAGTTTCCGTCCGGTTGCTCTAGCCAACCACATGCCGGCACGACATTAAATTCCCCAACTGACTCACATTTTCCCCGGTAAACCACCAGGAGACTTTCATTGTTGTAAGTACTTTAAGCCCTGGAATTAATATTTTAACCTACTATAACGTCAATCCATTGCTTTTTCTTTCACACAAGGCGTAGGACGACTAATTTAAATAAAAGACAAATGAAGATTAGAACCAAGAAAAATAACGCATATTAATATTCTTATACTTGTGTTGGAAGTGTTAAAGTATAGGAAGTAATTTTAAGTTCCCATCTATAAAAAGGAAATCAATGAAAGGGAAGATATTTTCTTTTCCTGTGGATAGAACTACTACCAAACACGTAACATTGCGGTATCCTACAGCAATTTGCACACAGCGAAATTGCTGTCAGGCGTTGAGATATCCATCCGCAGAAGTAATACCCATAACAGTACAACGTTCAACGCTTTTGTGTGTATCTCGAGAATGCATACTCATATTTATATGGAAAGCGGCGTTGTATTTATTTACCTTTTATTCAAGGTTTTATTATTTCATACCGGAGTGAATATTTAAATTAAGGGTACGCAAAGCATTGATTTCTCAGGAAATACCAACTATTTACCTTGATTTTGCTTTTGTGGGCTTCTCCACTTTTAAGCAGTTTCCCTTAATTCTCTCCCGATATCTTTCTCGATCATTCCAATCATCCATCTGCATACGTCAATCCCTCGTCATTTGATTTACTTCAGGTTTACACGTTTTTCTTGGCCGTGTAGGTTTCCTTCTTCCTCGTGGTGACCACTCCAGCATAATCCTTCGCCATCTTTATTATTTCATTCTTCTCACGTGCCCATTTATAAGGAAATATATTGCATTATATTTTGAAAAGAAACAACTACGATTAAAATATTATAATCGAGAGCGATAGATAAGACGATAAACGTCTGTGGCTCGCATTCGGGAGGTTCCGAGTTCAATTTCTGTGAGGCGACCAATTTGACTGGGATATTTCCGTGGTTTCCCTCAGTCACCAAGGTAGACACCGGATTAGATGTTTAATACTGCAACCCATGTTTCACCTTAAGTCTAAAACAATAGTAAAAATCTGATGTGTTACACTCACATGACTTTCTCTACTCTTGTACAAACTATTTTTACAAACGCTTATTCTCCATATGCTTCATGTTAATCGAGATATCAAGATGTTAATCTTATTGCTAATTTTCTTGTAGTTGCAAGGAGAATTGGTAGGCCTTAAGCGACAGTCAAATCTTTTAAGAGCTGGTTGCTATGTGGAGTATTCCACCCTCTTTGCATTACCAGGACAAACTAAAATGAATAACAAATTCCCATTTAAGAAAAAGTATAAGTATTGGAAAATTTAAGGGAATAACAAGCAATATCTCGAAAATGGTTCACTCAACAAAAAAAATGTATGTGACATAAATTGTGCATTTTAATGCGATCTACGTTTTTGTGTAGTAAAATTTTATCTATCTCTTATGGTTTACCAGTTATGCAAAAGTCATTCACAATGAAGAATACTTTTGGAGACATTCCTAGAAAATTTAAGATATACATTTTATTTGTCATGAAAATATCTTAAACATATGATATTTTAATCAGAATCGTTAGAGCCATTTTTGAGAAAGTTAAACTTTAGGAAAAATTTTCCATATAAAGCGTAATCTGGGTTGGGGGGATTTTCTTGAAAACCTTCGTGTCGCATCTCTGGAAGATACTGAACCTAAATACCAAGTTTGGTGTTTTTTCGACTGTTTGTTTCTGAGTAATGCTGTTCACAGACACACAGACAGACACACAGACGGACATGTTTCCAAAAATGTTTTTTTTTTTTGGATTCAGGAGGCCTCAAAATATGTATTTCCGTTGAAATCTTGGTATCGAATTTTTGAATGGAATGCAATACTTCCCCTACTTACTATACGTAGTAGGGAAAGTAAAAATGAAAAATGGGTGGTAATAGATAATGCTCTATCATCTAGCCACAAATAATGAAGGCAGGCAGACTAGACGGCAACCTAATGCCATCTGCCGGGCATGTGTTGAAGCAGAAATACAGTTGCTATGCGCTAAGGTGTGTGTGGACACGTGTCGAAGCTGCATTCTGCCCGTCACAGAGGCAGAGATACAGTTACTATGCACATTCTTCTGTGGACATGTGGCAGAGTAAGGGTATGGTACATGGTTGAGACCTAGAAGGCTGTTGGCCGCACATCGATCCTCTAGTTACCTATCTCCAAATAGATCCGTCGCGATATGACCACATAGTAAAGCGACGTTAAAATAAATTGAGAAAAACATATCATAAACTTGAGGAAATGACATGAAGAATAAATTAATATTTGGAGTTTGCTATAGATATTACGTGAATCGTTAATTATTCCAATTAAACCGTATTTAACTGGGAAATGTTGCCAGAAACTTTGGACCTTGCATTATCTTGCAGTAATTATGCGCAATGCACATGTCCTTGGTTGTAACTGAACCATTAAATCAAACCAGATCCCTTCTTGAACCCTGGATTCAGAGTGATAAATTAGGTACATTTATTTTCTGAATCTTTGTTGAACTCAGGCTAAAATGATAGCTGCATGTTTTTAAAATGCTCGTAAAATGAGCAAGGAAACATACTTCCAAACAGTAAAGCTTGAACATATAATGGTGAATGTTTTGTGTGTACTTAATTCTACTAGAACTTTATTTGATATAAATTGTAGATTTTAATGACTACTACATAGCCTTTTTGGCAATGTGCTCCTCATCCACCTTACGGATCGTTATTGGGGCTTTGGACTTTTATCTATTTGCCAATTTGAAGAACCTTGTGGGTTATTTAACAGTGGGAGCGAAATGAAAGAGGAAACATTGAAAACGTTTCAGTATTCAGGATACTTCTTTCTATCCTGAAGAATGTATAACTGACATACTATAAAAATACCCGAATAACCTTTGATACTTATGTTTATAAATAAAATAATCTGTATAAGGCAATCAACTGGTCCGATTTTAGAAAAAATATCAACATCAGTATTAGATTAGTGTACAGAATATTCCCGCTACTGTATAATTTGTATATTGAAAACTTCATCCAAAGTGGAAACAACTATTACAAACTTTAAACATTAAGAACATTTGGTATGAAAAGAACTTTATCGTCTATACGCAGATGACTTAGTGATTATTTATGATAATAAAGACACGTTATAAAAGTTATGTACGTACTAATTTAATTAACAAAAAACATAATATGGCAATCGCCCCGAACATACCAAAAGTGATTGCTTTCAGAGTAAAATCAAAATGAGTTATTGAAAAACAAATTACAGAGTAGGTAAACTGTTTTAATTAATTATCTCGGTTGTAATATATCAAATATAGGACAGGTATGTGTCCAAATTAAGGAGAACGATTTAATAACATACGTGGCACAATGAAACGAACACTTAGAACAGAAAAATTAAATACACAATTATTAAATTTTATGAAAAAATGGCTGCTTACGGCGAAAGATATAAGCAGAATTCAAATAACCGAAATGAGATTTCTGAATTCAGTAACAGAGTTACAAAAGAAAAAGGAATACAAATGAAACAATGAGACAGGAATTACACATAAATGAAAGAATTGACATAAATACCTGGAACACGTACAACGCATTCCAGAAGGAATTTACCTAAGACAAGCTTTAAGGTATAAACCGAGAGGTTGGAGAAACATACGAACACCTACCAAGAGATGGCTGCTAATTTATAGCCACAAATGGCTAATAAGTCTAATACATGCAGTAGAGGAAAACAATAAATAAAATGACGTTGCAGCCACAGTACAGAGTTATCTTAATTTATTTTTACTCGTTCATCTACAAAAAATTAGAACTTCGTTTTTACTTTCTCTACTACATATAGTAAGTAGGGGAGGTATTGTATTCCACCGTAAAATTCCATACCGCGATTTCACCGGAAATATATGTTTTGAGACCCCCCGAATCCAAAAAAAGCATTTTTGGAAACATGTCCCTGTGTGTGTCTGTGAACAGCGTAACTCAGAAACGAACAGTCGGATAAACACCAAACTTGGTATTTAGGTTCAGTATCTTCCAGAATGTGACACGAAGGTTTTCAAGAAAACCCCCCACCCCAGATTACCCTTTACATGGAATATTTTTCGAAAATTTTAATTTTCTCAAAAATGGCTCTAACGATTTTGATTAAAATATCATATGTTTAAGATATTTTCATGACAAATGAAATGTATATCTTGAATTTTCTGGGAATGTCTCCAAAAGTATTCTTCATTGTGAACGACTTTTGCATAACTGGTAAACCTTAAGCGTTAGACGAAATATTACTACACAAAAAATGTAGATCGCGTTAAAATACACAATTTATGTCATATAGATTTTTTTTTCTTGAGTGAACCTTTTCGAGATATTGCTTGTTATTCCCTTAAATTTTTCAATACTTATTATCTCAAATGGGAATTCGTTATTCATTTTTTTGTCTTGGATACGCAAAGAGCATTAATCTGTGGCAAAAAGAATGGTGCTGCTGCACCTAGCATCCAGCTATTGAGATATATGTCGATGCTTAAAGGCTACTGTATTGCTATATTGCCCTTACAATTACAAAACAAGGGGAACATAGTACTCCTTAAGCGATAGTCAAATATTTTTAGAACTGGTGGCTATGTGTAAAATGTAATTCTCTTTGCATGTCAAAACATCGTTTCTGTAAACGTTTATCTCGATTAATATGAAATAGATGGAGAATAAGAGTTTTTAAAAATAGTTTGTACAAGAGTAGAGAAAGTCCTGTGAGTGTAATACATCAGATTTTTTAATTACCTTCCTAATAGATATGTCTTGCTCAAATCAGTTAGAATATATTCTGGTAGAAACAATTTCTAATCCTGCATTAAATAAAACCGGTTCTAGGTAATTTGAAAATATGTCCCATAATCGCCAACTTCATTAGCAGTATTAAGAATCTCTGCCTGTTAACATCTCCATGCAGGCTGTTCCCAAATGCGCGCCCACTTCTTGAAGTTTTTTGGTAATACAAATTTTAATCACTTACGAGTTTTAGCTCTGTACATACAAGTATGCGTAAAATTACAGTATGTATTACACATATAAAACTCTGTAGATGGGAGTGGGATTCCAACTCTGAACCTCTTAGAAATCCGACGCCCTAACCACTCGTATACAAAACACAGCTTTGAATGTGTAGGCCAAAGCGGCTACTTACTGGCAATCTTCAGAACAGTTGTTATTATTATTATTATTATTATTATTATTATTATTATTATTATTATTATACTTAGAATATTACAGTATTCACACTATGGGCAATATAATACTATACGAAGTATACAATTACGAATTACACAAACAGTATGTGGTTAGATCCATCGCAACCAAATGTCCGCAGTGAAAGTGTTAGCAATACCAGAAATCTTTCAAATACACTGCCTTTCTTTCACGCTGTGACCAACGCAGCGGAATCCCGCCGAAACAATTATAATATTTACGCAAACTCCTCAAGCTCTCAGGCTGCCGTTGCAATTTCAACCATAATAAGCACATACCTTATCATAATGGATATTGGAAACGTTGACCCGCTTCCCACACATTTCTGCCATCTTCTCAGGAAATGTTCATTCATACTCGAGAGTCAGTATCTGAAATTGTGTGGATTTCTCACGTGATGTTTTGTCTTAGTTATTTCAAAATATGTCGTTTGTTGCATACATTTTATTACTTTCTCTACTACGTATAATAGGTAGGGGAAGTATTGTATTCCACCCAAAAATTCGATACCGAGATTTCACCGGAAATACATGTTTTGAGATCCCCTGAATCCAAAAATAGCATTTTTGGAAACATGTCCGTGTGTGTGTCTGTGTGTCTGTCTGTGAACAGCATAATTCAGAAACGAACAGTCGGATAAACACCAAACTTGGTATTTAGGTTCAGTATCTTCCAGAGATGCGACACGAAGGTTTTCAAGAAAATCCCCCCACCCCAGAGTACCCTTTACATGGAACATTTTAATTTTCTCAAAAATGTCTCTAACGATTTTTATTAAAATATATGTTTAAGATATTTGCACGACAAATAAAATGTATATCTTGAATTTTCTGGGAATGTCTCCAAAAGTATACTTCATTGTGAACGACTTTTGCATAACTGGTAAACCATAAGAGATAAACAAACTTTTACTACACAAAAAATGTAGATCGCGTTAAAATACACAATTTATGTCATATACATTTTTTTTGTTGAGTGAACCATTTTGGAGATATTGCTTGTTATTCCCTTAAAGTTTTCAATACTTATTTTCTCAAATGGGAATTCGTTATTCATTTTTTTGTCTTGGATATGCAAAGAGTTATAATCTGTGGCAAAGGGAATGGTGCTGCACCTAGCAACCAGCTATTAAGAGATATGTATGTGCTTAAAGGCTACTGTTTTTCTATATTGCCCCTGTAAATATATTTTCCCCTTACATCTACAAGAAAATTAGCAATAAGATAGAGTCTGCAAATGTTTATCTCGATTAACATGAAGTAGATGGAGAATAAGCGTTTGTAAAAATAGTTTGTACATGAGTAGAGAAAGTCATGTGAGTGTAACACATCAGATTTTTTTTAAGTTTCCCCACAGAGGAAAATCGCATACCGTTAAATCAGTAGATCTGGAGGGCCATGATTCTTTAATTACCCTATTTTCAAAAACAACGGGAATTAAATTGAAATATTTATCAGCTGT